>CM045751.1:9822500-9860000 GCA_024760905.1 Plotosus lineatus
GAGGCCTGAATTCCCGACCTTTCAGGATCAGTAACCCTGAGCCTTAAACAGAGCTGCAGCAACAGCTTCAAAGTTGTAAGCATTGTGGTCTCAAAAGGATGTAGTCTTGCATGTGATGGCAGGCGTTTTTGTCTGAATGAACCTGATCTACACTCTTTCACACTTGCACTTTTATTACTCAGGTCATTTTCCTCTAGAGTTTGAGGACATTAGTTTGTGGTTTGGTTTGATTTAACTGTGGTTTGTATTGTTGGTGAAGCCATCATGATTAACATGAATGCTTCAACTTGTCACATTACTTGCTGTTTGCTGTTTCAGGACAGATGGCCAGGTAATCACTGCCACAATCAGAAGATGGAATGTCCCTACTGATATTTAAAACCATTCTTTGATAGGGCTGGAGGACTGTAATTAGCTAACCTTTGTGGTGCAAGTGCTTAGAAAAGCATAAACTCTCATGCCAGCCTGCACAGCCAAGAATCATCATCGAATAATGTTAGAAAGGGACATTGTTGGCAGATTTTCCAGCACAATGATATTCATACATCAAAAAAGTGCGGTTCTTTACCACTTGTTACCAAAGAACAGTAATAAAACACAATTGAAGTATAAACCTGGCATCTATTACAGTGGTACGTCACCTTACGAAATTAAGCCATTCCAGAGCCTTTTTTGTAAATTGAGCCGCATTTTACATGTAAACCGCGTGATTCGTTCCAAGGCCCGCAAAACTACCCCCTAAACCCTTTAAAAATTATAAAAGTATACCTTTTAAGACCTCCTTCTGCTTCAATATCGTACCGATGGTAGACGGGTTTGGCCATATTCCTTTGCGATATCACTCAACCGCATGCCACAAGCACGCTTCTTCTTTTCACTCGCACTGGGAGCGTGTGCGTGCGTTGAGCATGTCTTCTTAGCAGAGTTATAATCTTACAATCTTACAAATGTTTATGCAAGGTTGAAAGCCTGAGGCAAAAGATAAAGTTGCACTGAGCACACTCGAAAAACCCATGAAACAACAGTAACGCTGTCCTTTACACGAAAAGCATTATGGGTGCTACATAATAGCCAATGGGATGGAGCTGCATCATTCCTCCCAGCTAATGGGAGGCCAGTAGGGCAGGATGTTGGGAAATTGCCAATGGGAGGGAGCTGTGTCATCCCTCCTAGCCAATGGAAGGCCAGCAGGGGCGGGATGGTGGAAGATAGTCAATGGGAGAGCAGTTCGTGCATTGTTTTAATGTTTGAATGGCGCGTTTGGTGCGTTTCATAAGGAGAACTTGTTTCCTTATAAAGAGACAAAAAATTTTGGAAAATGTTTTTCGTAACCTGGATTTTTCGTTTGCTGGGACTATTGTAAGGTGAGGTACCACTGTAATTTGAAAAACTGCAGGTGGATTTGGACAATGAACCCATGCAGTTTTGAAAAAAAAAAATAGATGTGAAGAGCCCTCCCTTAAATATATACTCAAGCATTCATGCCAAGACTTAAAATAAATGATGAATACTTGACGAATAAGCTCTTTTAATGGTTTTTTTAATGATTTGTGATTTCCAGTGGGACACTGCATGGAAGCTCAAGGGCAGTGGTGGCCTGGTGGTAAAAGCTGCTGGATCGCTGATCCTAAGGTTGGGGGTTTGAGTCCCACTCTCCACAAGGTTGTCTCTGTCCCTCTAGTGCAGCTAACTGGGTTATCAAACGCCGGCCATGTCTCTCACTGTCTATGGTGAGAGGTTCATGTAAAAGAACCATCGCTGACCTTTGACAAGAGTAGCTACATAGCCGTCAACGTGTTTCCGCCCCTTGCTAAAGGGTTGTGTCAGGAAAGGCATCCGACGTAAAAACCTACGCCAAATTGAATATGCGAAATCATTCGCTGTGGCGACCCCTGAGGGGGGAAAAAAAGGGGACAGCCGACAGGAAAAGAAGAAGCAGCTGGAAGTTCTCTGTTGTACTGTTCAACTTAAAACCTGTAAGCTTTCCCCTCAAAGGAAATAATGTTTCAGAATAATAGGTTAAATATTTTTGAAATTTATACAATACTACTCCCAAAATAAATGCTTTACCACATTGTCAGAATCCTGCTGATCTCTTCTACTTTCTGAAGAAAGTTTTCAGTGTTTAAACTTATGGAAAGTACATATAGGTCACCTTGAAATATCCGTATTGTCAGTTTTCTACTAATTGGCAAAACAATAGCAAGAAGATGGATGGAATGCAATTATCTAGTTATTTTTTTCTGAATACACTGTTGACTATGGTGGCAACCCTTGAACTGTCCTTGGAAATGATATGTAAGTGGAACATGCACCTCTGTCAAAGATGCCATTGCCAGACCAATACAGAGACATTATCTTTGAGTGCCAGGAGCATGGGGGATGAACACTACACTGAAGTGTGGGTAAACAGACATAAAACAAATGCCAGTCCAGCATCTCCCTTCTTCTGCAGTACCCCTGCCCCACCCTTGAGTAAAGAGACAAGGACCTCTTTTATTAGCGAACAAATGTGAAGTCCTCAGTACAGTTAACAGCAACAAAAGGAATCAAAGCTTGCTTGCCTGAATGGCTGTGAGGTTCTGGCACGGTCAGTAGGCTGCTGAAGCGTGCGATTGCAGCCAAAAACAGATGGGAGATGGTGCCACAGACACCAGACTGGCCAAGCACCTTTGTTAACAGAGGGTAGAAAGGGCAAGACCAGGTTTAGCCAGGGGAGGGGGTGTGGGGCCAGAGTGGACACTGGCCAAATCCTTTTGGGAATATGTTTTATTGTAATTGCTTGGAAAAGTGTAGTAGCTTGGCTATTGGCAACCGAGCAGGTGCTTGGTAGGGTCTGCAGAGTTAATGAGTGGCACACGCTGACCTCACGTCATGTCAGAGAACTGAGACAAAAGCATCACTGAACTTTGAAGGTGCTCAATTAGATGGAACTAAAGTCCTTCTGTCCCCTTAATGATACCAGATTGAGTCCTAATGTTGGACTCGAGACATTATAGTGATAATGAATGGATTGGATGGAACTGAGGTGAGGTTTCCTCTGGGCCATTTAAGTGGTTCTCTTCTCAGTGCAAATCTTCGCATTTATCAGTGCCATTGGGTCCATTTAAATTTGCATGGGTGGCCACTGCATCCAACCTGTCAAATTATTCATTTTAGAAGATATGATATTTTTATGATTTATGTATTCACAATTCCAAGCAAGAAACCTATCATCTTATGCATCTTGTCTGCGATGATAATAACAGTATTGTCCCAAATGCCCAACAGTATGGAATTCATTCTAATTAAATGAATAACAACATTGAAGACAGTGAGATACATGGCTGACCTTTACATTGAATACTAAATTCTAAATTGAATGAGAGGTAAAGGCTCTGTTCAAATTGTCTTCGGACGATGGAATAAGTGGAGTCCAAAGATCTACAGCCCTAATACAAGCCTGCACAATGCTGCCTTTAGATAAGCGAAAATATATTATTATACACAAGTACCTGTAGCTTTATAAATAAAACAAATGACCCACAACTGCTCGTGTATAAAAATGCTAGATTACATTGCATTGTTGAAGGCTTATAGCACTTGTATTTGTGTATATTAATACAGTGATCCCTCGCTACTTCATGCTTCAATTTTTGCGACTTCAGTGCATCGCTGGGTTTTTCAAAAAAAAAAAAAAAAAAGGAAATTAAGGAAAATGCTACAAAACAAGGCCAATTATGCAAAAACACCCCAAACAAAAGACAACCCAAAACCCCCCAACAAAACTACTTACATTTTTATATGAGGCGCACATCTGTGTGCGCGTGTGTCTGTATGTGTGTGTGTGTGTATTTATATTTTATTTGCAGCTTGTGCATTATGTTTGAATGTTAAATTGTTATTCAACGCTATAAATGCTTATAATATGTATTTATTAATATTATACACACACATACACGTACGTAAACGTCAGTCACGGGGGTCGATCCTACTTTGCGGATATTGGCGGTCGCGGTGGGGTCTTGGTCCCCATTGACCACGGGAATTAAGGGATCCCTGTACAATGTTTGTGGATTAGTTTCCCGCTCTATGCATTTAATTCAGAAAAAAAAAATACTCGCACATAGGGGCAATTTGGAAAATTTGGAATGCCAATTAGCTTAACATGCTAACATTAACAACATTTGGATTGTGGGAGGAAATCAAAGTACCTGGAGGAAATCCATTCGAAAGGTGGGAGAACATGTAAATTCCACAATGAAACGCCCTTCATGATCGCGGGACCTGAACACTGAACCTGCTTGCTGTGAGAAAGTCATACCAACCACTGCACCATCTCATTCTAGCACTATTGTCGCTTACGTTTCAGATGAATAAAGCTTTATGTGCTACAAAGATTTTAAATCACTTGTTTTCTTCCCAGCTTCTTTCCTCATGGCTACTTTGTAGAAGCTGAAATGTTTGGACAATAGAGGGATCGAGGTTGAAGGCAGTTTCAGGTGACTGTGTCCCTGAGATTTTGGGGATATGGATGCGTCCGGTCATATAAGGAAGCATTCCTCAGTTATTAGGTTCCCAGGTTAGTAATGTTTGCCGCTCTGTGGCAGGATGATAATTGGAAAGATCTTGCGTCCCATCATTTCCACTTTATCGAATCACAAAGAGACCATTCATTTGACTCAAAAATTGACCATCCTCTTTGTTCACCTCTTCAGTGTTAGCTAGCATGAGGATAACTCTGGCAGTACAGGCGAACTCAATACTGAATAACTAGTTCTAGCAATACTGACTGTTGTGATAGACACAACATGTACATAGCAATAGACATATTATAGTAATGAGTGTTATGTCTTGTTCTCATAGGAAATGTTGAAGAAAACACTGGACTCCAGAAGAAAAATGAAGTACGTGTTCTTCTTCACTTATCCTTGAACATCTGGGGATGTCACTGGGGCGCCTTCATGGCGAGACTTGGGCTGATTTGGCCTGGCGGCACCCATCCCTCTCCAGGTCGTAGAAACACGCTGACGGCTTTGCAGTCTACTCTTTACGAAAGTCAGCAACGGTTCTTTTACATGCCTCTCACCATAGACAGTGAGGGACATGGCCTGCCTTTGATAACCCAGTTAGCTGCACTGGGGGAAGTTCGCATAAGAGAAGATGACGCATTTGAGTTCAGTGTGCAATGCAGAGGCGGCACGGTGGCGTAGTGATTAGCACATCTGCCTCACAGCTAGGAGGTCCTGGGTTTGAGTCCCAGCCAGGGCGTTTCGGTGTAGAGTTTGCATGTTCTCCCCGTGCTTGTGTGGGTTTCCTCCAGGTACTCTGGTTTCCTCCCACAGTCCAAATACATGCACAGTAGGCGAACTAGCTGTTCCAAATCTCCCCTGAGTGTGAGTGATGGCACTGGGATGGCCTGGCAAGCTGTCCAGGGTCTACCGTGCCCTTGCCTGCAGTTGGTTGAGATGGACGCCAGCTTCCCGAAACACTGATTAGGATTAAGTGGTTGAGAAAATGAATGTACAAAGGAGGGTATTAGAGAATTAGATGGTCTAAAGCATTATGTTATTAACTAAAGTTTCATCAACATTATAATTAGCAAATTGTTGAATGATGAAAATTCCCACGAGGGAGGGGATAACAGTTTTAGTATATACTACAGTGGAACCTAAAAAGCAGCGGGCAGATAAGCCCTGCATGCCTGCAAAGCATGATGGGTCAGATTGATGTATGTGTGTGTGTGTGTGTGTGTGTGTGTGTGTGTGTGTGTGTGTGTGTGTGTGTATGTGTATGTGTGTGTATGTGTTTCTTATATTTCTAAAGGGTTCACTTTCTAGAATTTCTATCTTTTGAATGTCGACTGATTTGGAAGTTTTTCATTTTCTCTCTATATATATATATATATATATATTGACTGAAGTATATGTTTGAGCGCACATGTAAGAGGTTTTGGAGACAAAGTCAGAGAGGCTCGATTGAGATGGTTTGGACATGCACAGAGGAGGAATACTGAATATATTGGCAGTAGGATGCTGAGGTTAGAACTTCCAGGCAGAAGGCCTAGAGGAAGACCAAAGACTGACGGAGGCCTACTATATATATATATATATAGGCGGCATGGTGGCGTAGTGGTTAGCACGTCCGCCTCACAGCAAGAAGGCCCGGGTTCGATTCCCGGCCTGGGCGTTTCTGTGTGGAGTTTGCATGTTCTCCCCGTGCTTGTGCGGGTTGACTCAGTTTCCCCATAATCCAAAGACGTGCACTGTAGGTTAATTGGCCGTTCTAAATTGACCGTAGTTTCTCTCCTGCAGCGGCACTGGAACCCAGTCGTATCGGCACTTGCCTTTCCATTGGATCCTTCCGGTGGCGCCGAGACAGGGGGGGACTTGCTGCTTGGGTAACAGCCTGTCCCTCATTACTCCCTACCCAGGCTCTGTGCACTGGGGAGTATCACCAGTCGGGATACTGGCCAGAGCGCAGCCATAGTCCTTCGGGACTGATGGAGGCCTACGCTATATATATATATATACACACATACACAGTGATCCCTCGCTACTTCGTGCTTCAGTTTCTGTGGCTTCCGTGCATCGTGGGTTTTTCAAAAATTCATTGAAAAATAAAAAAAATAAGTCAATCAAGCAAAAAATAGGGGAAAAGTGAAGGAAAATGCCACAAAACAAAGCCAATTATGCAAAAAAGGCCGAACAAACAACAACCCAAAAAAACTACTTACATTTTAATGTAAGGTGCACATCTGAATGTGTGCGCACGCGTCTGCATGTGTGTATTTATATTTTGTTTACATCTTATGCATTATATTTGAATATTTAATTGTTATTATAAGCATTTATAGTGTTGAATATGTATTTATTGATATTATATACACATATACATGTACGTCCAGGGTCTGTCAGTTAGGGGTCGTCGATCCTACTTCGCCAAAATCAGTGGTCGCGAGGGATCTCGGTCCCCATTGACTGCGGAAAGTGAGGGATCCCTGTATGTATGTATGTATGTGTGTGTATATATATATATATATATAATATAATATATGCGTGTGTGTGTATGTATTGGGTGCTACATGTCAATTAATAAAATATTAATAAACTCATTCATGCTGAATGTTTCCTTCAGCATTTCAAGCACAGCATCTCTTTAGAGTACAAAAGCATGTACATAATGTTTAGTAGCTCTGATCTCTGGAATGGACTGACCATTGTTTCAGAGTGAGGCGTAATAAACGTACAGTCATTTGTCCTTGTGTCTTTTGTGCATGTGCATGAGATGGAAATTGTTGGAATGTGACAACCTGCTATTTTTTTAGTCGCCTCTTTCGCATTTTTTGTAGGATTGTAATGTGCTGTTATAAAAATTAAAAAACTATAACGATGAGCTGTAAAGAATGCAGCCTTGGATATGAATGCAATAAATTACGACTAAACTTGTGCATTCAGATAAACACAAACTTGAATGCGGAGTGGGTTTGAATCCCTTTTATTATTGATGTGTTGTGTCTGGTTGACCAGACAGATGAGTATTGTTGTCCAATGTCTGCCTTGCTCCACATCTTGTTCCTTGACGTACGAGCAGCATGCATCTCACAGTTGCTGAGTGCAGTCACACACACAAACACACATTAAATGAACGTAGCATGGGGACAGCTGCCCAGAAAAGGCATGCTCCACAGGACATGGAAGATAGGGCACATTCTCTTTATGATTATAAAACATATCTCTTGCATCGCCTATGTGGCCCTCCAGCACCAAAAAATATCCACATGGGTCAAAATGCTACATTTTTGAAAAATGAAATTTTGTGCATAAAAACATTTAAAAAAAAATCTATCTAGGTGTTTTTTATATACAGACACTCCCTGACTTGCATTCATCCATTTTACGTTTTTTTGATATTACGTTTTGTTTATTTTTTTAAAAAAAGTCAAATTTTGATTTTAGACGTACCTACGTAGTATGCTGACGTAATGACATAATTACGCTGTGTCCATTCTTTACAAACGACAGACTGAACGTGCCCCTCCTTCTTCCCAGTTCAGTTTTATATATAATATATATTATATTTTATATATATATATTATATTATATATATATATTATATTATATAATATATATATATATATATATATATATATATAAAATCAGTTATATAGCATGTTACTCTTGTGTTAAGACGTCATCTCTGTGATCTTTGTGTTTACACTGTTTTGTGGGCTTTTGTAACACGAAGTAAATATGGTTGGTCAGAAGCGTAAGCCTACTTGCATGGCTGCAAGTCTCACACACGGAGATGAATTAACTATTTGCTCGGATTGGCGAAATCTACCATGCATACTCAGTTAAGCAAAGAGAGTTGTAAAATGAATGAAAACCCAAGAAAGAGAACTCTCTGCTCTGCTGGTGATTCACATCAGTGCAGGCTGAGTACTAAACGAGTTCAACGGGGTCCTTGATCGCTTGAATGACCGGAAGTCCGTATAACCTGCACTTTGTTTCAAGCAAGTAAACTACTTTCACCAAGTGCACTACTTTTGGTATTGAGCGCCTCACATATTGTATGGCTGTTTTAAGCTTCATGTAAAGTGAGTCGGCTCAGCTTCATGTCATGTGATTCAGCTCAACCGTCGGAACCATTTATAAACAGAAAGATCATATCATTGAGAATGTTAAAGGTTATATTTGATACTGTATTTAATATTTGATGAGTGAATTTGATTAAAATTTATCAATTTGAAATTATTTTGCTTGAATTTAATTTTGTTTGAAATTAATGTTGATATTATTTGATATATTTGATATTATTTTACAATGTTATGTTTATAATAATTGATTTAGGGGTGTTTTATGAGATACAGTAATGGTATTTATGGATGTACAGTATAAGCGTCATGCATCATGCGTCATTGTAACAACTTACGTTCACGTTCAACTTACGTTCGGCTGTCCGGAACCAATTAAAAATGTAAGTCGGGGAGCGTGTGTGCGTGTGTGTGTGTATTTATATATATATATATATATATATATATATATATATATATATATATATATATATATATATATATATATATATATATATATATATTGTATGTATGTATGTATGTATGTATTAGTATAGGAGCGACACAGTGGTAGGGGTTAGCACTTCCGCCTCACAGCAAGAAGGCCTGGGTTTGATTTCCAGCTCGGGCATTTCCGTTCAGAGTTTGCATGTTCTACTCATGCTTGTTCGGGTTTCCTCCTGGTCCTCCAGTTTCCTCTCCCAGTCCAAAAACATGCACATTAGGTCCACTGGCTGTTACAACTCTCTCCTAGGTGTGAATAGCTGTGTAAGCCTTGGCCCTGCGATGACTTGGTGAGCTGTCCAGGGTGTGCCCCGGAGTCGGTTGAGATGGGTGCCAGCATCCCTGCAAGCTTAACTAGGATTAAGCGGTTCAGAAAATGAATTATATATATATATATATATATATATATATATATATATATATATTAAAAAAAATAAAAGGACAGGACAAAGACTTTCTATTGAAACTCCATTTATCACTACAGATCTGTTTCGAGGGGTGGTGAAACCATCCTCTCTCTTCAGGTGATTATAGAAGAAGATTTCTTAGATTCTAAGAAGAAGAATTCTTCTATAATCACCTGAAGAGAGAGGATGGTTTCACCACCCTCTAAACAGATCTGTAGTGATAAATGGAGTTTCAATAGAAAGTCTTTGTCCTGTCCTTTATTTTGTTATTTGCTCTACCAAAAAGTATTGAGCACTCTTCTACGGAAGGATCTACTCAGAAAATTATATATTTATTTATATATATATATATATATATATATATATATATATATATATATATATATATATACAAGGATCCCTCACATTCCACAGTTAATGGGGATCATGACCCCCCCCCACCCACCCAGCGACCAACATCTATTACCAACATCTTTGACAAACCAGACACTGATATGTAGAGCCCAGAACTTCATGACAAGCCTTGATGGAATTATATTGTTGAAAGCGGAGCTGTAGCCAATCAACTGCATCCACGCATAAGTGTTCTTATGGTCCAGGTGTGAGAGAACCGTGTGCAGAGCCTCATTCTAATGATTGCTGCTCCTGAATGTTCTGAAGGGTCTCCTGGTTCCATATATTAGGTACCACTATACCGTACACCAATCTCTCTCATGGGACCTGTCTCATCATCAGTAAAGTCCACCGGAAACTCGACTTATGGAAATATGGAGTCAATCATCAAGGTATGACTCGTTTTTATAAAGTGTAATTACTTTCTCCATTCTCACCTGGTATGGTAACACACCCAATCAGGATAAAACAACAGCTTGAATCAGTAATCTTTAGAGCCTACAAGATCAAGGGCAGTGGTGGTCTGGTGGTAAAAGGTGCCGGATCGCTGATCCTAAGGTTGGGGGTTCGAGTCCCACTCTCCACAGTGAAGCTAACTGGGTTATCATAGGCTGGCCATGTCTCTCACTGTCTTATCTATGGTGAGATGTTCATGTACAAGAACCATTGCTGACTTTCGCCAAGAGTAGCTGCATAGCTGTCAGCGTGTTTCTGACCCTCGCTAAAAGGGTTGTGTCACTAAGAGCATCCGAAGTAAAAACCTATGGCAAATCAAGCATGCAAATCATTAATATGATTCGCTGTGGCGACCCTTGAAAGCAAACAGCCGAAAGGAAAACAAGATCATTGACTGCAGTCTGCCTTCCATATCTTCACTCTATGCCACAGAATAAGGCTGGTAGTGTAATCACTGCCCCCTCTCACCCTGTGCATGAGCTTTTAACTCTTCTCCCATTAGGCAGAACCTACAGGAGTATTTCAAGTAGAACATCACACTTCAGGGACAGTATCTACAGTACGTCCAAGTTATCAGGCACTGAACCTGTTACTCTTTTGGGGGGGGGGGGGGGGGGTCTTATTGCACTGTTCTGGGTGTTGTTGGATGTAGGTAAGTCTGTTGGGGTTTTTACACCCAAGCCTAGTGGCTCATCAGGCCCGGTGCTTATCCCCGGTTTCCGTAGCATGAAGCGACCAGGAGTTCAACTCCTCCTGGATGGGACGCTAGTCCATCGCGGGTTACCTTCCCAGTATATTTTACTGGTACCCATTTATACTACTGGGTGAACAGAGGCACACTTGTGGTTGAAACCTTGCCCAGTGGTCTTAGCACGGTGAGGATCTCAGTAGGATTTGAACTCACAACCTCCTGATCATGAGCCCAGCACTTTAACCACTACACCACCGGCCCCACTTGTTGGATGTGTTATTACGTTAAATACATCCTTTGATTAATGTATGGTAGACAACTGTATGAAAGTATATCTCTGGTTCACAATTTACAGTGACTATTTTTAAAGTCGAAAAATGTGTCAATTAAAAATAATATAAATATAAATTAATTATTGATTCACTGGTGTATTAATTGACTTTAAAAAATATAGTTGTGGAATTTTCGACTTGTTTTGGTGCTAGAGGGCCATAGGTACGTATGTGCATGGATGTTTGCACGTGAGCAAATAGGACCTGCCTCATGAGGACAAACCACCCGTGAGCCAGCAGGACCTGTTGATTGAGGCCACTGGGCTAGAAATAATCCGCCATAGTGTCTCTCTGGAAATTGACAGTTTGGATTGTGGGAGAGAAAGCGGGAGACTTTGCCACTTGAATTGTTGTTTTCTGTCTCCTGCAGTGGATAGCTCAGAGGACCGGACAGCTTGAGGACTGCGACTGCATGTCTGTGCCTTGTAGGTTATATAACAGGATTAAAAACTCATCAAAAGATTGGCATAAGAGGTTGTGCTCGCTGTTGGATTGACAATCTGTCAGGGAGTCAGAGCACTCTTCATAGTGTGTGTGAGATTTGAGGGTCCCTCGTGTCCATTTTCCGTGATCATTATGTAAATGGTGAACCAGTTATATACCAGTAAATGTGTAAATTGTATATTCATATTATTTTAGAATCTATACACAATATATGACAGGGGTCGGAACCATTTTGACTGAGAGAGCCAAAAAAAGACATTTTAAAATCTAATCCTCTGAGAACTAATATATATATATATATATATATAAAATATGTAGGTATGTATATATGTAATATGTATAATATGTATGTATGTATGTGTATATATGTATATATAGATACATATATACACACACACACACACACACACACACACACATGCGACTTCTGGTGCCACATGGTTTTGCTGATGGCTTTGTGGTCTGGTTGATACGTGGTACAGCTTCATGCAGATGTTTAGGCTTCCATCTATTACACGTGACCGCAGGTTGGTCTTGATGCTTCTCAGGTGTGAGAAGGACTGCTCGCTTGCGCATGTGGAACCAAACATGGTCAATACGACAGGACTCACATGCTGCAGTGTTTAGTATGTGACAGGAAGCGCGTCCCAAGTTTTGGCAATCAGCTGTTTTTCCATGTCTGTCCATTTGTCTTGTGCTTGGCTTTGTGCAAAGGAGCCGATTAAAAACGAGGGAAATTTATCTCTGTTTTCAAAAACAACTCACGCAGTCTGTGGCTGTTTTTATAATCCAATAAAATTAAACTTTCAAGGTATCGAACTCGCCCGCATACAGGTACAGAAAGGATTGGCTTTCTTGCCACTGCGCGCAACACATTGACGCGGCATTGAAAATAGATGTACGATGTAGATTAAATGCACGAGATTTATTAATCTGTTTTTGTTTTATTAGATGACTTTTTTTGTATTTTTATTTAAATGACAGTGAAATTATGTATTCGTTATTTTGTTAAGAAAGGCCACCTGATTTATCTGAGAGCCAGATACAGTCATCAAATGAGCCACATCCGGCTATAGGTTCCCAACCCCTGATATATGAGATGATCTGATGAGCTGTTCTGGGTGTATCCAGCATTCACAGAGAGTTGGCTGAGATGGACTCTAGTCTCCCATGACGCCCACCTTATGCAATGCATAAACTAAAAAAAAAAAAAAAAAAAAAGCATCTATATATGAGAACATTGTGATAGTGTTGCTATGTCAAATATTCAAAGTCCTAAGTTTAAATATGAGCACGCTTTGCTTTTATTTATTTATTTATTTATTTTCATTTTGACTGCTCTCCCAGTGTCCACATAGGTATCCTCCAAGTTCTCTGTTTTCCTCCCACTTACCAGCAGAATGTCAGCCGAGCTACACTGACTTGCCCCCGAGGTGTGAATGATTGTGAGAATGTGTGCCCTGTGCTTGTCTGGTGTCTATCCATTGTGTAATCGTACCATCAGAGTGTTCCTGAGACAGACTCTGAATCCAGTGTGATCACGTCCTTTTTCGCTTATGGAATATGAACGATTTAATGATTTACTGATTTATGTAACTATCACTGTCAGCTTTTGCCAAGTCTTTAAAAAAATCCAAACTAGCAGGAGAAACTTTCTTATGATCTTTAGGCACATGTTGACTTAGCTGTTATGTAACGTCCTCCCAGTGTGCTGAACTTCCTCATAGTCCCACATGCACAAAGACTAATCCAGGGCTTATGAATGGAGCTGCAGGTGTGCACTCAGGTAAATTCCCCACCATAAAGGAAGGAGAGTTAACAATGTGAATGTCAATATGTCTCTTCCTATCTGCTATTTCATTATCCTTAAGCGCTCGCCACCTGTCCCTTTTGGTGTATACTTAATTTGGGGGAAGGTTTTTTAAAGATGTAAAGCAAATAAAGGCTTGTGAGGGAATATACCTTTTAAACAGTCAAAGGGTTTAGTGGTGACACACAAAAAGGCCATACTAGTGCTTCTCAAAAAATTAGCATATTGTGATAAAGTTCATTATTTTCTGTAATGTACTGATAAAAATTAAACTTTCATATATTTTAGATTCACTGCACACCAACTGAAATATTTCAGGTCTTTAATTGTTTTAATTCTGATGATTTTGGCATACAGCTCATGAAAACCCAAAATTCCTATCTCAAAAAATTAGCACATCATGTTCAGGTAGTCTAAACGAGCTATTAACCTAATCATCTGAATCAACCAATTAACTCTAAACACCTGCAAAAGATTCCTGAGGCTTTTAAAAACTCTCAGCCTGGTTCATTACTCAAAACCGCAATCATGGGTAAGACTGCCGACCTGACTGCTGTCCAGAAGGACATCATCGACACCCTCAAGCAAGAGGGTAAGACACAGAAAGAAATCTCTGAGTGAATAGGTTGTTCCCAGAGTGCTGTATCAAGACACCTCAGTGGGACGTCTGTGGGAAGGAAAAAGTGTGGCAGAAAACGCTGCACAACCAGAAGAGGTGACCGGACCCTGAGGAAGATTGTGGAGAAGGGCCGATTCCAGACCTTGGGGGACCTGTGGAAGCAGTGGACTGGGCTACAGGTGCCGCATTCCCCAGGTCAAGTCACTTTTGAACCAGAAACAGCGGCAGAAGCGCCTGACCTGGGCTACAGAGAACCAGCACTGGACTGTTGCTCAGTGGTCCAAAGTACTTTTTTTGGATGAAAGCAAATTCTGCATGTATGTCTTCCTTTCGGCTTTTTCCCTTTTACTCGGGGGTCACCACAGCGAATCATCTGATTCGCACGTTTGATTTGGCAGAGGTTTTTACGTCGGATGCCCTTCCTGTCACAACCCTTTTTAGCAAGGGACAGAAACACGCTGACGACTTTGCAGCTACTCTTTACGAAAGTCAGCAATGGTTCTTTTACATGCCTCTCACCATAGACAGTGACAGACATGGCCCGCCTTTGATAACCCAGTTAGCTGCACTGAGAAGGGCAGTGACAACCTTGTGGAGAGTGGGACTCGAACCCCCAACCTTTGGATCAGCGATCCAGCGCCCTATTCCACTAGACCACCACTGCCCTGAAAGCAAATTTTGCATGTCATTCGGAAATCAAGGTGCCAGAGTCTGGAGGAAGACTGGGGAGAAGGAAATGCCAAAATGCCTGAAGTCCAGTGTCAAGTACCCACAGTCAGTGATGGTCTGGGGTGCCATGTCAGCTGCTGGTGTTGGTCCACTGTGCTTTATCAAGGGCAGGGTCAATGCAGCTAGCTATCAGGAGCTTTTGGAGCACTTCATGCTTCCATCTGCTGAAAAGCTTTATGAAGATGACGATTTCATTTTTCAGCACGACCTGGCACCTGCTCACAGTGCCAAAACCACTGCTAAATGGTTTACTGACCATGGTATTACTGTGCTCAATTGGCCTGCCAACTCTCCTGACCTGAAGCCCATAGAGAATCTGTGGGATATTGTGAAGAGAAAGTTGAGAGACACCAGACCCAACACTGTGGATGAGCTTAAGGCCGCTATCAAAGCATCCTGGGCCTCCGTAACACCTCAGCAGTGCCACAGGCTGATTGCCTCCATGCCACGCCACATTGAAGCAGTCGTTTCTGCAAAAGGATTCCCGACCAAGTATTGAGTGCAGAACTGAACATAATTATTTGAAGGTTGACTTTTTTGTATTAAAAACACTTTTTTTTTTTGTATTGGTCGGATGAAATATGCTAATTTTTTGAGATAGGAATTTTGGGTTTTCATGAGCTGTATGCCAAAATCATCAGTATTATAACAATAAAAGACCTGAAATATTTCAGTTGGTGTGCAATGAATCTAAAATATATGAAAGTTTAATTTTTATCAGTACATTACAGAAAATAATGAACTTTATCACAATATGCTAATTTTTGAGAAAGACTAGTACATGACATGATTAGAAAAACTGTGTGTCTGTCTGTCTATCTATCTATCTATCTAGTCTGTCTTTCTGTATTCTCCCATCTTGTGAAACATTATAGGAGAAGATTAGGTGCTGTTTTGTTTGAAAAAGGAGGTTGTGCATAATATTAATATCAGGGATGCGAATAATTAAGGCACACATGATTTGATATAAAAGAATTATTTCTTAAAGTGGAAACATTTTTTCCCCACTGAAGAGACACTCTTGAATTAATTGTTGGATTTTCTTCTTTTTGTCATTGTGGTTCGATATTATTTCGAAAATACTGAATTTATTAGAAGCTAAAGAGTGCATCTTAACCAGGGGTGCCAATAATTATGGAGTGCAGTATATATAACATAACGTCTTGGATAACTTGTTTGTGTTGGTTGTGAAATATATGATAGTATGATACGATGCAGAAATAGGGGGAAAGGGGTTAAAGGAAGAAAAGGGGGAAAGTTGTACCTATGATTTACAATTTATTTTCAAATTTAAAGAACACGATAAGAGAATGCGATCACTGATCCTAAGGTTGGGGGTTCGAGTCCCACTCTCCACGGGTTGTCACTGTCCCCCCAGTGCAGCTAACTGGATTATCAAAGGCTGGCCATGTCTCTCATTGTCTATGGTGAGAGGTTCATGTAAAAGAACCATTGCTGACTTTCGACAAGAATTTCTGCATAGCCGTCAGTGTGTTTCTGCCCTGCGATGGCCCAGTGAGCAGTCCAGGGTGTCCTCTGCCCTCGCATGGAATCAGTTGGGATGGGCGCTAGCCTCCCAGCAACCCTGATTAGGATTAAGTGGTTACAGAAAATGAACGATGAATGATATGAGAATGAATAACATAGATGGCACAGCCTAAGGGGGAAAAAATGAACAAAAATTCGACAAGAAGTTTGAAAGGAACTGAAAACCTGACTTTCCTCTGACAGATCTGTCAAGAGTTGAATTAGTAATTAGACAACTACAATGCTTCAAAGCTCCTCAAGTAAATAAAAAGGTATGAAAACAGAAGGCAGGCATGTAAGTAATTGACATGAAGGAAAAGAAAAACTCACCACTGAACTGATTTTTTTTTTCCCTCTGCAGTAAGAAAAATTCCACAAAATTCAAGCAATGTTTATGAACACATATACTTTAAAAGCTCTTATTTATAAATAATTATATTTCTATATAAATTAATATTATTTTATATCTATACATTCATTCATTTTCTGAACCGCTTAATCTTAATCCCATTCTGAACCGCTTAATCCCATCTCAGCCAACTTTGGGCGAGGGCAGAGTACACCCTGGACAGCTCACCAGTCCATCACAAGGCAGAAACATGCTGATAGCTATGTAGCTACTCTCCCACCATAGACAGTGAGAGACATGGCCGGCTTTTGATAACCCAGTTAGCTGCACTGGAGAGGGGGGTAGTGACAACTGGTTGAGAGTGGGGCTTGAACCACTGAACCTTGGGTTCAGTGATCCAGCATCTTTACCACCAGGCCACCACTGCCCGGGATATTTATGTAGTGTTACATTGACTGGGTTTATATTAATAATATCAGACAAGTTGGTTATTTGCCAAGATCCTGATTTCCCAAATGTCCCATTGCACTTTCATCACTACTTTCACTGGGTACAGTGGATTGCAGCATATATTCATGAGAAGGAAAAAATTACCCTGGTGAGGATATACAGTCGGCCCTGTGCTTACGAAATTAATTCGTTCCAGAGCCTTTTTCGTAACGTGGAGTTTTCGTAAGTAGAGGCGCATTTTACATGTAAAACGCGTGATTCATTCCAAGGCTCCCAAGACTACCCCATAAACCCTTTAAAAATTATAAAAGTATGAAATATGTATGAAATATGTGCTAAAAGTAAAAGAAAATTATTTATTAAACCATTTAAACATTTTATTAACATATTAAACCATTTTTTTAACATATTTATTAATTAAACCATTATTAAACATTTTTTATTAACGCACATACACACACACAAAACACTGTCTCTCTATCTCTCTGTATCTCTCTCTCTCTCTCTCTCTCTCTCTCTCTCAAACACACACACACACACATACACACACAAACAAAACTCTCTCTCTCTCTCTCTCTCTCTATCTGTCTCTCTGGTGTGTTTTGCTGAAGGTGGGCTCCACCCACATGCACACGCAGCCGACGGAGCATTTGAGTAATGTATTTAAAACGTGCATTTAGGGTAATGTATTTAAAGCGTGCATTTAGGGTAATGTATTTAAAGCGGAATGACAGTACCTGTTTGAAAGATCAGAGGTCCTGATTCAATATTAACTTGCTTCCTTGCAAGATCAGAGGTCTTGTCCACTTTCATGCCTCCATCCGCTTCAATATTGTGCCGAAATAATCGCCTCCATCACTGTATTTCTGCTTTAAGGTCTCCTTCTGCTTCAATATCATCCTGATTGTAGAGGTGTTTCGACCATACTCCTGTGTGATTTCGCTCAACCGCATGCCACTTTCGTATTTTTTTATTATCTCCTGCTTCACTTCGATTGATAACAGAGCTTGCTTCTTCTTTTGTGTCACCAGGAATCACTTTCTTGGGGTCCATGATGGATAACGAAATATAACGCTACAATGATCAATCTCAAAACAAGCCAACAGTCCTGTTAAACTCTCCTTCATGTGTGTGACAAACAGGAAGTATGGGTACAGGAAGTATGGGTACAGTTTAGCTCCCTCCTAGCCAATGGAAGGCCAGCGGGGCGGGATGTTGGGAGACAGCCAATGAGAGAACAACTCGCGCATTGTTTGAATTTTTGAATGTTGCGTTTGAATTTTTGAATGGCGCGTTTGGTGCTTTTCGTAAAAAGAGGATGAAATTTAGGAAAATATATCTGCAGCACTGCCTATACATTATGTTGTGTACTCCGGAGGCATTAATACTACTAAAATGTCCACTTGATAATTATTACATTAGTCACCAACAAGAAATAAATATCAAATGATAAGAATACAATCAAATGCAATAGCTGAAATTAGTTGAAAATATACCACTAATCAAGTGAATCTTCTTTTCCTTTCAGCTTTTCCCTTCAGGGGTCGCCACAGCGAATCATCTGCCTCCATCTCACCCTATCCTTTGCATCTTCTTCTCTTACACCAACGACCTTCATGTCCTCCTTCACCACATCCATGAATTGTCTATTTGGTCTTCCTCTAGGCCTTCTGCCCGTTAGTTCCAGCCTCAGCATCCTATTACCAATATAATCACTATCCCTCCTCTGTACATGTCCAAACCATCTCAATCTAGCCTCTCTGGCTTTGTCTCCAAAACATCTCACATGTGCTGTCCCTCTGATGTGCTCATTCCTAATCCTATACATCCTCGTTACTCCCAAAGAGAACCTCAACATTTTCATCTCTGCTACCTCCAGCTCTGCCTCCTGTCTTTTCCCCAGGGCCACTGTTTCTAAACCATACAACATCGTTGGCCTCAACACCGTCTTGTACACTTTTCCTTTCATTTTTGCCAATACCCTCCTATCACACATCACACCGGACACTTTTCTCCAACAATTCCCATCTGCCTGCACATGCTTCTTCACCTCTTTTCCACACTCTCCATTGCTCTGGATTGTTGAGCCTAAGTACTTAAAATCCTCCACCTCCACCTCTGCTCCCTGTAACCTCACTGTTCCTCTTGGGTCCTTGTCATTCATGCACATGTATTCTGTCTTACTGAGGCTAATCTTCATTCTCCTCCTTTCCAGGGCATACCTCCACCTCTCTAGATTTTCCTCCACTTGTTCTCTGCTCTCACTACAGATCACAATGTCGTCTGCAAACATCATAGTCCATGGGGAATCTTGTCTAACCTCATCTGTCAGCCTGTCCATCACCATAGCAAACAAGAAGGGGCTGAGAGCTGACCCTTGATGCAGTCCCACCTCCACCTTGAACTCTTCTGTCACACCAACAACACATCTCACCACTGTCTTACATCTCTCATACATGTCCTGCACCACTCTAACATACTTCTCTGCCACTCCAGACTTCCTCATGCAATACCACAGTTCTTCTCTCGGCACCCTGTCATATGCTTTCTCCAGATCCACAAAGGCACAATGCAGCTCCGTCTGACCTTCTCTGTACTTCTCCATTAACATCCTCAAGGAAAACACTGCATCTGTGGCGCTCTTTCTTGGCATGAAACCAAACTGTTGTTTACAAATGCTGACCTCTGCCCTTAGTCTAGTTTCCACTATTCTTTCCCATCACTTCATCGTATGGCTCATCAACTTTATCCCTCTGTAGTTGCCACAACTCTGCAGGTCTCCCTTGTTCTTAAAAATGTGCACCAGCACACTTCTCCTCCATTCCTCTGGCATCCTCTCACTCTCTAAGACCTTGTTGAATGTTCTTGTCAGAAAATCTACTGCTACCTCTCCTAGACACTTCCATACCTCCACCGGTATGTCATAAGGACCAACTGCCTTTCCATTCTTCATCCTCTTCAATGTCCTCCTCACTTCACCCTTACTAATCTTTGCTACTTCCTGGTCCTCAACAGTCACCTCTTCTACTCTTTTTTCTCTCTCATTTTCCTCATTCATCAGCTCTTCAAAGTACTCTTTCCATCTTCCCAGCACACTTCTGTCATCAGTCAATACATTTCCCTCTCTGTCCTTTATCAATCTAACTTGCTGCACATCCTTCCCATCTCTATTTCTCTGCTGTGCCAACCTGTATAAATCATTTTCTCCCTCTTTACTTTCCAACCGAGCATACAAGTCATACCACTAATCACGTGAATAATACAATCAAATGTGTAAAAAGTAGACCGTAAACCATTTTAATAAACTATTCAATATTTTAAATAAATAAACAATTTTAAACTTTTAAATAAACTATTAAATAATTATAAAACTCAGTGGATTTATTTTACCCATTACATTAAAAAATGTATAAAAATAAATAAATCGATAAAATGAAATACTCCACACCGTGGCTTTCTACAGCCATCTTGAGCACAGTATATAGTAGGCAACGCATCATCGCTCTTGTTGAGCGTACAGGTTACCATTTCTAATCTAAGTGGTACATTATGCGTAAGAAGGCATCAGAGCAGAGGGTATATAAAATATATGATCTAACGAAAAAACATTCAACAAGCTTGTTATCTTTACAACTCTGTTCAACAGCTTCTTAGATGTTTGTCTAGAGCCAGCATGCTATGTGTTGTTGTTATTGGACCTTGTTGCGGAAGGTATAAAGATGTCCATGAAATAGGCTGAAGGATGATGTGGGCAGCTTCAATGCCATTCACTAGCATCAGTGATTTTCCTTTTCACCTTTCACTTCCTCTCAAGTCACTCAACATGCGCTCATAACCTTGCTTGCACCTGCTCAGAGCTGGACTTTAACAACTGCGGGATATTTTCTTCCGCGCAGGCGGTGGATCAAATAATAAAAAAAGTCAAGGTACAATAAAGAGTAGGCTCTTGAGGAAGCACACCAAGGAGGTTGTGAACTTCTTGTGTGACACTTCAATATCATTGGCTTTTTGCTAACGTCTTGTTTGCTGCAGCTGTAGCTATCTCGATAAAATTATTATGGTAAAGTTACAGTATGAGGTTTTATGATCCAGCTCCACCCACTGTCCAAGCCTGAGGGGGGATGGGGGGGGGGGGTCATCCCTGATAACACTTCCGATACCCTACATGAGCCAAGTAGGACAAGGCTTTTGATTATAGGGTTCTGTACATGAACAGCTAGCCATCAGGATCTGTTTCCTCTCAACTGATAGGGCTACTATTGCCTACCTTTCAATTAGTGGCTTTTAATGATTGGTCAATGGGGATCACATAAAATAGGCAGGTAATTAGGTAATACAAAACACAATCCTGAATAAAGAACCCAAGTAATGTTTTCAACAGTTCCCACACATGGCTACCTTGTCATCCATTCATTCACCACACTGCTTAATCCTACTAGGGTCACAGAGAATCTGGAGCCTATCTCAGCCAAGTCTGGGCAAAGGTGGTGTTCACCCTGAATATTTTACCAATCAATTGCAAGGCTAACACTCATGCAACCATTCATACTCACTTCAAGAGAAAATTTGAAATAGCCAATTAGTCTAATGCGCATGTCTTGGGCTGTGGGAGGAAATCAGAGTGCCGGGATTAAACCCATGAAAGCACATGGAAAACATCACCATTGCAAAGACCAGGATTTATACTCAGGATTCTCCTGCCCTGGGGTAGATGTGCTAACCACTGCCGCTGCTGCCCCCCCCCTCCCTCCATATCATCCATTGCTTACCTTTTATAAAGTCTGTGTCAATACAGTGATCCTTCGTGCTTCAGTTTCTGCGGCTTCAGTGCACCACGGGTTTTTCAAAAATATTCATTGAAAAATTAAGGAAAAATAGGGAAAAAAGTTAAGGAAAATGCTGCAAAACAAATCCAATTATGCAAAAAAAAAAAAAAAATCTCAAAGAAACAAACAAAAAAAACAACCCAAAACCCCCCAACAAAACTTCTTACATTTTAATGTGAGGTGCGCATCTGTGTGTGTGCGCACGCGCACGTCTGTGTGTATTTATATTTTATTTACATCTTATACATTATTTTTGAATGTTTAGTTGTTGTTATAAGCTAACTGGGTTATTAAAGGCGGGCCATGTCTCTCACTGTCTATGGTGAGACGCATGTAAAAGAACCATTGCTGACTTTCGTAAAGAGTAGCTGCAAAGTCGTCAGCGTGTTTCTATCCCTTGCTAAAAGGGTTGTGACAGGAAGGGCATCCGACGTAAAAACCTCTGCCAAATTAAACGTGCAAATCAAAATGATTCACTGTGGTGACTCCCGAGTAAAAGGGAAAAAGCCGAAAGGAAGACAGACAGTTGCATTTATATAAGCATTTATAGCGTTTATGTATTATTGATATTTTTACATGTATGTCAGTCAAGGGGGTCAATCCTACTTCACGTAAATCGGTGGTTGCGGGGGGGGGTCTCGGTCCCCATTAACCGCGGAAAGTGAGGGATCCCTGTACATGTATGCCGGAGTTGCAGACCGTACACAAACAAAGTTTGCAACCCTTCACACAGTGATATCAGTTTTTCGTTTTTCATTCTTGGTTCAAGCAACGTTCACATTACCAGGATTCTGTGACACCAGTTTTATTGAAGCATTTTTCATGAAGCCTTAAGGTGTCCAAAACAACACTTGACTTTGCCCATCAGTCGGTCAGGTGCTCGACAAGCTAAGCGGAGGTTAATTTTCAAGCTCGGAAAATCAGAGACTCTGTCTATAAAATCTGATTAAAGTAGCCAATGTACATTAACCATTTGAGTAAGGGAGGGTGAAACAAGAGCAATGAATGCCATAGGCTCAGCGGCCGTAGCAATAGTCCGAATCCGTGTGAAGAGCCATGAAAGCTGTGAAAACCACAGCAGCTATTGGCTCTTTCAATCATTCACCCACAGGAATGTCTTTCTTCCTCATGCCCCTCTGAGCTTCGTCTTGCTGGACATTTCTCACCTAACCAGCAAATTCTTGGCTGAACAAACAAGGATAGACTGTTTCTCTTGGTCTGAGCTCCAGAAGGCCTTTGCTCTTTAGTCATCTGTCCTCTGTCTCTCCCTCACTTACCTGAAAAATCAAATCCACTGCATTTCCATCCTGTGACAGCCATAACGGCAAAGCCTAACATGACACTAACATGAGTGAATTCATTTAGGTCACATTATGCATGAGGCTATGCAACACACCACAAAAATTATATACAAAGCATATACTATTTTTATTCCAGCTGTGTGCCGAATAACAGCAGGACAACAACCTGTACCTCGTCCCTCGTTAAATCGACAACATTGACCATACTGATTGTGTGTGTGTTGTTTTTTTAATTTTTTTTTTATTATATACATATACAATTTTTTATCAGGGCAGTGGTGGCTTAGTGGTATAGGTGTTGGATCACTGATCCTAAGGTTGGGGGTTCGAGCCCCACTGGCCACAGGTTGTCACTGACCCACCCAGTGCAGCTATTTGGGTTATCAAAGACCAGCTATGTCTCTCACTGTGTATGGTGTGAGGTTCATGTAAAAGAACCATTGCTGACTTTCAACAAGAGAAGATGCAAAGCCGTCAGGGTGTTTCCGCCCTGCGATGGCCTGGCGAGCTGTCCAGGGTATACTCTGCCCGCGCCCGGAGTCGGCTGGGATTGGCGCCAGCCACACCACGACCCTAATTAGGATTAAGCGGTTACAGAAAATGAACTGAACTGAAGGACAATTTTTTTTTATTGTATAAATTAATATAGGGGCATTGATGGCCTGGTGGAAAGGTACTGGATCATTGACACTAGGCTTGGGGGGGTTCAGGGTTCTGAGCCCCACTCTCAACAGGTTGTCACTGTCCCCCCAGGGCAGCTCACTTTTTTTCTTTTTTTTTTATCAAAGGCCAGCCATGTCTCTCACTGTCTATGGTGGGAGGCTGTAAAAGAGCCATTGCTGACTTTCGTCAAGAGTAGCTGCAAAGCCGTCCAGGGTGTACTCTGCCCTTGCCCAGAGCCAGCTGAGCTGGGCACCACCCTCCTCCCAACCCTAATTAGGATTAAGTGGTTTAGAAAATGAATGAATGAATAAATTAATATAGATATTTTTCAGAAGATAATTGTGAACACTAAAACTATCAGTAATGCTAGCGGCTTGCTTGTTGCTTATGCTACTCATGGTTTTTTGTTTTTTTTTTTGCTCTTGTTGCTGTTCTGGAATTTTTTTTTTAAAAATCACAAATTTTTGAATTTCATTTTCGCAAAAAACATGAACAATAGTTGCTTGGGCCTTGACTTGGAAAAATAAAGTTGCTTTGTCTGGCTTTATGGTCTCTGTCAGAACTTTCGCGGAAACCTGCTCACATTTTTTCCCCCTTACTTTGCATGTTGAAAGTGCTGAGATGTTAAATTATATTCTTTCAACTATTTCAGTGTAATTCTCGTAATCTAGGCTTGTGATCTCACAAACCTGTATCAGGATGTATTTTTTTTAATAGTGACTTCAATTCTCTTCTGTAATTCACTCTGTATAAGGGGCTCTGTCAAATACTTACAAGTAAATGTAAACGTAAAGAAAACGTGTAAGTTTTCAGTTACAAATCAACACAAGCTCACCATTAAAAATACGCAGCTGCTCCATATGTTTACCGAGCAGAGAGCACATCCCCACCCACTTGTTTTCCATTGGCTCTCATAACTGAAACTCATGAATTTAAAGGTCAAATTTCACATAAATATTGGCTTATTGACAGATAATTTCTTCACAACAATGTGACTTTCCGACTGTGTTACTCAGAGAACCCCACAACTTGAATAATGAAAGAACTTTCAAAGCTCTGACCTCCCAAGACATCACATGCCCATGCATCACATGCAAATTATTCGAAATTACCAACAGCCAGGGTTAAATGTTGATATAAATGTTGACCCATAGATGTTTAACTGGTATCTGCCCATTCATGCATACCAAAAAAAAGGTTTGGAAAACCATGTCTTTTTTCTATATTTGATCATCAGTGACTGCAATTGTGGTGGTGGCCTTGTGGTGAAGGGCGCAGGATCGCTGGTCCTAGGATTGGGGGTTCGAGTCCCACTCTACACAACGTTGTCACTGCGTTGGGGGTTCGAGTCCCACTCTCTACAACGTTGTCACTGCCCCCCCCCCCCCCGCCCCCGCCCCCCCCAGTGCAGCTAACTGGGTTATCAAAGGCCGGCTGAGTCTCTCACTGTCTATGCTGAGAGGTTCATGTAAAAGAACCATTGTTGACTTTTGTCAAGAGTAGCTGCAAAGCCATCAGCGTGTTTCTGTCCCTTGCTAAAGGGTTGTGTCAGGCAAGGCATCCGACGTAAAAACCTATGCCAAATCAAACATGCGATGATTCACTGTTGTGACCCCTGAGAAAAAGGCAACAGCCGAAAGGAAAAGAAGAATTATCAGTGACTGCAATTACCTGATCTATGTAGCATTCATGTCTTTAAATCCCCCACATTGTCATATTGGTTTTCCTTCCATAATCCAAAAAACATGCACAGTAGACCGATTGGCTGTACCAGAGAACCTTTAGGTGTGAGTGAGAGCGTAAATTGTTGTATATATGTTGACCCTGCAATGGCCTGGCTGTCCAAGGTGTAGAGTTATCTGAGATAGCGCTAGCCACAATGTAGCTTTAGAAAATGAATGAATGGATAAATTAATGAATATTGACATTAAAATGTTCTTCTGTTCATTCTGGCACATATTTCCCCCTGGTACCATGTGTTGCAGCTTTCAGGAGGTGCAGACTTCCACATTTGTTTGTCCACGTTCATATCTTGTCTCTTACATTTCCTGCCATTGGGTCTCTTCCCGTTATATTATTCGCTCTGGACAGATAGATGGCCCACATGACTAACCAAGAAAAACATTCAGTAGCAAATGTTAAAATAAAAAGCTGTGTCTACTGAGTGTGATCTAACATGAGCGTATATAACAATAATAATTATTTTCACAGTGTAATTTCAGAGTTTTCTCAAGAATACCGCACCTTTCAACGCACGCTCTTCAGAAAATCCTGCAAGAACGCTCAAGGACTTCAACTTGCCAAGATACTGCATGACCAGGTGTCCCCTCACTTAATTTTGGTCAACGCCCAAAACCAACACCATGGCTACTCCCTTTTTTTTCTCCTTATCAATGAAGAGTCTACATTGCAGTGACAAATCAAGTGGTCCACTGCCAAACCTGCTGACTCAGGTTGCCTTTTCTAAATGCATTTAATCAGAACGGCTATAGCTTCTCATGGCCTGGCGGTCATTCCCCTATGATTGACCGCTGCTGACCGGAGAGCCTCTGAAAGCCCTCAACACTCACTGTGAGTCCTTGTAAACCTTCCATTTGGGACGCCGATAGCTAAATTCACACAACGAAAGAAAGAATAGAGAGCCCTCCGTACTTTTGCTGGAGTAACCCTCAACTATCAAAAATAGCAGGATGAATCATTTGGATGAAAACTGAAGGCTGAAAGGCACTTTCTCATGAGCCAAACCAATAAAAGCCTTTGTGCAATATTTTGAGTTAATGTTTCAAGACATTGTTTTTTGAAACTATTTTAGATTCCTGTGTGACTCATATAGGAAAGTGCAAACATGCCAGTGTTGCTATTAAAGAATGAAAAGAGTCATACTTTTGGTTCTCAAGAGAAACTCAAGGTTAGTGAGTAATGTTTGGTAATGGTGAATTATTCATAAAGGTCGTATTTAGGGCATAAAGCTGGCTCAGTTGGACTATTTGTAGATTGTTATTTGTAGATTTTGAATACATCTCGAGTTTGAACATTTTTGAGTGTACACCATATTATTATTTCTTTCTTTCTTCCTTTCGGCTTTTTCCCTTTTCTCGGGAGTCGCCACAGCGAATCATCTGATTCGCACGTTTGACTTGGCAGAGGTTTTTACGTCAGATGCCCTTCCTGTCACAACCCTTTTAGCAAGGGACAGAAACACGCCGACGGCTGTGCAGCTACTCTTTACGAAAGTCAGCAATGGTTCTTTTACATGCCTCTCACCATAGACAGTGAGAGACATGGCCCGCCTTTGATAACCCAGTTAGTCGCACTGGGGGGACAGTGACAACCCTGTGGGGACTCGAACCCCCAACCTTAGGATCAGCGATCCTGCACCCTATCCACTAGACCACCACTACCCCCAGTGTACACCATATTATAACATTGCAAAATACATTCATTCATTTTCTGAACCACTTAATCGTAATTAGGGTCATGGGGAGACTGGCGCCCATCTCAGCCAACTCCAAGCGAGGGCAGAGTACACCCAGCTTGCCAGTCCATCACAAGGCAGAAAAATTGCTGACGGCTATGCAGCTACTCTTGTCGAAAGTCAGCAGTGGTTCTTTTACATGAACCTCACACCATAGACGGTGAGAGACATGGCCGGCCTTTGATAACCCAGTTAGCTGCACTGCGGAGACAGTGACAAACCTTTAAGAGTGGGACTTGAACCCCCAACCTTGGATATTTAAAGGAACAGCACCGGGAGGGAAAATTAAAGGGTCTTTTTTTTTTTTTTTTTTTAATTATTCTGTTTATTTTCAGCTCTCATGTAAGTAATTTGGTTAATACCACAAAATGAATAACACAAATACCAGTAAAACTCTTTCATTGTTCTGTTATTATTCATGTTTTCCACCTCTATGGTAATAAGCACTTACCGTTCCACACCGCTGGTAACATTTTAATAAGCGCCCACCCACTTCAATTATTTAAGCGCCCTGGGTGCTGATCACGTCAAATACGGTGTATATATATACATATATATATATATATATATATATATATATATATAATATAAATTAAAGAGGTGAAGAAGCATGAGCAGGCAGGTTGGAATAGTTGGAGAAAAGTGTCCGGTGTGATGTGTGATAGGACGGTATCGGCAAGAATGAAAGGAAAAGTGTACAAGACGGTGTTGAAGTCGGCGATGTTGTATGGTTTAGAAACAGTGGCGCTGAGGAGAAGACAGGATGAACAGCTGGAGGTAGCAGAGATGAAAATGTTGAGGTTCTCTTTGGGAGTAACGAGGATGGATAGGATCAGGAATGAGTACATCAGAGGGACAGCACATGTTAGAGGTTTTGGAGACAAAGTCACAGAGGCTAGATTGAGATGGTTTGGACATACAGAGGAGGGATAGTGAATATATTGGTCATCGGATCTGAGGTTGGAAATACCAGGCAGAAGGCCTAGAGGAAGACCTAAGAGGAGATTTATGGATGTGGTGAAGGAAGACATGAAGGGAATTGGTGTAAGAGAAGAAGATGCAGAGGACAGGGTGAGATGGAGGCAGATGATTCGCTGAGGCGAACCCGGAAGGGAACAGCTGAAAGCAAACAAAGAAAAAGATATATATACACACAGGGATCTCTCACTTTCGGCGGTTAATTGGGACCGAGACCCCCCGCGACTGCCGATTTCTGCGAAGTAGGATCGACCCCCTGACTGACGTATACGCACATGCATATGCGTATATAACATTAGTAAATACATATTCAATGCTATAAATGCTTATAATAACAATTAAACATTCAAAAATAATGCATAAGATGTAAATAAAATATAAATACACACACATACAGACACACACCTCATATAAAAATGTAAGTAGTTTTGTTGGGGGGTTTTGGGTTGATTTTTGTTTTGTTTTGTTTGTTTGGGGTTTTTTTTTTGCATAATTGGCCTTGTTTTGTGGCAATTTCTTGATTTTTTTTTTCTTTTTTTTTCCCCCGATGAATATTTTTGAAAAACACGCGATGAACTGAAGCACGAAGTAGCGAGGGATCACTGTATATATATCTGCTATCTTCTGTATCCATCTCTGTGTATTTATTTATAATTAGCATGTTATCTAATGTCAGGGACGTGTCCTCTATCTTACACTTTTAGTTTCAGTATTTCTCAAAGCACCTTTTGCGCCAAAGACACTGTTAACCTGTGAAAGTGATAAGCAAGCTCTTTTCCCATGCCTCTTATCTATCTATCATTAACTACCCTCCATGAAAGAGTCCGAATGTTTTCATGCTGTGTGGAAGCGGAGGTCATTCTACTGGAAGTGGCAAACTACATATGTATTGCAGTGTGAAGAAAGTCATTGATTGACAAGTCATGAGTTTTGGGTTTGTTTCAATTGGTTCCTTTGCTCCCAGTTCAGCAGTTTCAAGAGATGCAGCAACTATCTATCATATATAGTAACACAAGGGGAAGGACAAAATACATACAATGTCGTACTGTATACATACACATTTAAACCAATAGAAACACAGTCATTTCTAAAGATTTTATCTAGTGGCCTGTTTATAATAGGCCTACCTTTATAAGAAAAAAAATGCTTGGTTGCTTGGATGGAAAAAACCCCCAAAACAAATGAAAATATTTCCACTGTGAAATATACCAGTGACCCGACATCGCAAACTTCAGTGCACATAGATTACTCTTTTAAAACATGCTGACTGAGTTGCTGTCATTTGGATGTGATTTGATTTTCATTCCTTCATTTATTCTTTTATTTGCCAAACCACTTGATCCTACTAGCGTTGCAGGGAGGTGGGTGCCTATCTCAACTGACACTGGGTGAAGGCAAACTTCACCCAGAACAGGTTGCCAGACCATTGCACGGAAACACATGCAACCTTTCACACCCACACTCCCACCTAAGCGCAGTCTTGAACAGCCAATTATCATAACGTTCATGACCTTGGACTGGAGGAAGAAACCTGAGCACCTGGAGGAAACCAGTGAAAGCACCTGGAGAACATGTAAACTCCACACAGAAACACCTGAGCCTGGGACTTGAACGAAGGGATCTGTTTGCGGATCTACTTTCTTAACCACAACGATACTGTGATGCCTGCATTTTGTTTATTTGTTTATTTTTACTGCAAAATGGAAGGCGGCAAATCATCTTTTCATACTTTCATCCAGCATTCCCAGGCCAACTCCAAACAAAACGGCGCTTTCGATCTTTTTGATATCATTAATCTTTTTCCTGACATCATTGATTAAGTGCCTGACTAATGATGATTTAGTACCCCTAATTTTTTAAAGCTGCATTGTTTACCTCAGATATCAGTCACATTGCTTGGCTTAAGGAAACTCGATTAGGAAAACAGTTTACATGGGGCTTGTTAGGAGGTCTGTCACTTTGAGTAAAACCTTACATTCTGTGCTAGAGAACCATTCATTTTCCCTTTCTTGCAGGTCTGTGCCCTCTGATTGCTCACACACACACACAGAGCGTTGTGTTGCTCCTCTCACATTGTGCTGGGTGTTGTTTTTTTACCCGAGTGCAGCTGCCCTTAGCCCGGGCCTGATAGCGACCAGCCTTTCATCCTCCCACGCAGCGATACGGCGGCTTTGGCCTTTGTTCTCTGAGGTCACTCCCAGTCCGATGCACTAGTGACTTGACAAAAAAAAACTTTACCCCCAGATCCCCCAGATCTTTCACCCTCAATGAGAAGCCAGACGAGGGCAAAAAAAAAAAAAAAAAAAAAAAAAAAAAAAAACGGCCAAGTTTTCCCATCTCTAATGGAACTGGCACATCAGACGACTTTTAATAACTTTAAATGCACATACAAGACCAATCTGGAGAAGATAAAAGTATTCACCAGGAAGGTCTATCATGAGCTACCTGAGCAAACAGTGGATAACATGGTAGAACATGAATATACACTGGAATCGATGGTACAAAAAGGCTCCATTTACATTTTTAAAACTCAAATGTTCAATTTCACAGATATTTGGAAAATCATTTCTTGACACAGAAAGTCAACAGAGGACCGAAATACCGACAGGTGTAAAGTTCCAGTGGAATTAGGGGTAGCAGGGCTGGACAGGATTCAAGGTGTACGAGAGTAAGCGGTAATCCCTTTAAAACTGAATGCTGGGAGGGGGGGAGGTGGTGGTGGTGGTGTTGGTGGTGGTGGTGTGTGGGGATTGGAGAGGAGATCAAGGGTAACCCGGGACATATTGGAGGTCAGCATTCTAACACCCAACCTCGCCTGGCAACCAGTCCTGGAATGTTCTCACGGGCTGTGCAGGGGAAGTTGGGAGCCCCCAGACAATTGGCTGAGAGTTAATATTGGCCTTCCGGGTCAAAGGTTAAATTTGGAGAGGTCAGGCAGGAGTGCTGGATTGAAGCCAGTTTGTAGAAGCACTGCCTCGGTTTTTATAAACTGTCCTTCAGAAGTGCTCATTGAAGGAGCCAGAGAGAAGAGTAATGTTCCCTGCTCGAGAACACCCATTGGGCAACAGCTGGACTTGGAATTGGGTTACCTCCTTCACACTGTATAAGAGGATAACGCAACACTGTCAGCCATATGCAGACAGATGTTCGTGCCATAAACAGAGTTATTCTGCAGACTTGGACAGGAAGAGCATAAAATATTTATGCATGACAGCATACAGTTATGTATAAAGGCATGATATATTATATCACAGAACTGTTAAATTTATTAATCAGGAAGTGTGGGTTCATTTCCTATAAACGTAGCACTGACGGCGTCAGTCTGTAAAACAACATAAATGCTTGGTTTCTATTAGCATGTACATTTATATATATATATATATATATATATATATATATATATATTTGTTTTATAGTAAAAGCTCTGAAACCGGGACTGGTATGGTGGACGGGCAGTGTTGGCCTGGTGGTAAACGTGCTGGATCACTGATCCAAACGCTTGGGTTGTCACTGCCCCCCCAGTGCAGCAAACTGGGTTATCAAAGGCCGGCCATGTCTCTCACTGTCTATGGTGTGAGGTTCGTGTAAAAGAACCATTGCTGACTTTCGACAAGAGTAGCTCCATAGCCGTCATCACGTTTCCGCCCTGCAACTGCCTGGCGAGCTGTCCAGGGTGTACTCTGCCCTCGACTGAAGTTGGCTGGGATGGGCGCCAGCCTCCCTGCAACCCTAATTATGATTTAATGGCAGACACTCCACATGCGCTGTGACTCATAAATACAGATAGGAAACTGTGCTAATAATTATTGGTAATATAATAAAGCTAATAAAGTGAGGAAACATTTATGGAAGGAGTCTCCAATGTCAGAGATGTGTAACAATTTAGTGTTTCTCCAACAAAACACCCCATTTTTAAAAGAGTAAGAGAATAATAGTGCAATGTTGCTACCTTGCTGTATTCCCGGTCTTCTCTCATTTTCTGTAACCGCTTCATCCTAATTAGGGTCGTGGGGAGGCTGGTGCCCATCCCAGCCAACTCAGGGCGAGGGCAGAGTACACCCTGGACAGCTCACCAGGCCATCGCAGGGCGGAAACACGCTGACGGCTTTGCAGCCTATTCTTGTCGAAAGTCAGCAATGGTTCTTTTACATGCCTCACACTATAGACAGTGAGAGACATGGCCGGCCTTTGATAACCCAGTTAGCTGCACTGGGGGGGACAGTGACAACCTTGTGGAAAGTGGGACTCGAACCCCCAACCTTTGGATCAGCGATCCGGTGCCTTATACCACTAGACCACCACCGCCGTATTCCCGGTCTTTTGAATTGTAAATCTGTATCTGTTCATTCATTCTTTTTTTTTTTAATTATTATTATTATTTTTTATATATATATAAATTTATTAATAAGGCCTCACTTTGTCCACATGATCTTCGGATTTCCAGGAATGATTGACGGCATCTTTCTTCAGTCGCCATAGAGTAGGATCTTAAGAGCCCACCCCCTTTGCTTAGGCTCATGTTTCCCTAAAGAGCTGCAATGCATGAATGGTGCCCTCTTCATATCAGTGGCTCCCTCCTTCATTCACAATTTCTTTACACCATTAGTCACCGGACCTTCTCTGTTCAAACAGGCGTGGGTGCCAAGATGGAAGAACACAAAACGTTTAGTGTTAGTGCTTTTTATCAATATTTACCTATGGTTCGTTTCCAACGAAGGTGTCGGAGTAAAGGATGTGGAGTAGATCTAAACAGTTCGGACTCCTCCAGAAACGTGGCCTCGGAAAGTCAGGCAAGAAACACAAGAAAATATCTACAGATACTTTATTTAGGTCAGCATAACACTCCAGTAGATTGTGTTACATAGAACCACGACAAAGTTATTCAGTCCAGCAATAAGTTAGCACTTGTTAGTCCTTATCATTTCATTGCATTATATACCAGTCATAAAATATTCTTCACGGGAGAAATATCAAAGAGGCCTATCCTTTTTTTATGGAGTTGAGCATGCATGGTTATCAGGAACAAAGCTCTATTCTCAGTGTCTATTCAAGAATGTTTTACTATAGGGTGTGCACCCATGGGGCCGCTTACCAATGCATTAAAGCCTGAAACAAGTTGGTCTGAATGAAAAAAGAAAACCACTGTCATATTTACACAACTCAGTAATGATGGAGGTATCACTCATCACCTCAGTGTCAGATCTTCTCTCATTATTTTAAACTTTGTCTGCATCACTAACCGAGCCACAAGTAAACGGAAGGATGAACCCCCCCAAAAAAAAAAACCAAAGTAAAAGTGTTTATAAGCCTAAAATACAGGGTTGCCAGTTTGGTATTTTATACACCAAGTTGTTGTTTCTTTATAATTATTATTATTATTATTATTATTATTATTATTATTATGATAACAAGATTACAGGAAGCATTTAAAAAAAGTTTATGACAACCAAGACATTATTTAAAAAGCAATCAGAGAAAAAAATTGAAGTAAATTCCAAAAAGTTTACTTAAAAAAAGAAAACAAACAGGGTAAGTATGATGTTCAGGAGGTTTTTTTTTTTTTTTTTTTTTTTTTTTGTAAATGCATGTTCACTACTGTGAAATTGTTTCCTACACAAAGTCAGATTAAAAAGAAGGGATAAAACCTGTCCTTTTTTCAATGCCTACTTTTTTATTGTACATATAATTATATACATGCTAAATGGAAATTGTTGACCCGGCCAAAAAAGTCTCCAAGAAAGAGTGCATATGCTTTTTAAATAAATGACTTTGGTGATCAACAATAAACAAGTAGCTAATCACAGGTCACCATCCTGGACTCTGCTTGACTGATAGTCACCTAGTCTGATTTTTAACCCTGACTTGGCCTGAGGCAAGCCAAAACAAACATGGTAGCCATTACACCCTGTATTCTGTCTATCTCATAGTCATCTTCAATGTCACTGAGAGGCTTTTGAACGTCTCACCTCTGACTGATGACCCCTGTATTAATAGGAGGGATAACTGATGACAAAAAAAAGAAACAAAGAAAAGAAAGCCTACTGTTGGGAATAGTCTCCCCAATGCAGCGAGATCTCCCCGGGTACTTAAAGTGCCAGCAAGTCAAGAAAGCTAACATTAAGCTAAATGCTCATGAATAGTTTAATTGCTAGTTTAGTAATAGTAAATTAGTTCCGTTTTTAGTAATGTTGAATTGCTTCTGTTCTGAACTTTTGTTCTGACAAAAAAATCCACGTAAGGACATGAATGCTAATGCTAATTAGCACCTTTAACGTAGCTTAGTTGGTTAATTACGTTAGTTAACATGGAGACAACAGTGCTGGCTTAGTGGCTAAACGTCTGGGTTACTGATCAGAAGGTTAGAGATTCAAGTGTCACGCTCACCATGTTGGCACTGTAGGGCCCTTGAGCAAGACCCTTAACCCTCAACTGCTCAGTTTTATGAATGAGTTGTATAAAAATCTATGTCGTATGGTGTCGTATGGATAAACAAACCTTTATCATGTCATCAGTGTTTTTCTCTCAAGCACTGTTTGTCCTTAAATGAAAATGTTATCCTACAGCATAGATCCTGGATGATGGATTTACAGAAAAATAAACTGATTCCATCTGCAACCAATATAGACCATTGGCAGTTTTTCACTAAAGTGGATCACGGCAATAACAGTAATAACAGATCACAGAGAACAATAACCACTCACCTTATTGTAGTGAGCATCCAGGTACTACAATACAGTGATCCCTCGCTACTTCGTGCTTCAGTTTCTGCGGCTTCAGTGTATCGCGGGTTTTCAGAAATATGCATCGAAAAATGAAAAAATAAGGAAAGTAAGGAAAAATAGGGGGGAAATTTAAGGAAAATTTCACAAAACAAGGCCAATTATGCAACAACAAAAAACCCAACAAAACTACTTACCTTTTTATGTGAGGTGCGCATCTGTGTTTTCATGCACGTGTCCGTGTGTGTCTATATATATATATATATATATATGTGTGTGTGTGTGTGTATGTGTGTGTATATATATATATATATATATATATATATATATATATATATATATATGTGTGTGTGTGTGTGTGTGTGTATATATATATATTATTTACATCTTACGCATTATTTTTCAATGTTTAATGCTTATTATAACCATTCATAGCATTGAATATGTTCATTTTCTGTAACCGCTTCATCCTAATTAGGGTCACGGGGAGGCTGGTGCCCATCCCAGCCAACTCAGGGCGAGGGCAGAGTACACCCTGGACAGCTCGCCAGGCCATCGCAGGGCTGAAACACGCTGACGGCTTTTCAGCCTACTCTTGTCAAAAGTCAGCAATGGTTCTTTTACATGAACCTCACACCATAGACAGTGAGAGACATGGCCAGCCTTTGATAACCCAGTTAGCTACACTGGGGGGGGGACAGTGACAACCTTGTGGAGAGTGGGACTCGAACCCCCAACCTTTGGATCAGCGATCCGGCGCCTTATACCACTAGACCACCACTGCCCTGCATTGAATATGTATTTATTGATATTATATGCACATATACATGTACGCAGACCCCCCCCCCAGTGCGGCTAACTGGGTTATCAAAGGCGGGCCATGTCTGTCACTGTCTATGGTGAGAGGCATGTAAAAGAACCATTGCTGACTTTCGTAAAGAGGAGCTGCAAAGTCGTCAGCGTGTTTCTGTCCCTTGCTAACAGGGTTGTGACAGGAAGGGCATCCGACGTAAAAACCTCTGCCAAATCAAACGTGCGAATCAGATGATTTGCTGTGGCGACTCCCGAGTAAAAGGGAAAAAGCCGAAAGGAAGACAGACAGACATACATGTACGCAGACGTCGGTCAGGGGGGGGTTGATCCTACTTCGCGGAAATCATCGGTCGTGCAGGGGGGCTCGGTTCCCATTGACCGTGGAAAGTGAGGGATCCATGTAATTTAAATGTATTATATCATTATTATTGCTGTAATATTGTAATTATGTATTTATAGGATGTTACACTTATTTTACTTTATATACTGTTGCAACCCCTGAAAAAGGGAAAAGCCAAAAGGAAATCTCTCTCTCTCTCTCTCTCTCTCTCTCTCTCTCTCTCTCATACTATAATCTATATATTTGCAGACATCTCCCCTGGGGTACTGTAGAATCTACTAAAAATCTATCATCAATAACAGATGTTTATAATGGATGTGAATTTCTTTCTTTCTGCAAATTGTCCTGTAGAGCATTTTTAACATAATTATATTTAGATAATTACTTAAAACTTAGCAGTTAAAAATTCTGTATAGAAATTAAAATCAGAATATGTATGGAGATTGGAAAAAAAAAGTTTTTGTTCCATTTTTAATTTTTTTAAAACATTTAGATGGAGGTGACACATCAAATTATGATTAGTCTTGCGTCACTCTGGAGCATTAGTGCATGCTTGGAGGAGAAAAGAAAGGGTGTCAAACACAGTATGTTGTACTTATCAGTGACTGACAGTGCTAAACCCTATCACATTTCACAAGAACAAACCCACAAATATCACTTAACAGATATTCTCAGTACTGTATATCTGAAAACATATGCAATGCCCACTTATACCCTTACAGGACTCATCTGCACAGCTCACGTGTGCACAGCATGTGCTCAAATATTTACAATAAAAGCAATAACTTTACAGCCTGTGGAATGATTGACTTTTATTTTAGCTTTAATCATTATATCGGGTTTGTGTCTTTTAAAGTTGTTGTTTTAAATGTTTTAGTTTTATTCTGATATGTTTTTATTCCACTTGCAAACTATAGATGAAGGCATACTCTGATTATGAATGCTTCGTTATATAATACATACTTAATACCTAATTGATTTAAAAAGGTCTAAGAAGATATAGCGGTTCACTTTATAATATGAAATGTCAAACTCAGGAATAAAAAAATGCTTGAAATATTAAGATGAAAAATCCTAATATTGTTTGAATGGTAAAAGGGATATGGATAATCATGAATGT
>CM045751.1:9862500-9875000 GCA_024760905.1 Plotosus lineatus
TTGAGCTTTTTTGTGAATGGTGAAAGCTTTGGGGAGGAGAGAGAAAGAGAGAGAGAGAGAGAGAGAGGAGGGTTGTAGGGGGTGAGACTCTGTAGGGATTCATGGACCAGTAAGGAGAGCTATACTGCGAATGGTCGACCTCTCAGAAAGATGTGCTTTGTGATTGGACGGATGAGTAAAAAAAAATCCCGCCTCCAACAGGAGAGAACTTGCATAGTTGCTGTGTGTGCGTGCATGTGCGTGATTGTCTGTTAAAAGAGAAAGATTATGTTTCTGCATCTGTTATTGGACCAGCCGCTGGTTGAAAACCAGCAAGCGTAGACATTCACGTGTCAGTAAACCGTGGGGACTTGATTTTTTTTTTTTTTTTTTTTTCCAGGAGCACAACTTTTAAGCTTTTGACAGTAGGAGCAGAGCAAAAGGAAGTAACTGTAGCAGTGGCAGCGGCCATGCTTCCTTCCTCTGTCCGGTGTATTTTATGAATTAGTCCCTCTCATGCACCCAACGTGTACCACAACGGGATCATTCAAGTCTTCGCTCACCTCTACAACAGTGAGACAGCTTTCATAAGACTCGCGAGGCAAGACGTCTCCAATGCAACCTTCACAGAGGGTTATAAAGAACACGATGCTAATTCCTATTGTAGTCATTTTGTAGGTTTCAGAAGTATCACCAGTTAGGGCGATGGTGGCCTGGTGGTAAAGGGCGCTGGTGGCCTGGTGGTAAAGGGCGCTGGATCGCTGATCCAAAGGTTGGGAGTTCGAGTCCCATTCTCCACAAGGTTGTCACTGCCCCCCCCCTCCCTCCCTCCCTCCAGTGCAGCTAACTGGGTTATCAAAGGCTGGACATGTCCCTCACTGCCTATGGTGAGAGCTTCATGTAAAAGAACCATTGCTGGCTTTCGTAAAGAGTAGCCGCAAAGCCGTCAGCATGTTTCCGCCATTTGCTAAAGGGTTGTGTCAGGAAGGGCATCCGACGTAAAATCCTATGCTAATCAAACGTGCGATGATTTGCTGTGGCGACCCCTAATAAAGGGGAAAAGCTGAAAGTATATCTCTCAAAAGTATCACCAATTAACCATCCATAGACAACTTATTACTTGTCATTGGCTTACACCATTCAATTAATCTCTGAGCACATACTGTTGACATGAATACATTAAGAATCCTGTTGCCGTTCGGAAAAAAATGTGATAAGACCTACCAAACAAGTCGACCTTGAAATGTGTTTGTTCTAACTTGTATTTGTACATTTTGTATATCTTCACGTATAGGGCAAATAATTATGGTTGAGAAAATATGTCACATGACAGCATAGGGTGCCCGTTTGCGCTTATCTGATTCGAAACACACACACACACACACACACACACACACACACACACACACACACACACAAACCCGAGAAGCATGGCCCTTGAAGAGCTGCCACTTCCAACGACCTTTCAGCTCTGCTCTTTCGGTTGCAGTTGAAGTGGCTAGAAGTTATTCAACTTGTGCATCGAAGGGCTTCAGTCCAGTCATCCCTCTCTGTGAGGCATCTTCGAACTTGTAGCTGAAACAGTTCAGTGACTCGGAATGAGTGGTGGCACTGTGTTGTTGGAGGAAGCGGTTTTGTGGGGCGAGGTGAGGGGTCAGTAATATTATAGAGTTTATACACACAGGCAGCCAGGAATGGCCTCGAGTTGAAAGGCTTGTCGTGGCCAACGTTTCTGAAGCCACCTGTAGTGTAAACATGTAAACATGACTCGAAGTGTTTCTTGAAAATAAATGAATGAATGGTCTTGTATCGAGTGTGTATTACATTATAAACCCTTCTTCTTCTTCTTCTTTGAAAGATGCCGAGGTCACCTTTTGAATATTTCCAGCATGCTATCAGTAACCTGCCGTGTGCCAAGGGCAGCTCACATGACTAAAGGAAGTTCTGCATGATCTGGATGTCCAGGACTACATATGATGTAATGCATCTTTCAGCACAGGACTGCTTGAACTTCAGTTTGTCCTCATCCTTCTATGTGGGTGGAGATGTCTGGAGTGCAGAGGCGGTTTTCCCTAAGAAGGCCTTGCTAATCAGGGACACATGGAGAAAGAAGGTGAAGGCCGGGATGCAGGAATATGTATAACTGCATATCTTGCACAATCAGTGCACTCGGTGATCCGGATCAGCTGCACATCCAGCATCTGATGACAGCAGTTGTTACTTTTAATTAGCTTTTGTTCAAGAACTGTACCGAAAGTTCATGTTTCTGTAAATCACAAAGCCTCGCCACAATTTTGGTTAACCTGATTTGTTGCTCATGTTGTATACCCGAATTCACCATGCTGCTTTGTCCTATCTTTTTGGATTCAACACCACAGCTGGAAGTTCTCACATTTTGGAATGGAAGAGTTTGGTTACCACATCAGAAACGCTTTTGTCCCATTCATGGAAAATCTAAACTTCACTCTGTGTGTGTGTGTGTGTGTGTGTGTGTGTGTGTGTGTGTGTGTGTGTGTGTGTGTGTGTGTGTTTTTTTACAAACTATGACAATGAATGCATTGTATTGAAGATCAGTATGCAAAACAAAGAAAGATCATCTTATGTACAAAAATGATAGTGTTTACTTGGACAGCTTGATAATAAGCTGAGCCAAGAAGAGTTCAAGTTGCATGGTGATAGTCAGCTGACCTATATAATAGGAAAGACCTTTCAGTTTTCCTTCCTGCTGAAAAAGCCAAAACTGAGAATAATGCATTTGGCATGCAGTGTTTCTCAACAAGATATTTAGTATGAGATGAGACATCACCCCTTTTTTTTTTTTTTTTTTTTTTTTTTTTTTGCCAGCCAGGGACATGCTCCACCAGGTAGCTGAGGGTGTAGCACTTTGGGAAAAGATGATATGACTACTGTAAATACAATGAAGAAAAATGTTTTCTTGAGACATGTGCCTGGCCCACACATTAATGCAGCTGCATACAGTGACATTTGGCTAAGTGCACTGATAAAAAAAAAAAAAAAGAAGAGAGAAATAGGCATGAGAAAGAAAGTGGACAAGAGAAAGGGGGAGGAGGAGGAGAGGGAGCAAAAAAAGGCCCTTGTCCAGACGGCAAGCACATGCTCATGTAACAGGAGTCCTGAATTCCACAAGGCTTACTGACTTTTACTTCCCATTAAGCGGGGTTGGGGGGGGGGGCAGAGGTTGAGCTGTAGTGGGGGTTAGAGAGTCTCGCAAATCTGATCAAATATCAAATACGGGGACTTCTACTGGCCCTCTCAAAGTCTTGGGAACATCTGATTGGATCTGATTTCCAGTGGAGGCCCTTCTGATGCGGCGCGTCCTTGTGAAAGATGATGACCTGGGGAAATGAGCTGCTTGAGCCGACCTCCTGGTCTTACCTTAAAGGAATGTGACTGCAGACTGCAACCACACTGGGCTCCTTTTGTGATTGTTTGATCAGTCCATACTTATCATTTCTTTATATTGGTTATGTTCGCCACCGACTGCTTCCACGTGTCCTTTCTGTCACAAGAGCAGTTGATGTTGTAAACTCCAGCATAGAAATATAGTGAAGAAGAAGTCAGAGCTTATACAGGATCGCGACAGAAATTTCTCATAGTTAATACACTATGCTAATTTTTAATCTCTGTTATGCTAATCTTACATTTTCTCACAAAATGACTCTATAATGTTATTGAATTAAATTACATAAGATTCAACTTATCAGTTACCGTTTGATTTTAGGTAAAGTCTACTGGGCTTTTTAAACCCGGACCGAGTGTCTCATCAGGCCGGTTCTTATCATCGGTTTCCGTAGCGTGAAGCGACCAGGAGTTCAACTCCCCATGGATGGGACGCTAGTCCATCGCAGGTTACCTTCCCAGTATATTTTTACTGGTACCCATTTATACTGCTGGGTGAACAGAGGCACACTTGTGGTTGAGACCTTGCCCAGGGATCTTAGCACAGTGGGAGCCTCAGTGGGATTCGAACTCACAACCTCCCGATCATGAGCACAGCACCCTCACCACTACGCCACCGGCCCCCACAACCTTTTGATTTTACCCTCTAAATATTGAAAGTTTCGCCCTGCGGTGGTCTGACGAGCCGTCCAGGGTGTACCCCACCCTCGCCCAGAGTCAGCTGAGATGGGCACCAGCCTCCTTGCGACTCTAATTAGGATTAAGTGGTTCAGAAAGTGAATTAATGAATGAATGGATATTGAAAGTTTGCAAGAATATATAATTCATTTTGTTTGGTTATCGAATTTTGTTTTCACTAAAAAAAAAAAGATTAATTTATTCATTTGATGAATCACTTCATCCTACTAGGGTCACAGGGAGGCTGACTCTGGGTGAAGGTGGTGTATACCCTGAACAACTTGCCAGTCCTTCGAAGAAATATTTTATTTAGTTATGATACTACTGTGGTTGTTCATGATCTTGTGTAGAACATGTAAAGATTATTACATGGAAGAAATTATTTTCGAGCCCGAGTACCACCAAGTGTCACCGTTGGGCCCTTGAGCAATTCCCTTCACCCTGAATTGCTCAGCCGCATAAAATTTTTTTTTAAAAATGTTAGTCGATAAAAGTGTCTTCCAAATACTATAAATGTTCTGAAAACATTTAAAATGTATTGTTTTAAAAGAAAACAGCATGAAAAGTTCTGAGACTAACTGAAAAAGATAAGCATCAGCTTTGTATCCAGGTGCCTGGTGGTTATCTTTAAACTTTATAAATATGCATTGAAAAAAAAAAATCACCAAAATTTCCAGGCGTACTGAAGCCCATCGTTTCATTCATGTAAGTCTTTTTGAAGTGGTTTTTGTTCTATTTTTTCTTTCTTTTTTTTTTTTTTTTTTTTTTTTTTTTTTGCTATTTTCAACTTCTTAGTCAACTTTATTCTCATGTTTGATTTTGATATACAGCAGAATTGCAGTACACTATCCATATGAACTTGGCCTTTTGAAAGCACCACCCTTTTGCTTCACTTCCTATTAGGATTCAGTCATTAATGTTGCCTACCACAGTTATGTTTCACTTTTTTTTTATTGTGGAACAAGCTTTGCTAATCGGCATTAAAACCCAATCACTCTCAGTTATCTAAACATCATTGTGGGGTCACAATGGGCATTTTATTTATTTATTTAACATGAAAACAATAAACATTTACATCATTTTGCAAATGCTCTTATCCAGGATGACTTACAATTATCATTTTTATACAGCTGAGCAAACAAGGGTTAAGGGCCTTGCTCAAGGGCCCAACAGTGGTAACAGTGGGGACAATAATATGTGAGGCGCTCCACCACTTGTGACCACTTTTGAGATAAAGGCCAGAAAAGTAAAAATGGTCCATTTTTATCGAAATTCGGATTTTTGCGTAAACTATTAAAACAAGTATTCAACTATCACTTGCTCACGTGAAATCGACTAAAACTCACTAAAAATATATTTCCCCACCATTTTTCTGACGAGTACCCTCATAAAACTAGATACAAACAGTAGCAAACTTACTGGTTTTCGTTGCAATTATTCACCGAGTTCGGTACAAGACACACTATACCATACACCAGAAGAACCGCCGTGAAGTTGTCTCTCCATTTTGGATACTGTTTTGATATTAACATTCGGTTTCAGTGAATAAAATAAAAGAATAAAGGTTATGAAGATGATATGCTCGTACACAATGCAGGCTAGTTGCTAAGGAAGATCTGAAACGAGCACCCTGATTGGTCAGCTCGGGCTTGCACATGCGCAGTGCCCGTCACACGTTAACTTCCGGTTTACTTCCCGCCTCCAGTTTACCGCATGCGGAACTTATCTCCTAATTTCTGGAAAAGGAGAGTGAAATGTCATCTGTGATGTCTAGCAGCATTAGTATAGATGTTAAATTCAACACGAGAATTCGCCTTTGAAGATACCGGAATGCTTGGCGTTCTTGAAGATTATTTTTGGCGGTGAGTATTTTTCTCTGCGTGCAAAATTTCGATTATGGAATTTTTTTGATTATTTGATTTGTGTGTAATCTTGTCTGGACATGCTGGATTTTTTGGGGGTTACCACGGTGGCTGATGGGTTAAAAAAAGGGCAGACCATCACTGACTGTGGGGACTTGATGCTGGACTTCAAGCATTTTGGCATTTCCTTGTCCCCAGTCTTCCTCCAGACTCTGGCACCTTGATTTCCGAATGACATGCAAAATTTGCTTTCATCCGAAAAAAGTACTTTGGACCACTGAGTAACAGTCCAGTGCTGCTTCTCTGTAGCCCAGGTCAGCCGCTTCTGCCGCTGTTTCTGGTTCAAAAGTGGCTTGACCTGGGGAATGCGGCACCTGTAGCCCAGTCCACTGCTTCCACAGGTCCCCCAAGGTCTGGAATCAGCCCTTCTTTCACTTCTTCCACAGACATCCCACTGAGGTGGCTTGATTGAGCACTCTGGGAACAGCCTATTCGCTCAGAGATTTCTTTCTGTGTCTTACCCTCTTGCTTGAGGGTGTCAATGATGGCCTTCTGGACAGCAGTCAGGTCGGCAGTCTTACCCATGATTGTGGTTTTGAGTAATGAACCAGGCTGGGAGTTCATTACTCATTTGCAGGTGTTTAGAGTTAATTGGTTGATTCAGATGATTAGGTTAATAGCTCGTTTAGACTACCTGAACATGATATGCTAATTTTTTGAGATAGGAATTTTGGGTTTTCATGAGCTGTATGCCAAAATCATCAGTATTAAAACAATAAAAGACCTGAAATATTTCAGTTGGTGTGCAATGAATCTAAAATATATGAAAGTTTAATTTTTATCAGTACATTACAGAAAATAATGAACTTTATCACAATATGCTAATTTTTTGAGAAGCACTAGTATGTATGATCTGAGTGGCCATTGATGAGTGGCCAAAATTTCCCCATATCAACTTTTTAATTTTTTTTTTTTTTTTTATGTCAGCCCATGAGCGTTTGGCCAAAACACAAATTTATAATAACCCCATCAGTAACCTTGCAGTAATTCTGAATTTTTTGTTGTTGTTTTGAACATCCTTATAGGGCACCTAGCACAGAAAATAAATCCTGAACCACTCATGGTTTGACCACGGTCGAATTGAGTCTCACAGTGTACAAGTGTACTTGCCATTTTTGAATCATTCTTGATCACTGAGGATTGTTTCATGTTTTGTATGTTTTGATAAGAACTTGCTCTTTACCTTCATGTGCTGCAAGCAGGTAGGTAGTCATGTTGCAAAGTCACTGCTTGTTCCAACATCAACCATCAGATGTCTCACCTGTTTTCATGCAGGGTCAACAAGTGTACAATTGTGTGCCTGGGTACTGAAATGGCCTATTATGGAACTTATACTTCTGAGAGGACGAAAATACAGATGTACAATCGTACGCACAACAGCTGAAGGGGATAAAGCCAAAATCTTCATGGGTTTTTTTTTTGTTTGTTTTTTTTGCGTTGTAATAGAAATTTTCACATCTGACCATAGTCTTTGTGAAACAAATCCAAAAAGTTGAGAAAGAGTTTTGCTGTTAATGAAAACTTTATTTTAGGTCTGTGAGCTCAGACAGATGTAGGCATCAACTTTCGCTTCTTTTTTTGAAGAGGGTGTAACAAAAATGCCATATAATAAATAACTTAGTTTAGTCAATACAGGGAAATACAAGGCATAGTCTTTGATGTATTGACCAAGCGATAGCAATGCCAGGTTATGAAAGCTGAGGTCTGGACCTCACACTTTGTCAATAAGTAGTTATTCATTTATTCTTATTTTATTTTATACCCGAGCCTGGATTAAGCGGAAGATGATGATGATGATGATGATGATGATGATGATGATGATGATGATGATGATGATGATGATGATGATAACGTTGTCCTTTTGACTTCATTAAGCCGGGACCTCCAACCATCATTGGAAAGCTTCGCAGCAGAGTGCGAAGTGGAATGAGGTCCTGCACCACATGGAAGAGTTTAAGTATTTCAGGGTCCTATTCATGAGTATGAGCTGAGAACATGAGATGATGTTCTAGTAGTAATTTCGTCACACGGAACAAAATTGCTCGTAATCATTTGGTATGAATAGGATTCCAGTCGATTGAATATTGTTCTATGGAGATGCTAAGTACACCCATGGCTTCAGAACTATTTTCTCCTTTAGCAGAAATACATTTGCATGGCTGTTTTGCATAACTGTTTACCAGTTTTCAACATAGGCTTACAATTTACCCCATATAGGGTTCAAATCTAAACTATTTAATATAATTTAAGACATTAAAATTGCTCATGTGTACTGTGACTGTGTCCAAACAATTTGGCTTTACTTTTTACTTTCATCCATCCATTGCACATTACTGTATTCCAAAAGTTCATTGTTTATTTGTCTATTGATGAATTATAACCGTGCTTTAACGCTTCTTTTTGGACACCATTGACTTTTTCTTGGTAAGCCCCTACACAGGTGATATTTGTCCAATATTAATACTACGTATTTATTGCATATACATCGAAAAATATACAGCATTTTAATACATTTAACTGAAATAAATAAATAAATAAATACATTAGGCACAGAATTTCAGGCATGCTATACCTATTACTAGGGACCATTACTGGTGTAGTGGGCAGGGTGCTGGGCTCATGATCAGGAGGTTGAGTGTTCAAATCCCAGTTTGACCCCCCCACTGTGCTAAGACCCCTGTGCAAAGTTTTCACCACAAGTGTGCCTGTGTTTACCCAGCAGTGTAAATGGGTACCAGTAAAAATATACTGGGAAGGTAAAAAGGACTGGCGTCCCACCCAGCCGGCGTTGAACTTTTAGTAGCTTCATGCTATGGAAACCTGGGATAAGCACCAGCTTGATGAGCCACTAGGCTCAGGTGTAAAAAGCCCAACAGACTATCTATACATATTCTGTTGGGCTTTTTACACCCGAGCCATAGTGGCTCATCAGGCCGGTGCTTATTTCCGGTTTCCGTAACCTGAAGCAACCAAGAGTTAGTTCACCTCCTCCTGGATGGGACGCTAGTCAGTCGCAGGTTACCTTCCCAGTATATTTTACTGGTACCCATTTATATTGCTGGGTGAACAAAGGCACACTTGTGGTTAAGACCTTGCCCAGGCACAGTGGGGGTCTCACTGGGATTCGAACACACAACCTCCCAGATCATGAGCCCAGCACACTAACCACTATGCCACCAGCCCCACCCTACCTACAGTATACCTATTACTGGCCAATAAATAGCTGACGTCATCGATTGTACAGTGGTTTTTAAAGGCGTAATGGTTTGTCAGCTGCACCCAAAGTTAGCAAACCGTGTGAAAAGAAATTTAAATCCAAATAAATTCGCCAATCTCTGAAACCACCCAGGCATCCATGAGTCAAACAGCAAATATCAAGGTTATTCACTTTAGGGCCATTTTTCAAAGCATGGCTCTTTTCTGTGGGATTTATTCATAGTGAGCAGTTTACATTGATGCGATACACTTAATGCAAGTCGGTAGAGTGACAAGTTGAAACTTGATTGTTTTGCCATGGGGCAGGCCACTCCCGGAAAAGGTTTAAAAAACATTTGCCTTGATTCCAAATGGATTCCGATAGCTTGCTGTGTCAAATTCATAAAACGAAAAGAAAAAAAAAAAAAAGTAGCTGCTATTTGTGACTTCAGTTGGTAATGAAACGTTTGATGTAATTGCATCCTGTGTGATTCCAGCGCAAAGTAATGTGCTGTTGCAACAACAGCTTAAGTTGAACAGCTTCAGAACAACCTGTTGTGTGCATTCCACTGATTCGGTTCATCGTATTATTAGTTATTCGTTTCAAAGTTCTGCATTATTTTTAATACAGCAGCTTGTGGTTTTATCTACATGCCTTGCTCTTTTTCTCCTGTAATGCTAGTTATGCTAATTCATGATAGCTAACCTTACAGACAGGCCGAGAGTCAGCTGACTGGTTTTACTTCTGCAAGCTCAGGACAAACTAAAGAACTGCATTCAGTTCTGCAATGGAGACAGGAGGCTTGAGGTTAGAAGGGACAATAGGCAGGCAGCCATCGATAAAAATAGCGTAATGTCGTTAGGACTTGATAGGAAATCACATGAAACCATAAGTGGGAACCAATGACAGACATGCTGACAACATCAACCTGCAGGGAGAGAGAGAGAGAGAGAGAGAGAGAGAGAGAGAGAGAGGGGGGGGGGTGTTTCATGCTCACACACACAAAGAGAGAGAGAGAGAGAGAGAGTGCGAGAGAGGGGGGCGGGGTTAAAATCAGAAAGCCGCTACAAAGGTTTTCTACCCATCCGGTTTTGTGAATGAATGAAAGGGTCATTTAGGGTTTCTCCGTCTTATCTTAAATCCTGTTTGAGAGCCTGGAAGATACCTCCATATCCTCTGGCCTGAAGATTTTCTCAAGGAAATTGGGTGTGGCATTTATAATTCTATGCATCGGTGGGCAGTGGTGGCCTGGTGGTAAAGGCTGCTGGATTGCTGATCCTAAGGTTGGGGGTTCGAGTCCCACTCTCCACAAGGTTGTCACCCCCCCACCCTCCCACCCCCTACCCCCATCCTCCATGCAGGTAAACTGGGTTATCAAAGGCCGGCCGCCATGTCTCTCACTATCTATGGTGAGAGGTTCATGTAAAAGAACCATTTCTGACTATCGTCAAGAGTAGCTGCATAGCCGTCAGCGTGTTTCCGCCCCCTTGCTAAAGGGATGTGTCATGAAGGGCAGCCAACATAAAAGCCTATGCCAAATCAAACATACGAATCAGATGATTCGCTGCGGCGACCCCTGAAAAAAGGAAAAAGACGGAAGAAAAAGAAGATTTATAATTCTATGCATCGTCTACATGCTTCATTTAAAACAGAACATTGATAATGCAGGCGGTAATAATAGTAATTAAGATTTGATTTTTTTTTTTTATTTTTTTTTATTTTTTTTTTTTAATCTAATTATTTTTAAAACTACAATAGATTGTAGAGGGAATCGTATTTTGTCCACATGAAGCATGGACAGTATAAGAGGCAGACGGTTTGTGTTAAGGGGAATTGAAGAGCTTTAGTAGATGTGAGTGGAAGAAAACAGTCCGCAGCCTTAACCACTGGACTGAATAAAGAAAGCATTGTCAATTAGGCATCTGGAGAGAGTCAGCATGCTTTGTAGCTACAGTAAATATATGACAGCTTCCAGAGTGATTTATCTGAGACATAGTTCACAGTTGATCACACGGTAAAGTGTTTGAGCGAGAGGAAGAACGACAGGCAATGGTAACACACATTAGTGAACACACAGTTTCTGCTGAGAAGCTCAATAACGAGCTTAACGCAAGAAAAAAAAAAAAAAATGATGGATGATAAGCCAAATATCTCAGGTAATTTAAAACAAAAGACCTTGGGCGGACATTTCTGGCAGTAAGTCTCTCCTCCTATAAGGATGACAGCCTGACTCAGCCTTTACACACAAACTTAAAATAATTTAAGCACACTGGTATCTAAATGTTAAGGCATGGCCGTCTCTGGGTTGTATGAAATATAGGCCTCTGTCAGACCCGAAGGACTATGGAGCTGTGCTCTGGGTGGTATCCCAGCTGGTGATACTCTCCAGTGCACAGAGCCTGGGTAGGAAGTATGGAGGACAGGCTGTTACTCAAGCAGCAAGTCCGCCCTCTTGGCACCACCGGAAAGATCCAATGGAAGGGCAGAAGCCGATATGACTGGGTTCCAGTACCGCTCCAGGACTTGCCAGAATGTTGAGGTGAACAAACTGCCTCGGGAAACACGCTGATGGCTATGGAGCTACTGTTGACGAAAGTCAGCAATGGTTACAGCCTCACACCATAGACAGTGAAAGACATGGCTGGCCTTTGATAACCCAGTTAGCTGCACTGGGCTTGGGGGGCATTGGCAACTTGTTGAGAGTGGGGCTTGAACCCCCAACTCTAGGATCAGTGATCCAACAGACATTACCACCAGGCTACTGCTGCCCCCTTGCATGAAATAACAGGAGAGAAAATAAGCAAATGTGGCATGGCATGGAACAGGAAATGAATCCAAACGCTTGGTTCAATAAATAAATAAACAGATGAATAATTAAAAAAAAAAACAATTATTACTTTCTTGTTCTTCCTCTGGCCTTTTTTTAATGATGTCATTAATTTGTTGTAGCATGCAGGGGTTATGTTGTCTCCATAAAGCAGTGCCTCTCAAATACAGGGGGCGTGGTGTGATGCTTATGGGAGGGGATCGCTTATGACCCTGGGGAACATGCTTTTCTGGAATACTGTAGTGTACAATAATTAAGTGTAATTGCACCTCCACTCCACCAGGTGGCAGTTGCGCTCTCAATGTCACGCTGTAGTGTAGCGGTTTTTCGCACGAGCAAACGATATGAAATGCAGTAAACAAACCCTCAAGGAACAACATGAAAAAATTTCTAACAGGAACGAAGAGAAAGGTGGAGAGAGATGGAGATATTAAGACATAAGTAAGTTAAATGAGTTTAAATAAGGTTGTATTTTTTT
>CM045751.1:9880000-9935000 GCA_024760905.1 Plotosus lineatus
CTGGAGTTTTGTGATCAGCACTAATAAACTCTCTTCGTTATCATTATACAATTTATTCTGGGAACAATAAAGTATTCTTATTCTGATTACATTTTTATGAACATATTGAACAATATCTCTCTCTCTCTCTCTCTCTCTCTCTCTCTCTCTCTCTCTCTCTCTGTGTGCATGTTTTTGTTGAGGTACACATGATACTTTTGAGATATCAGAGATCCTGATCCTTCTGCTTTCTGAATTCTATGATATGTCCTGAGGGGCATTTACTGGGTGGAGTTCTCAACCTTTATCCTGATGATGATGATGATGATGATGATCCATATGGACCTAAATATGCATTCAGAAACAGTGAAGAATTTTCACTGCTGCTGATCTCCACTCTTATACTAAAATGATTTCGGACTACAATTACCATTACCTTTATACGATAACCAACGAGACTTCAAGTTAAACCATAGTGACGTCTCTGCAACATGGTTTGTATTTTTATCTGCTTTCACCTAAATGAGGTTGGGTTTCATCTTTGTGTCTGTTTCCTCTCAAAGTTTCTTTGCTGTGTCGAACAAGGGTATTTTTCCTTGTCTTCGCTGCAAGCTTTTTCATTGGGAATTTTTAAATTCTTTACCAAAATAGTTTTTAGTGTTGGCCGTGCGATGGCCTGGCGAGATCTCCAGGTTGTACCCCACCCTTGCCCAGAGTCAGCCGAGATGGGTGCCAGCCTCCCGAGACCCAAATTAAGATTAAGCGGTTCAGAAAATAGAATGAATGAATTGTTATGACAATATGCAATAAATAATATAATATGTCATTGATGTTTCTGAATTTTCTCTGTTTTTTTTTTTTTTTTCCAGATTTGCTGTTTTTTTTTTTTTTTGGTTATTCTGGGTGTGGCATGGATTTTACATGTTTACTTCTATGGGTTTACTCTGGGAACTCGGGTTTCCTCCTACAGTCTGAAAACGTACATGTTACGCAAATTGTCTATTCTGGATTGCCCCGAGGTATCAATGTGAGTTTGAATGGCTGTTTGTCTGTGTTAGTCCTGCAGTGGACCGGTAAGTTGTTCAGGGTACACAGTGCTTTCGCCTAGAGACAGTTTTGATTGGCTTTGGCTTCCCTTCAATCCTAAAAATGAAGGTCTTGGGCCCTGTGGTTTGCAAGGGTGTTTTTGTGAGCAGATTTCATTTCCCCAGCGCTCTGGTTTTCATCCATAGTTCAAAGAAATGCATATTAGGCACATTAAGCACATGACTCTAATAGATTGCCCCTAGGTGTGAATGGTTGTTTATGTTTGGCCATTCATGGTGTACCCAGTCATTCATTCAGAGTCAGCTGGGATGGGATTCTGCTTCCCAATGACCATAAACAGGATATGATGTGGCCTAAAGTTTAGAGAAAGCATGTGACTGAAATGTCGATTGCTTGGACTGCCAGGAACACATCCACGGTTGATGTGCTCTAGGGAAGGCATGTCACCCCCATCTGACCCCCCCCAGGCACAGGTTTGCAACCCACTGCTATTGTGCCCAGTGGTTGTGTGTGCTCATTGCTGTTTAAGGATTAGTTAAATGCAGAGATCAAGTTCTCTGCTCTGTTCACTGTGTGTGTGTGTGTGTGTGTGTGTGTGTGTGTGTGTGTGTGTGTGCATGCACAGCCACAGAATTTTTAAAATCTTATCTTAAATTAGTAGTACAGATACTGCAATGGCCTGGTATCCTGTCCAGGGTGAACTCCTCCCTCTGTTGAGATGGCTCGCGGCCTCCTGTAGACCCTAATTGGGGTAATCGGTTCAGAAAATCAATGAATAAGTGAATAAATAAAAAAGGGTAACTTTGGCGCATCTTTGCATTTGCACATATTTTGTCCATGTTAGGTCACCAGTGCGCTAGTCTGATGCTGTGAGCTGTTCTTGTTTATGATTTAAAAAGGCATGAAAGGCCTTTTGATTGCCACTTGGCAAGATGAACAATCCTAAGACTTGATTATGCCTCCCCAAGGGTCACAGGTATCATTGACAAAATTTTAAATATGATTAAAAATGTGAACGTTCTATACAACCTCCAACTGAATTGAAACTACAATCTAAAACCGTTCACTCATGAACAGATTCATGCCACTGTGCTGCAAAATCAACCACCAAAAAAATAAATCATGATGTCCCTCCCGGTGCAGTTAACTGGGTTATCAAAGGCCGGCCATGTCTCTCACTGTCTATGGTGTGAGGGTTCATGTAAAAGAAACATTGCTGACTTTCGACGAGAGTAGGCTGCATAGCCGTCAGCGTGTTTCTATCCTGTGATGGCCTGGTGAGCTGTCCAGGGTGTACTCTGCCCTCGACCGGAGTCGGCTGGGATTGGCGCCAGCCTCCCCGAGACCCCAATTAGGTTTAAGCGGTTAAAGAAAATGAATGAACGAATGAGTCATAACGTATATCAGGGGTCCCCAACCACCGGGCCGCGGACCGGTACCAGTCCATAGCTCAAATGGTACAGGGCCACAGAAGAAATAATGAATTATTTCAGTTTTATTTATTATCTGAGTCTGAACGATCTTTATTTTTAAAAAATCTTTTATTTTGAAAAATGACCGGATTCTCTCAGTTGCATGTCGGTCATTTGAGCGCTAAAATGTAACCCACAAGGGGACAGCGTGTGAATAGAGGTGTGTTGGACATGTTTCAAACAATAGTGGGGATTTTGGGTGAGACTGAGACTGAGCCTTCATTCTCCCAGCTGATGCACCATCACCTGTGGATTTTTTTTTTTTTTTTTTTTTTTTTTTTTTTTTTTAAGATATTTTATTTATTATTTTTTTTTTTAGAAAACTTCAAGCTCTACCTCCCAACCAACTTTAGTTCATCTGTTGAAAAATAACATTCATGGAGTGTTTTTTATTATTATTAATAATAATAATAAAATTAATAATAATAATCAGTTCAGTTTCTTAACTGCTTAATCTTAATTCGGGTCACAGAGAGGCGAGCGCCCATCCCAACCAACTTTGGGCAAGAGCAGAGTACACCCTGGACAGCTCACCAGGCCATCGCTATATCACTAGGCCCACCACTGTCTCCTGAATAATAATAATAATAATCAAATCGTAAAAGAATATTTACAATATAAACAATCTATAACCCCCCGTGCACGATCCACAGTAAAATTGTCAAGTACTGACCGGTCCATGGTGATAAAAAAAAAAAAAAGTTGGGGATCACTGATTTATATCTTAAGATTAAAGAACATGTTCATCTTCTTCACCAAGACTAAATGCATTGGGGTAACATTGACATGGCCTTAGGGTTACTTTGAAAGGCTGTCAATGTTACCCCAAAATTAAGTATCCCCAATACTAAATATTTACTTGTTGGTTCAATAAAGATGCCCATTTATTACTTACTCGCCATTTCTCAAGGAACTTTTACTGACTTTGATCCCAAAGAGGCTTGTTGGAATGTGGAGACATTGGGAGGATCCTGTTTACTTTAAAATCTACCTTCAGGATTTTCGAAGAGCTGGTTTCTGTCAGTGAGTGACGCTTTACAAGGATAAATACTTTAAAGAATATACCGCACTGATTTGCTGCGGCTGTTGAATCATCACTTGCACTCATGCGTTTGCCAGTACGGGCTGTGAGCTAACCAAACCCTCAGGATGTCTTAAAAGCACCTTGTTAATGCGTGAAAAGTTGCTTTGTTTATAAATGCCCGCAGAATCGAGCCGGTGTTTTAGTCTCTAGAAAATGGGTCTGGATAGGATGTGATGGATGTTCTGTTTGCTTCAGCACCTTTTCAGAGGGGAATTGTCCTTTCCCTTTTGTTCAAGTTTTCAGTTGATTTGTTCAAGCTGGAGAGAAACTCTGTAGAGTTACTGCCTAAAAGGGATGAATAGATCACAGAGAAGCTGTCTTCACTGAAGTCTGGATAACTTGTCCAAGCCGGTTGTATAATGTGGAGATATGTTTGACTTTCTTTTGTAGACAGTTGAATCAGGTGCTTATAGAGCCGTCTGATTGAAAGCGTTTTCCCCCCTGTAAGCGCTGTTATACAATAACAAGGAAAGTAAGGCTGGCCATTCAAATTTTATGCAAAACATGCAAATCTATGAAAATAATATTCCACAAAGGGAGTGAGAGTATGTTTCCCAGGCAGGAAGATGAATATTGTTGGTGATTTCTCTCTCTCTCTCTCTCTCTCTCTCTCTCTCTCTCTCGCTCTCTTTTTTTTTTTTTTTTTGCAAATAGATAAATAAATACAGTATAACCATAAAGATGACAGTTACTACCCCGATGACTAAACATTCAACAAATTGTCGCCAAATTGCTGCCTGAATAAATCCATAACAAACTTTTAAAGGCATTATGTCATATGTTACGACTTGGTTCTATCTAATTTTGTCAGGAAATAATAACGAAGATGAATTAATAGTGGTTGCAGGGGAATTTCTGTCTGAAGTTTGGAGGCTCTTACTTTGCTTGCATGGGTTTCCTCTTTGTTCTCAAGTTTCATTCCACAGTCCAAAGACATGGACATTCGGTCAACTGGTTGTGGTTGAAGATAAAACTCTTCAGAGAGAGAGAGAGAGAGAGAGAGAGAGAGAGCTCTAGAAACAGAACTGGTGACCACTGTTTTAAATCCCATTGGAGAATTGATTGCTGCTATCTCCAACACACACACACACACACACAAAAAAAAGAGTTTTGGAAGAGGTAGTAATCATTTGTATTTGTTTGTCTGCTCGTCTAGTTTTTGCTTGTTTGTTTGCAAAATAAAAATTTTGCCACACCTGTGCAAGGATTTTCACCAAACTTGGTGGGGACAACACCTTACATGAGTCCTAGACATGATCTGAATTTGGAACATCTAGGTCGGTGGTCGGGAACCTATGGCTCGCGAGCCAGATGTGGCTCTTTTGATGACTGCATCTGGCTCTCAGATAAATCAGGTCACCTTTATTAACAGAATAACTAATACATAATTTCCGGGTCCGTTAAATAAAAATACAGAAAAAAGCCATCAAATAAAACAAAAACATAAATAAATCTCACGCATTTTAATGTATACATCTATTTTCAATGCCACTTGTCGCTGTGGCGCGCAGCGGAGAGCCAATCCTTTCTGTGCTCGTGTGTGGGCGGGTCTGATAGCTTGAAACTCTAATTTTATTGGATTATATGCAATATAATTTTCCCTCATGTTTGATATTCTCATTTTCACGAAGCCAAAACACAAATGGACAGACATGGATAAATTTCAACCTGCAGACCAGCTGATTGCCAAAACTTGGAACTTGCTTCCTGTCACATACCAAACACTGCAGCGTGTGAGTCGTGCTGTATTGACCATGTTTGTCTCCACATGCGCATGCGAGCAATCCTTCTCACACGTGAAAAACATCAAGACCAACCTGCGGTCATGTTTAACAGATGGAAGCCTAAACACCTGCATGAAGCTGAACCTCAGCACGTATCAACCAGACTACAAAGCCATCAGCAAAACCATGCAGCACCAGAAGTCGCATTAATAGAAGTACTTTTCTTATTAATAAATAACTTCGTGATAACAATGTTGTTTAAAATAAATTCAGAGTCTTATTATACTCGCGAATTGTTGGTTTTCTTTTTCAATTTAGCTGTATTCAGTATGTATGTGTATATATGTATATATATATATATATATATATATATATATATATATGGCTCTCAGAGGATTAGATTTTAAAATATGGGTTTATTTTTGGCTCTTTTAGTCAAAAAGGTTCCTGAACCCTGGTTTAGGTCAAAGCTGAAAGTCAGAGTCAAGGGTAAAATTTACAAAATTTTAACATTTTGTTATTGAGTGCATATAAATTTAAAATGAGTCCCAGTGGACATGTTATTATTGAACACCAATAGGAAACCATATACAGTATGGACTTTCAAGTAAGGCTCATCTTTGTCCTTGAGTGGGGGCTGGTGATGTAGTGGTTAGGGTGCTGCGCTCATGATCAGGAGGTTGTGTGTTCAAATCCCAGTTAGACCCCCACTATGATAAGGCCCCTGGGAAGGACTCAACCACAAGTGTGCCTCTGTTCACCCAGCCGTATAAATGGGTACCAGTAAAAATATACTGGGAAGGTAGCCTGTGATGGACTAGCATCCCATCCAGGAGAAGTTGTACTCCTAGTCGCTTCATGCTACGGAAACCGGGGATAAGCACCGGCCTGATGAGCCACGATGGCTCGGGTGTAAAAAGCCCAATGGACTTTGCCTTATCTTGACCTTTTCTTCCTCGGGTGTTGTGATGCTCAGGTACTAGAGGAAATATCATAGGATGAGCACATGGGTAATTAAAATCAGTATCAATAAAAATCAGAGCTATTTTTTTTTCATTACACACGCTACATTGTGGAGGTATGTTGCACCCTCTGAGTCCTTTTTATAATCATACCTCTGTTCACCGACTCACCCTGCAATTGTCCTTTAACATCACCCATGATCCAAAAGAGATATATAAACAAAGTGCTGAAGATTCAGATTTATAGATAGCACAAACCTGTAATTTTGTGGTTGGCAGTGTAAGCCCTACTTCCTATTTTTCTTTCTCCAAAAGGCATTCCACCCGATGCTATCATTCATTGAGTATCATCATCATCATCAAACACTCATTTATCACCAAACTATTTCCATGATCAAACAGCAGTCGAAGAAAGGTCAAGGCTTGTTCCTTGGCTAGCCAGCACATTAGGAAAAGGAATCAGTACAGTCGGCCCTCTACTTACGAAATTAACCCGTTCCATTGCCTTTTCGTAACCTGAGGTTTTCGTAAGTAGAGGTGCATTTTACATGTAAAACGCATGATTCGTTCCAAGGCTCCCAAGACTACCCCATAAACCCTTTAAAACTTATAAAAGTACATCAATTTTGTACGAAATATGTATGAAATATGTGTTAAAAGTAAAAGAAAATTATTAACCTTTTTTAAATCTCTCGAACCACCCATGCGACGCTTTAAAGTCCGGGGGTTGCTGGTCTGAAGAACCCCCACCCCCACCCGCCTTCATGAGGTCCTTAAATATGGTGGTTGATTTTTCCGAAATAATCGCCTCCGTCACTGTATCTCCGCTTTTAATGCCTCCTTCTGCTTAAATACCGTTCCGATTGTAGAGGGGTTTCGGCCATACTGCTTTGCAATTTTGCTCAACCGCATCCCACTTTCGTATTTTTTTATTATCTCCTGCTTCACTTCGATTGATAACGGTTCTTCTTTTCGGTGTCACCGGGAATCACTTTCTTGGGGTCCATGATGGATAACGAAATATAACGCTGCAGTGATCAGTCTCAAAAACCTCACGAGCCAACAGTCCTGTTCAATTCTCCTTCACGCGTGTGACAAATAGGAAGCATGAGTACAGGAAGTCTGGGTACAGTTCAGCTCCCTCCTGGCCAATGGGAGGCCAGCGGGGCGGGATGTTGGGAGACAACCAATGAGAGAGCAACTCGCGCATTGTTTGAATTTTTGAATGGCGTGTTTGGCGCTTTTTGTAAGAAGAGGTTGTTTCGTATACAGAGGGCGAAAATTTAGAAAAATGTTTTTCGTAACCTGGATTTTTCGTATTCAGAGTTTTACGTAAGTAGAGGGTCGACTGTATTTTATTATAGGTCACAAGAACATGTCCAGAGTCACTTTCATAATAAACAATAATCGTGAAGACCCTCTCATGACGTCTCTCTGTCCCATCTCATACTGCAGTCAATCAGCTTTTGTGGATAGATGTCCATCATATGACTGCAAAAGATAAAGAGTGTGAGCTACTTTCACTGGAGGAAGGGAGGAGAAGGAGCTATGCTATTTAGGCTTTTGCGGCATCCTGCGAGGCATGTGGCAGATGATTGAGAGCTCGAAGTTATCGGCGAGGTGGAAATGCACTAATGCTGTGGAGGCTAAGCAAAGACGGAACTTATTTTAGGTTTGTTTTGGAGATTCCAAAGATAATGCAAAGTTCAGAAGAAAAATCCAGCGATAGAGATATCAGCCATTTGTAAATGGGCTAATTAGCTTTTACAGTGTATATATAGAGCTGTGCTAAAGACTTTGTTGGCACAGATTTCCAATTTATCTGATGGTGTCTCTCTGAACACGCTGTTTCCTTGTCCCACTCTGAAACAGTAATCATCCAAGAGTTGGCTTTGCCTGCTACCCCCATCGATGTGCGCACAGATACAAATATGCATGCAGTGTCGTAGGAGGCATTTTTTTTAACTAATTTATTTTTAATTTGCTATTCCCTTTCCCTCCTTCTTGACTGGTCCAATTATAGAGGCCATTGTCTAAATATTTAGTGGCCACATCTGCAAGCTTCCGAACCCTTCTGTAGACCGCTAGCTCTTGCTTTGAACCTCATGGTCGACGAGGCCCACACTGAATCAGCTGTTCTGAGCTGTCTTTACCTCCCGCTGCTGCTCGGCGTGTTTGGCGCAGGAGCGGTTGAACGTGGGATTGAAGAACATGAAGCAACATGAAAAGGCTTTAAGGCGAAAAGGTGTTTACATTCCACTGAGCACACTGGTAGATATCCATCCACAATTGTATATTAAGCCTTTATTTATATCCAGACAAATTTGAGAGCACCGAATGTCATAAATCATAGAGGGCTCTTTTGAGACCATTTAACAGGGGGAGGTGGAGGGGGTGGGGTTTGAAGGCCTTCCGAAAGCTTCAAAAGCGCCTTCCTGGCAGACGTCTCTTTTGTTTACTGTGTGTTATTTGTGCAACACATATTACCACTTGTTATTTGTATAATGTAATTCCAGTGACCTGTGTTATGACTGATTGCATTGTTTTGTCTCTCCGTTATTTTGTTTTATTTTGATCAAATAGCCACTAATTCGTGTCTCAATCTTCCACTAATTTGGCTCTCCACAAATGACATGGGAGTTTAAGGGGGAGGTTTTGGTTACACTTTACCTGCCGCAAACACGAGATTCCACGAGTTGTTTTCCTTCCCGACTTCCCCAACATCTGCTTCATGCAGTCTGACTATCCCACAGCCTCACCATGCAACCCATATGCCAGCCAGCAGGCATTGCCACCCAGATAGCTGCCATCGGCATTGCTGCTCAACACAGACACAGGGATGCCAGTGAGTCTGACTGTGCTCAGAAGCAGCTGGGTTGACACACACACACACACACACACACACACACACACACACACACACATATACACACACACTCCCTAAGAAGCAGCTGGATCCACCCTCAGCCTCCAGCATCTGATAACGCCCCCTTTTTCTGTACGATTGCACCAAGGGGAGAAGGGAAACGAGAGCAGGGTGGAGAAGAATTTGCCTGAAGAAAAAAGATAAGGTTGTTCCCCAAAAACTTAAAGCTATCTTACCTTTTAATCTAAAGATTATTATAATGGCTAGACATTATAATCCATTTTTTCCCCCCCAACTATGAATGAATGACAGACGAATAAACATCTTCATTTATGGACTGTCTGCATGTGACCATTACCTCCTACATCAACTGCCCCGTGAGCCGGGGAGGTCTCTTTGATATTGTGCAGCACTGACTTCCAATTACACCTAATGTAGGCTAATAAACCCTGGAGAGACTGGGCAGAGCTCTGTCTCAGCTAAACGTACATGATTATCTATTATGATGGCGCGATGTCTTGGCACATGTCCGGGGACAGATGAGGAACTGGTGGTCACTTTCTCTAATCTTTTCGCAGTTCCACTCCTGAGTAACATCGCTCAGGCTTTCTTTCTCTCTCACTCATTCCGTCTGTCTGCCCTGTTGTCCCAGTTTCCCTCTCGTCCACTCTCTGCCACCCATGCCGACAGCTGCCTGCTTGGCAAATGTCTTGGCATGCGGTAATTAGTGTAAGGGTGGTAGGGGGTACTGTGAGGGGGTAAAGTTTTGTTTTGGAGAGCGAATAGTGGGTGTGCTGTGTCCAGCTGGCTGTTCCTAGCTTAACAGGCCGGGCTTTGTGAAGTCCGACAGCTGCATAGAGACGCGTGTGTCTTTGTGTGTGTGTGTGTGTGTGTGTGTGATATTGTGAGATGTGTGCACATGTATCTGTCCTTGCTTAATGAGAAAAAAAACATTGTGGACACTCTTTGTTAGTTTCTTTGTAGTAGGAATGTGTGTACATTTGTATTGCATCTAAATCTCTCAACATAGGCTCTTTGTAAAAGTGATAGCCTGCTTAAGAGATTACTTCAGATGTTCAATATAGAATAAAACACAATGAGGCATGTTGTTACAGAAAATAATCAGTGATGTACTTCGACGATTAAATGTTCCCAATGCTATCCATTCGTCCATCCTTCTATACATCCATTATCTATATAATGTATAAATCAGGGTCCATACTGAACCCGATCCCAGCTGACATACATCCTGAACAGGTTTGCAATCTATTGATATAGCTCTGTGGATGCCGAGGACATTTCTGTGTGTGTGGAGTTTGCATGTTCTCCCTGTGCTTGAATTGTTTTGGGGTTTTTTCCCCCCTCTCACTGTCCAAAGACATGCACATTGGGCTAATTGCCATTAGTGGATTGCCCCTAGGTGTGAATGGTTGTATATTCCTGTCGCCATTGCAATAGACTGGCAAATGTTCAGGGTGTACCCTGCCTTTTGCCCAGAGTCTGTTGGGACAGGTTCTAGATTCCATGTGACCTTAAAGGTGCTCAGGTTCTCACCCTATCTTTAAGCGAGAGCCTTACAACCCTTTGAAGGAAACTAATTTTAATTGCTTGTATCTGCAATTTTGTTCTTTTGGTCACTGCCAAAGCTCGTGACCGTAGGTGTCGGTTGGAACGTAGACCGACCGGTACATTGAGAAACAGCCCTGCTGAACTCTAACTCTCGCCAAGAAAACAATTTGACTTGTTGTTACCAATGCGGACCAAGCCAGACAACTGTCGAGATGAGCAGCACCCCACTTCAAGTGTAAGCAGTATTTGTGGAGAACTGCTCCCACCTACCGAGGTGTCAGATGATGGTCTAGAACTCTTTGAAGGCCAACCGATAATCTTTTTCCAGGCCCTTACCGAACTCCTTCCGCAACTGAGATTTTGCATTGATGACAGCCAAGGCAGCAGCATTTTTGGTCTGCCAGTACTGGTCTGCTTCCTTGGGAGCCCCACATTCCAAAAAGAGCGGAAAAGCCTTCTTTTTCAGCTGGACAGTCCCCCTCAACAAAAAGGTAAAGTCCTTTGGGCTTTTACACCCGAGCCATGGTGGCTCATCAGGATGGTGCTTATCCCCAGTTTCAATAACGTGAAGCTAGTACTAGAACTCCTCCTGCATGGGAAGCTAGTCCATCGTAGGCTATCTTCTCCGTATATTTTTTACTGGTACCCATTTATACTGCTGGGAGAACAGAGTCTTAACTTGTGGTTAAGACCTCGCCCAGGGGTCTTAGCACGGTGGGGGGTCTAACTGGGATTTTAACACACAACCTCTCGATTATGAGCTCAGCACCCTAACCACTACACCACCAGCCCCACTTCTGCCTCAATAAGGGAGGCACGAAGCATAGCACATTTGGATTCCATGTAGCCTGCCTGATACACTTGGAGGGAAAGCGCTGTCCGTCCCCTCGTACGAATGAGCTCACAGATGCCCATGATAGGCTGGCAATTGCTGTGAGTGACACGGAAGTGAGCATATGCCGTCCCCACCGCTGATAGATGCTCGGCCAATGTGCTCACATGGACTCCCGGCTACGGACGGCTGTGGCTGTGGATTCAAACTTGCGATCCCTGAATTAAAGTGGCGCACCTTGTCGATGCACCACACAGAAGCCCCAAATCCATTTTAAATTAATTTCAAAATTTTTTTGGAAAGTGGGTGGGTTCCTTTAAACAGGCAAAAGGGATAACGAATGTCCACGGTGTAATTCCCTGTATAATTTCTTCTTCTTTTCCTTTCGGCTGTTCCCTTCAGGGGTCGCCACAGCAAATGATCTGCCTCCATCTCTCCCTATCCTCTGCATCTTCTACTCTTACTCCAACGACCTTCATGTCCGCCTTCACTGCATCCATAAATCTTCTCTTTGGTCTTCCTCTGGGCCTTCTGCCTGGTAGTTCCAACCTCAGCATCCTACGACCAATATACTCACTATCCCTCCTCTGTACATGTCCAAACCATCTCAATCTAGCCTCTCTGACTTTGTCTCCAAAACATCTTACATGTGCTGTCCCTCTGATGTACTCATTTCTGATCCTATCCATCCTCGTTACTCCCAAAGAGAACCTCAACATTTTCATCTCTGCTACCTCCAACTCTGACTCCTGTCTTTTCCCCAGGGCCACTGTCTCTAAACCATACAACATTGCTGGCCTCATCACCGTCTTGTACACCGTCTTGTACCCTTCATTCTTGCCGATACTCTCCTATCACACATCACACCGGACACTTTTCTCCATCCATTCCAACCTGCCTGCACACGCTTCTTCACCTCTTTTCCACACTCTCCATTGCTCTGGATTGTTGAGCCTAAGTACTTAAAATCCTCCACCTTCTTTATCCCTGCCCCCTGTAACCTCAAAGTTCCTCTTGGGTCCTTGTCGTTCACACACATGTATTCTGTCTTACTAAGACTAACCTTCAATCCCCTCCTTTCCAGGGCATACCTCCACCTCTCTAGATTTTCCTCCACTTGGTCTCTGCTCTCACTACAGATCACTATGTCATCTGCAAACATCATAGTCCATGGAGATTGTTGTCTAACCTCGTCTGTTAGCCTGTCCATCACCATAGCAAACAAGAAGGGGCTCAGAGCTGACCCTTGATGTAGTCCCACCTCCACCTTGAACTCTTCTGTCACACCGACAGCACACCTCACCACTGTCTTACAGCTATCATACATGTCCTGCACCACTCTAACATACTTCTCTGTCACTCCAGACTTCCTCATACAATACCACAGTTCTTCTCTCGGCACCCTGTCATATGCTTTCTCCAGATCCACAAAGGCACAATGCAGCTCCTTCTGACCTTCTCTGTACTTCTCTATTAACATCCTCAAAGCAAACACTGCATCTGTGGTGCTCTTTCTTGGCATGAAACCAAACTGTTGTTCACAAATGCTGACCTCTGCCCTTAGTCTTGCTTCCACTATTCTTTCCCATAGCTTCATTGTATGGCTCATCAACTTTATCCCTCTGTAGTTGCCACAACTCTGTACATCTCCCTTGTTCTTAAAAATGGGCACAAGCACACTTCTCCTCCATTCCTCTGGCATCTGCTCACTTTCTAAGACCTTGTTGAATATTCTTGTCAGAAAATCTACTGCTACCACCGCTAGACACTTCCATACCTCAACTGGTATGTCATCAGGGCGAACTGCCTTTCCACTCTTCATCCTCTTCAATGCCCTCCTCACTTCTCCCTTACTAATCTTTGCTACTTCCTGCTCCTCAACGGTCACCCCTTCTACTCTTTTTTCTCTCATTTTCCTCATTCATCAGCTCTTCAAAGTACTCTTTCCATCTTCCCAGCACACTTCTGTCATCAGTCAATACATTTCCCTCTCTGTCCTTTATCACTCTAATTTGCTGCACGTCTTTCCCATCTCTATTTCTCTGCTGTGCTAACCTGTATAGATCATTTTCTCCCTCCTTACTGTTCAACCTATCATACAAGTCATCATATGCCCTCTGTTTGGCCTTTGACACTGCTACCTTCGCCTTACGCTGTGTCTCCCTGTACTCCTGTTTACTCTCTTCGGTCCTCTCAATGTCCCACTTCTTCTTGGCTAACCTCTTCTTTTGTACACACTCCTGCACTTCCTCATTCCACCACCAAGTTTCCTTATCTACTCTCCTTCCAGAGGACACACCAAGTACTCTCCTACTGGTCTCCCTGATCACATTGGCTGTGGTTGTCCAGTCCTCTGGAAGCACTTCCTGACTACCCAAAGTTGCTGACTACCCAAAGTTCCTGACTACCCAAATTTATACCATAAAAATAGTATTAGAATGAAAAACAAAGAGTTTCTGACCAATGTGAATTGGGAATTCGACAGTGTTGGGATGAAAGGTGAGAGCCTTCCTTTTTAAAAGATACTGAAGGAAACAATCTGAAATTCAGGCATCAGTTTTTTTTTTCTCTCCACCATCTCCATCACCATCCTATTTCTTTCAGCTGAAAGGACATTGGACAGTATGGCAGCGTTGTGGTTAGCATGTCCACCTCATAGCAGGATAGTCCTGGGTTCGATTCTTGGACTTGGTTTTTCCTGTGTGGCGTTCACATGGTCGCCCAGCGCATGAGCGTGATTTCTCTCAGTACTGTACTCTGGTTTCTTCCAACAGTCATGCACTTTCTAAGTGCATTGGCTGTTCTAAATTGCCCCTAGATGGCAATGTGAACGGTTATGTGTGTTGCTCTGCGATCGACTGACAAGCATTTCAGGGTGTGTCCCATCTTCACCCAGTGTAGATAGAGACCCTAGTAGTAGGAGGTTGAGTCCCATGACCCTAACAGTAGGGTAAGAGCTTCGGTAAATGAGTGAGTAGCGAGTAAATGGATATTTCTGCCCCGAATCCTTTTGGCCCAGCTCATATGCTATTTTATTCTAACACTGTTAAACTGATCTGAACTTGACTTGGTGATCCACCTCGCTGTCTTACTTCCTTTCCCATCATTAAAGTCAAAGCAATCCAGCCGGCTGCCATTTGATCCAAACCGATCGGAAGCACCCTGCCTATCATAACTAAATGAGGGATATAATGAAGTAGATCACAGATGGGGGTGGCTTTCACAGCTTTGATGTGTGAATCATTCATCAAAAGTACCGCTATCTCCTCTCAGCAATAAGTGACATGTGGTTATGATGGTAGTAAGAACATTTGTCATAAAGTGCTTGCAGTAAAACCCTAAAATGCCCTTCCCTTTACAGAGAAAAATCATAAATTCCATGATCCCCCTCATGTTCTATGGCTTGTGTAAGGAATGAATGGGCCAAAACTTCCTTCAAGTTCTCCTCGGAAGTTTGCGTGTGCGCAGTAGGAGGTGGCGAATACGACTGATTCAGATGTATTGTTTATTTAAGTGGCTTTAGTTGGAAAAATAGACAGTCTTCTTCCTTTTCTTCTTCTTTTCCTTTCGGTTGTTCCCTTCAGGGGTCACCACAGCGAATCACCTGCTTCCGTCTTAGCCTATCTTCTGCATCTTCTTCTCTTACTCCAGGGGTGCTTAATCCTGCTCCTGGAGATCTACCTTCCAGAAGATCTTCGCTCCAACCCTAATTATGCCCACCAAACCATCCAATCATCTAATCAAGACCTGACTGGATCTTATATGTCACATGGGCCACATGAGGGTTGGAAATAAAGTTTTCTGGAAGGTAGATCTCCAGGGGCAGGATTGAGCACCCCTGTTTTACGCCAACGGCCTTCATGTCCTCCTTCACCACATCCATAAATCTCTTCTTTGGTCTTCCTTTAGGCCTTTTGCCTGGCACTTCCAACCTCAGCATCCTACTACCAATATATTCACTATCCCTCCTCTGTACATGTCCAAACCATCTCAATCTAGCCTCTCTGACTTTGTCTCCAATACCTCTGACATGTGCTGTTCCTCAGACAGTGTATAAACCAAATCTTTTGTTTTGCATTTCTTTTTTTTTTTTTGTATCACTAATGGAAAGAAATTTATTTTTCTCAACTTAAAAAAAAAAAAAAAAAAGGAACTACAGTGTGTCATTTGTTTTCCTCCAGCTCAAAAAGCCAAGCCTCACAATAAATATATACATTTGCAAATTGTAATTATGACACTGTGGTGGCGTTTTAAGTGTGTTCACATTATAATAATTACAATACTTCTGATATATCTTGAAGGCAGCACAGGAAACACTCAATGAGCAATCTGATTGGTTGACGGTCCATCAAAAACACCAAAAACAAAAGCAAGAAGTGCAGCTTTTGCATCATTGCATTTGGTTCTGACCAACAGGACATAAAACAGTTCGGACGTAAGTTGGGTCTTTACACGTACTGTATTACTATTAATATGGACAGTTCACTGGACCTTCCTACAAGTTTGTGTCAAAAAATTTTTTGCAATCTTTTTCCCTTTCTTTAGACATTAATATATGTAGGACGAGGCGGATGAGGAGGACTAGCGTACATGTATTTTCAACCTAATACGTCTCTTTACAAAGAACGTGGGGGAGGAATTAGTTCATGGTTCCAAGAATCGAGTGGTGTCAGAGACAATGTCCGGCTCAGATGATGGAAAGAGGAAGCGTACAGGATGTGTGTGTGTGTGTGTGTGTGTGTGTGTGTGTATATATATATATATATATATATATATATATATATATATATATGCATATGGGGTATTATTATTATTGTGGATGCTCGTATAGCGCAATTTAATACATGCGTATGCTCAATGCGCATGAGACCCCAGCGCTCCGGGTACCCATCGCCACTGTACGGCACCAGTTGTTGTGTTGTTCTATCCTTTTGATGCTGAGCACCAAGCAGGAAGCAACAACTCCCAAATTTTAACGTCTCATGGTATGACGCAGCCGGATTCGAACTCCGACCCTCCAGAGGATAAAGCGGACCTGAGCTAAATCCCCGGTTTGTAGTATATAAGACAGTGACAACCTTGTGGAGAGTGGGACTCGAACCCCCAACCTTAGGATTAGCGATCCAGCGCCCTATACCACTAGGCCACCACTGCCCATGATACCCAAGTATAATAAGCTATTCTTTTTTTTTTAGTCATGGGTGGTTGTAAAGTCAAACCGTCGTAAGTCGCGCAGGCGGTTAGTCGGACACTATCTATAGTTTTGTGTAGTAGACGTCTAAAATGCAGTTTTCGTTCCTTTACAGAGTACAGGTGTAAATAACATGATCCTATGCCCGTTCTATGTCCTGAATCAGATATGAATGGATCAGTGGTTTCTGTCCTCCATTATGAGATGTATTAGATCGCTGGATAAGTGTGTGACATGGTAACTTGTCCTGAATTTGAGCCCGGTGCCCAGCGAGTACATTTCTCTATGAGGTCTTCAAGTTCTTTCCATGCTTGGATGAGTTTCCTTCAGTAATCCAGACTTCTCTTACAGTCCAAAGACATAAGCATTAGGCTCGTTGGCTATTATTGAATGCTACGAGGCAGGCCTGGAGGAGCTCATAACTTCTAGTGTGTTCGTATTGTGCTGTGCATATACTGCCAGCATGCTGAAGTTAAAAACATAAAGTGAACAAAATTTGCTAACCTGTGCCTGTTTCCACTTTTCCCCTTTTAAAGTGTGACCCCTGGCCTGGCCGTCTGTGCCGAACCGGAGTAGCGAACTGATTGGGGTGAGCTGACTGTCAATCCAGTTATTTTTTTCTTCGCTGGACTTCAATCATACTCTCTTTGAACCCTTCCTCCATAGCCATGGTGCGAGCTGATTACCTTCCTATGGCTATGTAAATCATTGCCACAAGCTCTACGCCATTACAATGGGCCTTTTTAGATGGGCAGCTTCTGAGCCTGCAAAAGGGATTATGACTGTTTAAAAAAGCCAGTCATCACAAATCAGTCTCATTATATTGCACTTTAAGTTGCGTGGTTAATGTTTGTTTCTGTCTGGAGGCATTTTTAAGCCCCTTTTGTAGGCCTCAGAAAAAACATCTGTTTATCATCCATAAACAGTTAACAGCATTATAACATCATGATAAAAATGATGGTCCATTCACACTGTCCTCCCCCACCCAGGCCTACATGTGTCAGGAAAGCAGTGAGGGAGGATATGAGAAGAGTTGCCAGGAGCTTTCAGAGTTGCTCTTATTGTTTTTTTTTTGTTGTTTTTTTTTTCCCCCCCCTCCTATTTCTGGGGAAGCCCGAGGAACTCTGAATTTACATACTTGGATTACTTGGTGTGAAGTTACCAAAAAAGTTATCATTCACCATTGAACAGGCCATAGCAAGTACCTTGCTTGCAGAGACGGGCACATGATAAAATGCATAACATACCGAAATGAAAAGGTCCTGGAAAATTTGATAAATTGGAAAAAAAAAAAAGGTTCCCCCATCTAAGATCATATCTGTTTTAATCACACACACAGCATCGCAGGCCGCCACACACATTGGGGGCATCCCGATAGCAGTTGATGCTTAGGTGTCTTGTTCAAGGGCACTTCAGCCATGAAGGCAGATGACGGGAAGGTGCCACACATTTTTCCTGGTTCGAACCAGTGACCTTTCAGTCACAAGACTGCATCTCTAACTATTCGGCTACAGCTGCCCTGGTTTGTTCTCTTTTTTTTTTTTTTTTTTTAAATATTGTACTCATTCATTCATTTTCTGAACCACTTAATCCTAATTAGGGTCACGGGGAGACTGGCGCCCATGTCACCCGACTCTGGGCGAGGGCAGAGTATACCTTGGACTGCTCACCAGGCCTCCCTCTCTAACGTCTACATCCAATCACGAGGAATGGACGTCGATCCCTGAAGCTTGAATGATGCTCATACAGGGACTGTCATGGCTGTGATCACAGTGATCTACTGTATGGTTCGCCAGGCCACATACGGACTCACTCACACCTACGGGCAATTTGGAACAGCCAATTACCCTACTGTGCACGTTTTTGGACTGTGGGAGGAAACCGGAGTACCTGGGGTAAACTCGCATGAGCACGGAGAGAACATGCAGACTCCACACAGAAACGCTCAGGCCTGGAATTGAACCCATGTGCAAACCGCTAGGCCACCGTGCCGCCCGCTCACCAGGCCAGTTACATATTAAGTGTAAAATAAATTAGAACTTCATAACAACTGACAATTTAAAGCAATTTAAAATTATTTAACACAAACACACACACACACACATATACTATACTAAATATATATACTAAAAAGGGGAAATAAGATTGATTTATTTTTTATCTTGGGTCTTTCACATGGTATTCATTTTTTATCCTGACCTTCTGTCACCTATCAAGCTTTTTGATTGAATCAAGCACATGTTAATTGCCACAGTTTCCGATTAGTAGCTGATGTCTTAACTAGCTGAAGAAACTGGAAAAATGTGGAGAAAAAAACCTGATTTGATAAAACAGTGTTTTGAAAGTTGACGTGTCTCCCTTTCAGGATTTATTGGGTACGTCTCTTAGAGACCGAACAGCAGGAATCACGTGTCGTTGCTATCCTGTTATTTTGGCCTGAACTACAGAGGTGAGTGCAGCAATGCTCTGCTCTTACACAGTATTGGAAAGGCGCAGCATTCGTCAGCCAAAAAACATCTTAACTTGTGATCAGTAAAAGCAACCTTCCAGCATCCAGCACACACTCCCTCACAAAGCAGTCAGCCCTATAAAAAGGAGTGGGATCCTTAAGCAGCAAACGAGCTTGATCCTTGACTACACAATGCCCAATTCAAAGCAACACGGGCACAACACCGCCAGCCAACACTGGTTTCTAAATAATCAGGCGATTGGGCCCCACACTTTGGCGCGTTCAGGACAAAGGAGGAAAGGGTGCGAAGGCCTATATGAGCTCAGCACACAGAGGCAGCCAGTCAGGAGCGGCAGCGTGGCTTGCCTTTAACGAGCGCTCACTGATTGAAAGCTCCAATTGTGGCCCGCGCCTCGGCACGCCGCTCCGGCCGCGCATTCATCCTTACTTCCTGGGGCTTTTGTGCCTTTGCAAGGCTTTAGGGGGACAGGGGAGGGTGGAAAGGGGGCACCCGACCCGGAACATTGGCACGACATGGTGGGCCCCCACAGGAGCGCCTCTACCATCTGCCGCAGTAATTCAGCTACCCACATGCCAGAGCAGCCACGCGGCCTGCTTACGCAACGCTGCTTGCCCCGGGCCTCAGTACAACAAAGCCCAGAAACAAACACCATGGGCCAGCTTGGAATTTCTCCTCTACTGGGGCCCACTTTCTTTTCAGGAGCCTTCTAAAAAAGCAACCGGCCCCTTTTTTGCCCTCCTCTCCCATCAGCTCAGCTCCTCAGGCCATGGTGATTTCTCAGTAGCGCCACCCCATAATACTACTTTTAGATCAGGCATTTAAAATATTCATGAACAGCATTGGTTTCATTTGTTTTATAAGTAGCAAACTAATGAATCTGATACTGTACAGATTCCCATAAAACATACTTTCCTTGCTGACCCATGACACAATATCCACAAACTGTCTCCATCTAAAATGATAGGAGCCAGGAGTACGCCCTCTAAGGGGAAACTGAGTCAGTGTTTTTAAATTTGGGTGACATTCTTTCAGAATGACTGTTTCGCACTCCCATTTTAAGCATGCAGTTGTAGACAGTTGCAGGACCACAGGCATGTTGCCCTTTACTTTTATGCTTCTGTTTCTTTGTCACTGTTGTTTTATATGTGCTTCATTAAAAACTTCTATAAAATCCTCATGTGGTCGTTTTTTTCCTGCGTTGCACGCTTCAACATGGACAGAGACCCTGTCACCGAGGTCAAAATAACTATCAGTGTATTTGGCACCCATTGAGCATTTTGCAATCTTTTTTATCCAATCTCAGTGAACTTTCCTAGCGTCGTATTCTTTGGCATTCATAGTAATTCGACTTCACTGGGAACATCATGTAGGTCAGAATAACCTCCACTCTTGATCATGATTACAAGTGTCTTAGCTTTTGAAGGTTCTCGACTATGAGCTTGATTATGTGACAGGACAATAAAGAGAACCACATGCCCTGTATCGCCGCTGCCAAATGCCTCGTGTTGGGTCACAAGGCAGCCGTTACAGCTGGTTCTGCGAGGTCAGTCTGAATTCCTGTGACTTCACAATTATGCCATAGATTTGGTGCTTGAACGTTACTGATTCCTTGAACATCCACGTATATAGATTTTTACCCCCTTCTTTGTATTTTTGAGAATACCTCAGGCACATGAAAATGTTTAAACATTTCGAAATGCTCACCTGAGAATCCCAGCCATAATGTGGGATGAGGGAATACAATTTCTGCAGCTGTGAATATACAGGGATCCCTCACGTTCCATGGTTAATGGGGACCGAGACCACAAAATGACTGCTGATTTCCGCGAAGTAGGATCGACCCACCTGACTGACATATACGTACTTGTATACAGTGAGTCGTCGACTTATGACCTATGCGAGTTACGTCTGATCGACTTTACGACCGCAAAAGTCGTGAAGCATGATTTATGGCAGTGCAGTATGGGTGTTGCGTACAACAGTGCCAGCATCTTAAAAGGCCATGCAGGAGATGATGCAGCTTCACTTTCTAACTGCTCAGAGCAAATCTATTCATCTACTTTCAATGCCACGTCACTGTGACATGAAGCGGAGAGCCAATCCTTTCTGTGTGCGGGCGGGTCCAATACCTTGAAACTCTAATTTTTTTGGACTCACACGCTGTAGTGTTTATGTGACAGGAGGCGCGTCCCAAGTTTCAGTTGGTCTGCGGGTTGAAGTTTTTCCATGTCTGTCCATTTGTCTTTGCTTGCCAGCTCTGCTTGGCTTCCTGCAAATGAGCTGATCAAAAACGAGGGAAATTTATCTCTTTACTCAAAAACAACACGCGCAGTCTGTGGCTGTTGTTATAATCGAATAAAATTAGAGTTTGAAGGTATCGGACCCGCCCACACACTGGAGTACAGAAAGGATTGGCTCTCCGCTGCGCGCCACAGTGACGTGGAATTGAAAATAGATGTATAGATTTAAATGCGCGAGATTTATTCATCTGTTTTTGTTTGGCATGAGTGTATTTGGATGGAAAGTCGACGTACGACCAGATCGTTTTACGACCGGTCTGCCGGAACCAAAAGCGGTCGTAAGTCGACAACTGTCTGTATATGTATGTATATGATATCAATAAATACATATTCAACGCTATAAATGCTTATAATAACAATTAAACATTCAAAAATAATGCAGAAGATGTCAATAAAATATAAATATGCACACATACAGATGTGCACACACTCAGATGCGCTCCTTACATAAAAATGCAAGTAGTTTTGTTGGTGGGTTTTGGGTTATTTTTTTGTTTTTGTTTGTTTGAGTTTTTTTTTGTTGTTGCATAATTTGCCTTGTTTTGTGGCATTTTTCTTAACTTTTCCCCTATTTTCCTTAATTTCCTTATGTTTTTATTTTTCAATGAATATTTTTGAAAAACCCGCGATGCACTGAAGCCTCAGAAACTGAAGCACGAAGTAGCGAGGGCTCACTGTGCACGCATTGTTTGTTGTCTTGAGGAATGACGTGAAAACAGGATATTCTTCAGTGCACATGACCTGATAAGAAACTAATTGAGTTTTAAACTTATATCAGATATATTAAGAATGATGTTGAGAGCATGTTTATTTAGCAGCGGGTATGAAGATATGGTCAAAAGCTCATTCATATCTTCAGTAACCACTTTATCTCTTGTCAGGGTCATATCTGGGCAAAACTTCTACAACCAGTGTTTGGCATAACGATGAAAGAGAACTACTGCTAATATTACACTTGGGTTTTATTAAAAAATCTCCATTTGCAGTGTGGTTACCATTAATAGACCGCAGAGTAGGCAACTGATCATCAACCATTACCGTCCACGTGCTCAAATCCTCAGCTGGTATGCATAGGTTGGTACTCTGATGCCAGTGTGAACATTGAGTTTTAAAATGAAACCGTGAGCGTACAACTTGAGAGATTCGCCATCTTGCAGCTTTGTTTATCGTAACCAAAACACGGACAGCTAGCCAAAATGTAGACGAGAAAAAAAAGCTACATTTTCAACAATATTAATTTATTAGTGTGGACAGGGGCTTGGTCTTGTAAAAGAATGCTCAGGATTGTCAAGACAGGAACCCATTCGTGAAGAAATAACCACAGTGTGGGTGTTTTTCTGGATCTGGATCTGAATGGGGTTATATTGACACAAATCATCTAAATGGTTCCTTCATGACTGATTCATCCTTTTTTTTTGACCTAAATTACACTCGACTGGATGAAAGACTGCTTGGCGTGGTACTTTGGAATGTAGGTATAATAATATGTAAACAGTGTTATCTTATCAGAAGATATCACTCATGCACTTTTGCTTGATTCACAATGGCAAAACATGTAAATAATTTATCACATCTGTATTCGATTGGCTAATAAAGCTTCACCCAGAAAAAGTGAAAGTTGAAGTCAGAAAATGGTCAATTTCTTAGAAATCACCCACCCATTACATGCAAGGTTTAACGTGGGAGTCTAGGAGTCAGGGAACTAGGTTAATTAAAGACAAGCCCGGGCTATTACTCATCAACTAACCACAGTAAAAAGCAGCTCCTCCCTAAGTTTGCCCATTCACCTTCTTCAGCTTCAAGCATGCATGGGTGGACTGATAAAGTACGCGACCACGTTTAATCAAAATGCATGTTTCATTTTGTTGATTTTCAAAACGTTGTCATCAGGAATGCGGGAAAGAAAATCCGTATTTTTAAAAGGTGTTACACAAGCCATTTGCAGTCTGTACAGTTTACTGAGACAGTAAACACTCCTATTTCTTTAGGATGTATAAGACTGATGGTATTTTAAATAATCCTTCTATTAGGAACGAACCACAGGAGTCGGTACTAAGACTAATCTATTTACGCATTTACACTGAGTACTTTACCCTGCACTGTGAAAGATTTGGAAGTATGACTGTGTGTAATTAGGAAAGTTACAGTGTCTATAATGTTAAACTGCAGAATGTCAACTTTAATTTGATTCCATTTCTGGAGACTGTACGTAATTTTTTAAACTAGACTGCTTGCTTGTTCCTAGGCCAGCTGGTTGTCATTGCATCATTAGTGTAAGTGCTTAGGCAAAGTCATGAGATTATTTTGAATATGGCTTTTACATCTAAAGTGGGGTTTTGATGTCTGTTAATGCGAGAACCAAAGACATTTCAGTGACAGACAATCAGTCTATGATCCAAACTTAAAAGCCAGAATGAATGAATGAATATTCTTTTATACCATGCACTTTTATGGAGGATGTTTATGATCACTGATAATGTAAACGCATGCCACAGTTGAACGAGTGTACTATCATTATATCTTGAGACAGGACCTAGCATAAAATGTAAGGCTTATATGTGCCGACATAATCAAGTAAAAACACGAGGTGAGTAAAACATGAACAGGTACACTGGACTCTAAACACGAGCTGCACTGTGGTATAGTGCCCGCTCACAACAAGATGGTTGTAGCTTCGAGTCTCAGGCCTGGTAAAGGTGTTTCTATGTGATGTTTGAATGACACTAAGAACGATTGTGGGGCTGATGGTGTACTGGTTAGGGTGCAGGGCTCATGATTAGGAGGTTGTGTGTTTGAATCCCAGTTTGACCCCCACTGTGCTAAGACCCCCCCGGGCAAGGTCTTAACCACAAGTGTGCCTCTTTTTACCCAGCAGTATAAATGGGTACCAGTATAAATATACTGGGAAGGTAACCTGCGATGGACGAGCGTCCCATCCTGGAGGCGTTGAACTCCTGGTAGCTTCATGCTACGGAAACTGGGAATAAGCACCGGCCTGATGAGCCATTATGGCTCGGGTGTAAAAAGCCAGACTAAATAAAGGTTAAAGCATTTTCATGAATGAATGAATGAATCCTAACACAATTTCAGGATTAAAGAAGCAATTGGTCATTCATACTGAGGACAAATTCCAAGTTTTTTGAAGAGGAGCAAACTTGGACGTTGTGGAATATGTAGACGTAATATAAACAGCCACGGTGTTTAAAATAGAAACTGATTAGTTAAATGTGCCACCTGTGTAACAAGATGCTAACAGGAAATATTGTTTTAATGCTGCAAGTAGGAATCGTACTAGAAGCATAGTCTTGCAAGCTGTGCCAGAGAATTTACTACGTTTTGACAATAAACACAATTTTACTAACCTGGAAAATTACCAACTACAGCCCCTTAACAACCACAACTCCTCCCTGCAGTAAGGAAACAGGTACCTTGGCAGAGACCCTTATCCACAGTGTCTTCTAAACAATTGAGGGTTAAGGACTTTACCCAAGGGCCCAACAGTTGCACCTTGGTGATACTGAGCCTTGACACACACCCCCCTCAAACCTCTGGCTCAGTAAGACTGAGTCTTAATCCCTGAGCCACAACTTCCCTGAATAACACAACTGCCCTGGATAAATATCCACCAGGTTAATATCTCACTTCCCGCTTACAGCACCAGCGGCTTCACATAAAATATCTGATTAACTTTGAAACTTTTGAAAAAAAAAGGACTTGGACGTTTTTATGGCTATATTTTTGCTCCGAAAACCTTCAAGCATGTGCTTTCCCTGGAAACCGGCACTCAGAAGTACACAGAGAAGTGCAGGCAGCCAATTAGATTGCAGTTTTAAGATACTAAAGCTTGTGGCCAGAAAAGTGCAGAAATGGTATCAGATGTTGCATCCTGCTGGCAGGGAATCACAGATTACCATACTGTATGTTCACAATGTCCTATTGTCATTTGTTTTTATTTTTTCATTTGTATGTGTGCTAGACTTGAAAAGTTTTAGTGGTCTGAAAACAGAACTGGATATTTATGGTTAATATGTATGGTTCATATCATGGGGTTTCAGAACCCTGTGTACTTGGATATTTAATTTTCCTTTCATTGATTGTATAGGAAGGGCAACATGGTGGTGCAGTGGTTAAAATGTCCGCCTCACAGCAAGAAGGTCCTGGGTTTGATTCCCAGCGTGGGTGTTTCTGTGCCGAGTTTGAATATTCTCCCCGTGCTTGCGTGGGTTTCCTCTGGGTACTCTGGTTTCCTCCCACAATCCAAAATCATGCACAGTCGGTTAACTGGCTGTTCCAAATCTCCCCTCGGTGTGAGTGTTGGCCCTGTGATGGCCTGGTAAGCTGACTAGGGTGTACCCCACCCTTGCCTGGAGTCAGCTGAGATGGGCATCAGCCTCCTTGTGATCCTAATGAGGATTAGATGGTTCAGGAAATGAATGAATGATTGTATGGGTGAAATCCAGATATCTGTTTAATACTGTATATGTGTATAATCCATGTTTACTGTATATGATGTATGAACAGCATTCCGATAATCTCTAGACTCCTTTAGCACACAATAAAAACATAACATGGTAAGGATAATCCAAACACACCTTATTATCTTATAGTGTTATGAGCAACATGCGTCGTTGACAGGAAGTTGGCATAAAGCGTTGGTATTTTCACAAATGCCATTACTTGAAGGAATTACGACTCACTTTGCTCTCACTTGTTTGACCTTTTATGAATCCCTAGCTACATTGTTCAGTAATGGCTGATGGAACAGTCGCACCCTCCTCTCTACGTGGTTACCCGATCCCTCCCAGCAAACACACTGCGTTCACATGGGACCGTTCATGCCAAAGTACACCTACGCAATCAACTCCCTTTTCATTTTACACTTCTATTGCACATACACATGTATGAACGTGAGCATAGGTGAGTATGTAGAGTTGTGTTAAAAAAAAACCCCCAAAAAAGCACCTTAATAATGCTAGTGATGCTAACTGTCTTTGCATAATAATGCTAATAATAATGAGCTTTTAATGACATGAATAAAGTTATTATTATTATTATTATTGTATTGGTTCACATGTATGAGCTACTCTGTTAATTGTGAGGCTTTTTTCCCCCCTAAATGCTGAGTACTTGTAGATTATTTCTCTTATGTCAATCAGATGTTGACGCTTTGAAGTCGCTAACTTGTTTTTTTTTTATCAATCAGTAAGGCTTAGCTTAAGTAAATCCTTCGCTATGGTCAGGAATGCAGGTGTGTCTGTCTCTGCTCTGTGACACCAGTGTACCTTTTTTCTATTACTTCACTTCATAACTACCAGAACACACCTTTCCCCTCATAACTGAAACCCCACTTGTCATCATTTATGCTACAGGGTGTTTGTGTGTAGTCTGCAGTTCAGACTCTTGGCATTTAACGCTCACTTTTGTTATGTTCTCTTGTCAGATCTGAGCACCGGAAGGATGGGTCCTTGTATAGCAGGGTGTCTATGAGGGCGGCCATATAAAGATAAAGAATTTAGCAGAACTCCTGGTGCTGGCTGGTGGGTGATGAGACATGCACTATACACGGGTATGGGCCCCTCACACAGCCTCTGCGGTAGCAAAGGAGTCGGTCTATATGAAACCTCATAGAGGTTTACCTGCATGCCTACACTACAGGTCATGCTACACCTGAAGTAATGTTGAATTAATGTTTATGTAAGTAACACTTTTTATTAGTCATAACCATCCCACTAAGCACAGAGCAGGTTTTAGCTCCCTTGTATATATTGGCATGGGATTGGTCAGTGGCGGGGAGGGGGGGGGCCCATTGAAGTAACACTAGATTCCGAGAAAGTACATTCAAGTCTCGGTTTCTATTTTAATGTGGAATTTGATCAGGTTCACAACTAATACTGGACACATATATTTTTTTTTATCAGTTAGCACTTGGTAACTTCCTTTTAATTTTATTGTTAATTCATACACCCTCATTGACTAATAGTTATTCCATTCAGGAGTAAGAATATGACCACATTAATAATCATAAACTAAATTCCAGAATAAATGTTAATATTTAACGTAACTTGAATTTCTGTGCGTGAGTTATTAGAATGTACTTTATTAGAATCAGCTGGTCTGCCTCACACATTGATTTTTACCATGTTCTCCACTGTACACATGAAAAGATAATGATAATGCTCGAAACAATACAATGGGCACGTGGTTTATACAATCACTCGGAGCAGGTTGCATCATCACTGTCTTTAAAATGTAAAATTAAACCATAAAACTTCAAACTATGTTTTTTGGGGTTTTTTGAGTATCCATGTAGTGTACTAGTATATACTACACTTTGTTGAATATAAAAAGACCCCCATGTGAGTTAATTGCCGAGCTCTCACAAGACGGAGGGACGGCATATGCTTACCTAGTTTTCATTTAAATCTCTCACCAGCCAATAATGCACACAAGGGGGTGGATCGTGCCTTTCTTCCTCATGTGTTAGACTGTTCATGAATATGTATGTATAGCAGTTCATAAAGATGTGGGTGGCAACATCACGTGTCACAGAAGTGGTATGTATGTGCTCTTTTTGCTCCCTGGTTGGTGGTGGCAACGTGATAGGGAGGCAATAGTACTTGATGGTTGGGAATTAACTAAGGCTGACTTGGCCTGCCTTTACAATGGTGAAAATGTGTAAAAATGCACTGTCTGTCTTCCTTTCGGCTTTTTCCCTTTTACTCGGGAGTCGCCACAGCGAATCATCTGATTCGCACGTTTGATTTGGCAGAGGTTTTTACGTCAGATGCCCTTCCTGTCACAACCCTTTTTAGCAAGGGACAGAAACACGCTGATGACTTTGAAGCCTACTTTTTACGAAAGTCAGCAATGGTTCTTTTACATGCCTCTCATCATAGACAGTGAGAGACCTGGTCCGCCTTTGAGAACCCAGTCAGCTGCACTGGGGGGGACAGTGACAACCTTGTGGAGAGTGGGACTCAAACCCCCAACCTTTGGATCAGTGATCCAGCGTCCTATACAACTTGCACTATTCATAGTAAAACTCTCCATGAGTGTAAAATGGTAAGGTTAAGCCTACAAAATGGTTATGCACAGGTTGGAGCACATGGCGCTCACTTGACCTGCGTCTGAATATTTAAATTATTAAAATGGCAAAAATAAACTGTAAAAATCTCAATTTTATTTGTTTTTTTATGCAGTTATGTAGTATACACTAAAACAATTATTCATATCAGGCTTGGTGGATATTGGGCAGTGGTAGCCTGGTGGTAAGGTGTTGGATTACTGGTCCCATGGTTGGGGGTTCAAGCCCTGCTATCAACAGGGTGTCACTGCTGTCACCCCAGTGCAACTAACTGGGTTATCAAAGGCCAGCCATGTCTCTCACTGTATATAGAGAGAGGCTGTAAAAGAATCAATGCTGACTTTGGTCAACAGTGGCTGCGTAGCCATCAGAGTGGTGATGGCCTGGTGAGCTGTTCAGGGTGTCCTCTGCCCTCAGCTAGAGATGGCTTTTTTTTTTTTTTTTTTAGGCTTTTTACACCCGAGCCTAGTGGCTCATCAGATTAGTGCTTAACCACTACGCCACCGACCCCACTGGCTGAGATGGGCGCCAGCCTAATTAGGATTAAGCTGTTCAGAAAATTAATGGATGAATGAGGCTTGGTGGACATCACAGAATCAATGAGTTTTTCTCAGTACCACCCACTTTGCCTTCAGTAAATAGTGGTTGATTATCCACCTTGCAAACTTGGAACAATGTTTACATCAAAATGGTAGAGCAAAATAATGACTGTAATCAACCAATCAGGATTAAGTATTTAAATGAGCTCTAATTAGAAGGACGTTAGGATTCCTGTAGTCTTTAGAGTCGTGTTTTCTCTGTAACATATATAAAAAACCAAATAAATAAAATAAAAAAAATCAAAGAAGCTAGAATCCAGGCCAATTACACAGTACTAGCTCGCTCTTCATTTACATTAACACGTGCTTCCTGAGCATGTAATCTTGTTTTGGCTGTGCATTAGGCACATGAATCTTATAATAAATAAATAAATAAATACATTTACTTAGACAACAAAGCAGTATGTGCTGTGGTTTTGCAGTAAAGCGTACACTTGACACAGTAAGTATAGAAGTACATTGCACGCATACTCGCCTACATAACGTTTGAACATACGTATGAGAGGAAATATACCTCCTGAGCAGCACAATTACTCATTTGACCCCTTTTTCTGGTTTTGCATAGATAAACAATGAAAAAGGAAATCAGCGAGCACAACCATAACTGTCAAACCACTCTTACCAGTCCTAGCTGCTGCAGCCTTGTTTGGTGTATTGATTACGGTTTTAAAATATCAAATGAAAAATAAAATGCGCATGGCTTTGTTTCATAGTTGTTCTATAATGTTAGTGTACAGTGATCTCTCGCTACTTCGTGCTTCAGTTTCTGCGAATTGAATGCATTTTGGGTTTTTCAAAAATATTCATCGAAAAATTAAAAAATAAGGAAATTAAGGAAAAATGGGGAAAAAGTTAAGAAAAATGCTGCAAAACAAGGCCAATTATGCAAAAAAAAAAAACCCAAACAAACAAATACATTATGTGAGGTGCATATCTGTGTGTGTGCACATGCATGCGTCTATATATGTGTGTGTGTGTGTGTGTGTGTGTGTGTGTGTGTGTGTGTGTGTGTGTATTTATATTTTATTTACATCTTCTGCATTAGTTTTGAATGTTCAATTGTTATAAGCATTTATAGCATTGAATATGTATTTATTAATATTATATACACATATACATGTCCGTATACATCAGTCAGGGGGGGTCGATCCGACTTCAGGAAATCGGCGGTCACGGGAGAGTCTTGGTCCCCATTAACTGCGGAAAGTGAGGGATCCCTGTACTGGCAATTTATTATTTTGAATGAAACATCGAATTATCTTTGTTTAAGATCAACAGTAAGACCAGGAATTTGTGCTTCATGTTTATTTTTCATTTGCCCCAACCCTAATCCTTGTTGGGGGCAGTGGTGGTCTAGTGGTATAGGACGCTGGATCGCTGATCCAAAGGTTGGGGGTTCGAGTCCCACTCTCAACAAGGTTGTCACTGTCCCCCCCAGTGGAGCTAACTGGGTTATCAAAGGCCGGCCATGTCTCTCACTGTCTATGGTGTGAGGCATGTAAAAGAACCATTGCTGACTTTCGACAAGAGTAGGCTGCAAAGCCGTCAGCGTGTTTCCGCCCTGCGATGGCCTGGCGAGCTGTCCAGGGTGTACTCTGCCCTCGCCCGGAGTCGGCTGGGATGGGCACCAGCCTCCCCGCGACCCAAATTAGGATTAAGCGGGTACAGAAAATGAACCGAACTAATCCTTGTTTTTGAAGAGCTTCCCTGTGACTAAAAATGACTCAGCACAACAATGACGGTGCTTTTTGAAAGTCATCGCACTCAATTCCACCCACTTTATGGCAGCCTCACCTAGGACTGAAAGAATCCATCATGGCTATTTATCTCTGGGTAGGAAGACTGCCATTCCTCTGCTTCTTGTTGACCACTGAGGCAGTAACCAATCACACGGTAGAAACCAGTAGTTAAAGCACTCGTCTACGAATGTTCAGCTGCCCTGTTATATTGCACAAGAAAATTAGACAGCTGGCTTCAGAGAAAGCTTGCCAGCTTTCTTCCACCTATATTGGTATCGATTATGTGACAGTACATTTGACTAGTGGGCAGGATTTGATGACTATATTAAGACTGAGGTAAAACCCTGTGGGGTCAGTGGCGTAGTGGTTAGGGCATTGCGCTCATGATCAGGAGGTTGTGAGTTCAAATCCCAGTGAGACTCCCACTGTGCTAAGACCCCTGGGCAAGGTCTCTACCACAGATGTACTCTGCCCTTGCCCAGAGTCGGCGGAGATGGGCGCCAGCCTGCCTGTGACCCTAATTAGGATTAAGCGGTTGCAGAAAATGAATGAATGAATGAATAATAGAAAACCTTGAACAATCTTTTATTTTATGTGCAATTCTAATTTCTTAGCGAACGTATTCAGTGACCAAAATGAATGAAAAAATGGAGAGCAATCATTGTGTTTCAGCTCAATTGACTGCCATCCATGAACTATAGAGTATAACTTATTGAGACATATATCTCCCCATACTCCGAGGAAAATCATCAGGCTCGCTCTGTGCCTGTTCTGTAATGAGTTGAGAATGGGCCAAGATGTGAATGGCTGCCATTGTCAGAGCTTTGATGGAGCGACTGATATTCGGTCCACATGAAGTCATGTTCTGTGTGAAACAGGAAACAGAATCCTAACCTCGTGACCTTTAACCTCAGATTTGATGAACCTCTAACACATAGGGCATGGTGCTGAAGGTTTTAAGGATTATGTTGTGCTGGATATTCAAGGTTTTGTTGGAATATAGTCAGAGAAAACAGACACAATGTGCAGTGAAATTCTTATTCTGCACTTCCTACTGACCTTACATAAAAATATGTACCAGCAAGGCTTAACCCCTCCTTCTTAAAAAAAAACACAAAAAAACAAACAAAAAAAGCCAACAATGTTAAAGTGTACGTACTGTTTTCAGATGGCTTTAAAGAACAAGAACAAAATGCATTGCATGTAAAATTCCATCAAGAAAAAAAAATTAATGAAATACAGCCTGGAGATGATTTCTCTCTGGTCTGGAAAGATGTCTTTGGTGGAATAAAACATACATTATCTCGTCAATGTGCAAATAATGATACAAATGCTTAAACATCAGAATTATGAATGTTGCATGAATGAAATTGAATCATTTGGTTAACAGGTTTGCAGGCTGCAATGTACTGTGTGTTTCAAAGAATGAAAGGAAAAGTGTACAAGACGGTGTTGAGGCCAACGATGTTGTATGGTTTAGAAACAGTGGTGCTGGGGAAAAGACAGGTGGTAGAGATGAAAATGTTGAGGTTCTCTTTGGGAGTAACGAGGATGGATAGGATGAGGAATGAGAACATCAGAGGGACAGCACATGTAAGACATTTGGAGACAAAGTCAGAGAGGCTAGATTGAGATGGTTTGGACATGTACAGAGGAGGGATAGTGAGTATATTGGTAATAGGATGCTGAGGCTGGAACTACCAGGTAAAAGGCCTAGAGGAAGACCAAAGAGACGATTCATGGATGTGGTGAAGGAGGACATGAAGGTCGTTGGTGTAAGAGAAGAAGATGCAAAGGATAGGGTGAGATGGAGGCAGATGATTCGCTGTGGCGACCCCTGAAGGGAAAAGCCGGAAGGGAAAGAAGAAGAATGTACTGTGTGTTCTGGCACCTTCTATCATCCCCAGCATTTAGCATTTGTGCTCTTCTTAGGGATGAAGGAGGCCGCCGTGGCCTAATGGTGACAGAAGCAGCTTTGGGACCAAAAGGTCACTGGTTTGATTCCCAAATCAGCAGGGGGAAAATGTACTAGTATGGTGGTGGGGGAGTTAAGCTACAACTTCATGGCTGAAGTGCCCTACAGCAAGGCACCCAACTGTTCTCCATGCACCCCGATGTTTTTAGCAGCCCACTGTGTGTGTGTGTGTGTGTGTGTGTGTGTGTGTGTTTACTGTTTGCATGTATATGCTCACTTTGAATGAGTTAAATGCAGATGCAATAATCCCTTTGTGGTATTAATACACTACAGTATATTATATAAACTGAATGATTCTTATTTATTTAGTTTATGTCTCTTTTTAAAAATGGTAAACAGTACTGTACATATAAGTGACAACCTTGTGGAGAGTGGGACTCAAACCCCCAACCTTCGGATCAGCGATTCAGCATCCTATACCACTAGACCACCACTGCCCTGCATTTTATATTCAATGTTAATGACCTCAAATTTGAGTTGTATGGCCTATTTACCACACATATTTTAAAATATACAGTGATCCCTCGCTATTTCATGCTTCAGTTTCCGCGGCTTCAGTGCATCGCGGGTTTTTCAAAAATATGAATCGAAAAATTAAAAAATAAGGAAATTAAAGAAAAATGGGATGGTTAAGGAAAATGCTGCAAAACAATTATGCAAAAAAAACAAAAACAAACAAACAAAAAAAACAACAACCCAAAACCCCCAACAAAACTACTTACATTTTTATGTGAGGTGCGCATTGGTGCGAGCATGCCTCTGTATGTGTGTATTTATACTTTATTTACATCTTATGCATTATTTTTGAATGTATAATTGTTGTTATAAGCATTTATAGTGTTGAATATGTATTTATTGATATTATATACACATATACATGTACATATACGTCAGTCAGGGGGGGTCAATCCCACTTCTTGGATATCGGCGGTCAAGGTGGGTCTCGGTCTCCATTAACCGGTGAAAGTGAGGGATCCCTGTATATTCTTATCAAGTCTCATCACAAGGGTTTCTCCTCCTTTTGTCCGTCAACATTTTGGAAGAAAAGCTGTCCATGCCCATGTGCTACATTATTCAGTTTTATTTAATCCATAACTTACTACAAAAAAAAAATTGTTTTGTGCAAAATGTCCGATTTATCAACAGTTCAGTTCCCTGATGCTTTGGCGATAGAACCTGTCCCAGAATCTGTTGGTGCAAGCCGGGATGCTCCTGTACCGTCTGTCTGATGGCAGCAGCATGATGAGCGTGCGGCTGTGATCAGAGAGGATCCGCTGGGTCTTCCCCCTATAGCACTGTGTGTAGAGGTCGTAGTGGCTAGAAGTTCTGATGTGTTGTGCTGATCTGACAACTTACTGTTGAGCTTTGCAGTCCAGAGTATTACAGCTGCTGTACCAGGCAGTGATGCAGACAGAGCGAACTCTCAATGGTGCAACGCCGTTTTCTGGAGCCTATGCCAAACCTTCTGAACCGAGAAAACCTGAGAAATCTGAGAAAGAATGGCCACTAAGTAGACGGCTACGTCTCATGAGTACTGTTTTTATGTAAGAAAAAAATGCACTTTATAATAAATTCAGAACGTTAGATAGCTTTGCAGTTTAAATATGTAAATTCGGGGGAAGCGGTGGCCCGGTGGTAGGGTGCTGGATTACAGTACTGATCCCAAGGTTGGGGGTTGAAGCCCCACTATCAAAGAGTTTTCACTGCTGTAACCTCAGTGCAGCCAACTGTGTTATCAAAGACGGGCCATATCTGTCACTGTCTGTGGTGTGATTCATGCAAAACAAAACAAAAAAACCAAAAACCATTGCTAACTTTTGTCAAGAGTAGCTGCATAGCTCAACAACCGAGAATTAACAATGCCTATCTGCCATTTGAATGAAATTTCATTTGATTTCACTCTCAGTTGATGAGCTGTCAGCGTGTTTCTGACCTGCAATGGTCTGGCGAGTACTCTGCTCTCGCCCAGAGGCGGCTAAGATGGGTGCCAGCTTCCCCGTGACCATAATTAGGATTCAGCTGTTCAGAAACTGAATGAATGTGTAAATGTCAAATGTGTTCAGTTTGTCCAGGCCTTTATTTGGGAACACCAATTTCTGTCTATAAGATTAGTGAGGGGGATGGACTGAGTATACAGCTCACTTAAGCTGCTCTCAAACTGAGACTTGAGTACCATCCAAGGAACCAAACGCAAGAGTTGTTTGTATTATAAAGGTGTAATTAAAACCTTTACGGCGTTCTCATCCTGTGACTTTTTTTTTTTGCAAATGTCTCACCTTGAAGTGACATTCACCAATTATTAGACCTTGTTGTGTTTTCTCTTATATCTGCAGCAACGCCTTCATTTCCTCACTGTCGTGTCAAAAGATGTCATTATAACGTTGTGAAATTTCACTTTTACTTATTTGCAATTCCACACTAATTACGTTTCTCTAACTGAATTCCAGCTTAAAAAAAAAATCAAAGTTCCATAGAAATCTGTGTGTAAATATTTATTTTCTACCCATGATCCAAATAATACAATATTTAGTGTATTGTGTAAATGTCTACAGTAATATTTTGGCCATGTCTTGGATCCATAATGCTTGATAAACTCTGAACTTAGTGTTTGCATATACAGGGATCCCTCACTTTCCGCAGTTAATGGGGACCGAGACAACCCCCCCCCCCCCCCCCCAGAGACCGCCAATTTCCGCAAAGTAGGAAATCCCCCCCCCGACTGACGTATACGTACATGTATATGCGTATATAATATCAATAAATACAAATTCTTCAATGCGATAAATGCTTATACTGTAATAACAATTACACATTCAAAAATAATGCATAAGATGTAAATAAAATATAAATACACACGCATACAGATGCACACGACACATAAAAATGTAAGTCATTTTGTTGGGTTATTTTTTGTTTTTGTTAATTTGGTGGTGGTGGGGGGGGGGGTTGTGTGTGTGCATTATTGGCCTTGTTTTGCAGCATTTTCCTTAACTATTCTCCTATTTTTCATTAATTTCCTTCTGTTTTTATTTTTCGATGAATATTTTTGAAAAACCCGTGATGCACTGAAGCCGCAGAAACTGAAGCAGAAAGTAGCAAGGGATCACTGCATGTATTTAGAAATTAAACGAAAATGAAAATAAAATGTCACAAAATTGAAGTTGGTGTCATTTACTATCGGAACTGAGTCATGAATCTAATTTTCATAATAATAGGTTATGAATTGTACTGTTTTAACAAAGTTTTAACAATGTTAGATCCCTTGGGTATGTTTCACAAGCCTTGACTCCATTTTGTGAACAGTGACCAGAGAAGAATGAAGTGAAAGCTTCTTGTACACACAGACTGAGTTTCACAATATTGTGACATTTCATAAAAAGCAAGGAACAACTAAATGCCTCCAAACAATAAAAGATACACAAGATTTATGATTAAATGCTATTCAGCTTTAACTTATAAGGAGTCTGGGTTCTTTTCTGTTGTTCAGATATGATTTCAGTGGTGATATGTTTTGCAGTAATGCTAAAGCGTGGGAGTACAGAGATCCCTCGCTACTTCGTGCTTCAGTTTCTGCGACTTCAGTGCATCGCGGGTTTTTCAAAAATATTCATCAAGAAATTAAGGGAAAATAGGGAAAAAGTGGATCAGTGGTGGTCTAGTGGTATAAGGCGCTGGATCGCTGATCCAAAGGTTGGGGGTTCGAGTCCCATTCTCCACAAGGTTGTCACTGTCCCCCCCCAGTGCAGCTAACTGGGTTATTTATCAAAGGCCGGCCATGTCTCCCACTGTCTATGGTGTGAGGTTCATGTAAAAGAACCATTGCTGACTTTCGACAAGAGTAAGCTGCAAAGCTGTCAGCGTGTTTCCACCCTGCGATGGCCTGGCGAGCTGTCCAGGGTGTGCTCTGCCCTCGCCCTGAGTTGGCTGGGATGGGCACCAGCCTCCCCGCGACCCTAATTAAGATGAAACGGTTACAGAAAATGAATGATGATGAAATTAAGGGAAAATAGGGAAAAAGTGAAAAATGCCACAAAACAAGGCCAATTATGCAAAAAAAAAAAACCCCAAACAAACATAAACAAAAAAACAACCCAAAACCCCCCCAACAAAACAACTTACATTTTTATGTGAGGCGCGCATCTGAATGTGTGTATTTATGTTTTATTTACATCTTGTGCATTATTTTTGAATGTATAATTGTTATTATAAGCATTTATAGCTTTGAATATGTATTTATTGATATTATATACACAGATACATGTATGTACAGGGGCAGTTGTGGTCTAGTGGATAGGGCGCAGGATCGCTGATCCTAAGGTTGGGGATTCAAGTCCCCACTGGGTTGTCACTGTCCCGCCCAGTGCGGCTAACTGGGTTATCAAAGGCGGGCCATGTCTGTCACTGTCTATGGTGAGAGGCATGTAAAAGAACCATTGCTGACTTTCGTAAAGAGTAGCTGCAAAGCCGTCAGCGTGTTTCTGTCCCTTGCTAAAAGGGTTGTGACAGGAAGGGCATCCGACGTAAAAACCTCTGCCAAGTCAAATGTGCGAATCAGATGATTCGCTGTGGCGACTCCCGAGTCTGTCTGTCTTCCTTTCGGCTTTTTCCCTTTTACTCGGGAGTCGCCACAGCGAATCATCTGATTCGCACATTTGATTTGGCAGAGGTTTTTACGTCGGATGCCCTTCCTGTCACAACCCTTTTTAGCAAGGGACAGAAACACGCTGACGACTCCCGAGTAAAAGGGAAAAAGCCGAAATGAAGAAAGAAAATATACATGTATGTATACGTCACTCAAGGGGCGACCCCTGCTCATGAAAATCGGCAGCTTGGGGGGGTGGGGGTGGTCCTCAGTCCCCATTAATGGTGGAAAGTGTGGGATCCCTGTACTGTAATTCATAACCATCAAACAGTCCTATAGTTCTTCCACAGAATTCCAAGGAACCAGTCCTAAGCAAACATGACTGCATGTGGTATTTAATTTCAGGTGTCCTTACTTTACATATCTTTTTAAAAGTCGTTCTCCTGTTGATAAGCGGAGACGTTTTTCAAATCTTGTTGATAAGCCTAGTCTCAGGGACATGTGGATCTCATAGGGTGGTGGTGTCAAATTTGACACCTTCAGCTTCTCAGAGCTCCAGCACAATAGTATTAGTGAGGAGGCTTTTACACTTGGTCTTTACTAAGGAGCTGTGAACACCATTGAGTCCCCTCATTCCCAACTCTAGATCCGACATCCTCTATAAACCTATTCACAGCTGTGCCCTCCTCTTCCAACATCAGACCTTCTTACTGCCTCACACTGTAAAAGCTCTTCCTTTTGTGCGTTTGGGGTTGGCGTGTGGAGGGGGTGGTGGGTCTGTCTCGCGCTGTCGTGTGTGGGGAAGGATAAAGGTGGAGTTATGTTTAGCCTTTCCATTGTCTGTGAGACAGGAAGGAAGAGTGTCCTGAACAACAAATGGCAGCAGGTCCGACTATCCTCACCACCGCTCTGATCCTGACTTAGGCTATTAGAGTCCAGACTGGCCAGAAAGGAGCCAAGGGTGGATAGGTCAAGAGTGTAAGCACCCACTGCTCTATTAAGGATATGGAGCCCGTCCTCCCAATGTCCACTCTCACTGTCAATGCCACTGGGATAACAACTCTTTCTATTGTATGTAAATAAGTTTATGGCTTCCTATCCATGACACTGAGACCGCAGTGGTGCATTACTCCAAAAATAGCATTCTCAATGAAAATGTGATGTTCTCATAAAGATGCTGTACTTGTTGGTTTCTAAGCAGGGGGCAGTGGTGGTCTAGTGGTATAGGGCGCTGGATCGCTGATCCAAAGGTTGGGGGTTCGAGTCCCACTCTCCACAAGATTGTCACTGTCCCCCCCCAGTGCAGCTAACTGGGTTATCAAAGGCGGGCCATGTCTCTCACTGTCTATGGTGAGAGGCATGTAAAAGAACCATTGCTGACTTTCGTAAAGAGTAGGCTGCAAAGTCGTCAGCGTGTTTCTGTCCCTTGCTAAAAGGGTTGTGACAGGAAGGGCATCCGACGTAAAAACCTCTGCCAAATGAAAAAAAAAAAGTGCAAATCAGATGATTTGCTGTGGCGACTCCTGAGTAAAAAAGGGAAAAAGCCGAAAGGAAGACAGACTTGTTGGTTTCTAAGCCTTACCCCATCAGTCCACTTCATCCCAAACTAGTTTGATATGGATTTAAGGTGCCCATTCACTGGAGTATATTGAGATTTCCTTTCGGCTTTCTCCCTTTATCAGGGCTCGCCACAGCGAATGATTCGCACGTTTGATTTGGCATAGGCTTTTACGTCGGATGCCCTTCCTGCCACAACCCTTCAACAAGGGACAGAAACACGTTGACGGTTTTGCAGCTACCCTTTACGAAAGTCAGCAATGGTTCTTTTACATGAACCTCTCACCCATAGCCAGCGAGAGACATGGCCCCCCTTTGATAACCCAGTTAGCTGCACTGTGGGGACAGGGACAACCTTGTGGAGAGTGGGACTCGACCCCCAACCTTAGGGTCAGCGATCCAGCACCCTTTTTAGCTGATGCCCATCTCAGCCGACTCTGGGCAAGGGTGTGGTACACTCTGGACAGCTCACCAGGCGATTGCAGGGCCAACACTCACACAACCAATCACACTCACAATCACACCAAGGGGCAATTTGGAACAGCCAATTAGCTTCAGGAAATCCACCCAAGTACAGACATGATGCAAACTCCAAACAGAAACACACTCGCGGAGTCTGGGATCTCAAACCCTGGACCTTTTTTGCTGTGCGGTAGACATGCTAACCACTATGCCACCCCTCTAACACACAGCAGTCAGCAAATGGTTTCATAAAGACATGATGGGTGATTCCATTTTATTTCCAAAAGATGACACTGTAATATAGAATTATTGAGAGGAAAGAAACCCAGATTTATAAAATCTTGCAGACATAATGTATGTTTATGCACAGAAAGATAGAGAGCATAACCATATCAAAATGCTATAAAAATAATAAAAAAGAGAAATAAATCCTCACACGGGGGAAATGTACTGCAAAACGTGGGGCAGAAGTGACATAAACAGTCAGTGCTGAAATGTTGTGCACTAAATGTAACGGGACACGTACCATGTGTTCATGTAAATGAGTAGTTGACCGTTTGATGTATGCAAATATGATGTTGTATTATGTACAGATGTGCCTAACTTCATTTTATTCAGAAATTCACAACTCATACCTGATTTGTTAATTTATGAACTGTATACGGTTACTTTTCTTGCCTTATTAGGACTGATATATCAATGTCTTTTCATTTCTTTTATGAACAGTTTAACCATAATTAGGGTCAGACATAATTAGGGAGGCTGCCACTCATCTCAGCCGACTCTGGGCGAGGGCAGAGTACACTCTGGACGGCTCGCCAGGCCATTGCAAGGCAAGAAACATTGCAAGAAACATGCTGACGGCTTTGCAGCTACTCTTGTCGAAAGTCAGCAATGGTTCTTTTACATGCCTTACACCATAGACAATGAGAGACATGGCCGGCCTTTGATAACCCAATTGGCTGCGGGGGGTCAGTGGTAACCTGTTGAGAGTGGGGCTTGAACCCTCATCCTTAGGATCAGTGATCCAGCACCTTTACCACCAGACCACCACTGTTCATTTAATTTTCAATAAAAGTGAAAAAGGTAACAATAATATTCTGACAGTAGTTCTGGCTGTAATGCAAATAATTCATTTACAGGGATCCCTCACTTTCCGCGGTTAATGGGAACCGAGACACCCGCCACCCCCGGCGACCGCCGATTTCCGTGAAGTAGGATCGACCGAGACTGACATATACATACAATTATATGTGTAATGTATGTAATATCAATAAATACATATTCAATGCTATAAATGCTTATAATAACAATTAAAGATGTAAATAAAATATAAATCCGCACATACAGACACGCACACGCACACACACACTCAGACTCGGATGTGCACCTCACATAAAAATGTAAGTAGTTTTGTTGGGGAGTTTTGTGTTGTTTTTTTGTTTGGTTTATGTTTGTTTGGTGTTTTTTTTTTTTTTTTTTTTACATAATTGGCCTTGTTTTGTGGCATTTTCCTTAACTTTTCCTCTTTTTTCCCCTTAATTTCCTTATTTTTTTATTTTTCCGATGAATATTTTTGAAAAACCTGCGATGCACTGAAGCCTATTTCTATCATGATCACTCGTACATAGTACCTACATGGAAGGCATTTCATATAATGGAATAAATAAAACTAATAAATAACATGTTTAACAAGGAAAAGTGTGTAATTATTATGGAGTTTTGAGATGGTAGATGTCTTGGTTGCCAACATTTTGTAACTTTCGTGGTTATTTGCAAAGATTCCTGGAGGAGTTTACGCTAAAATGTCAATCTGCTTTTTTTAAAAATAAAGATAAAGAAAAGGATGTGCCTGTAAATGGAAGACTGTTTATAATCGGACTGATATAATTGATAACAGGGGCAAACGTTCCACATCACTAAATCAAAATATAAACTGATACAATGCATGATGTGTTGTTCACTGATGAATGAATCATTGTAGTGGTTGACAAGTCACTGTAGTGGAAGCGGCACAACACACTCCAGACTGCAGTTGTATGGGGGGGGGGGGTGATGTTTTCCAGGATATGTTGATTTAACCATTAATAATAATAAAAAGAAGAAGAAGAAGCCTTTGTGTTTCGCATATACATTACAATATAATAAAGCTCTTTCCATACCCTGGCTTTTTTAGGAAGCTGGGGTGAGTGTATAGTGTTAGCCATGCACCCCCGGAGCAGACAGTGTTGTGAAGTGCCTTGCTCAAGGACCCGAAAGTGGCAGGGGCAGTGCTGGGCTTAAACCTCTGACCTTCTGTTCGGTAATCACAAATCTTAACCATTGCCTTCATTGCCCTTTAGATAGAAGTGAGTTTCCAATGTAGAAATTTGTTATAGTTGATTCACAAGCGGCATTCTTTTGTCTTATTAATCTTCTTCTTCTTTTCGTTTCGGCTGTTCCTCTCAGGGGTCGCCACAGCAAACCATCTGCCTCCATCTCACCCTATCCTCTGCATCTTCTACTCCTACTCCAACTACCCTCATGTCCTCCTTCACCACATCCATAAATCTTCTCTTTGGTCTTCCTCTCGGCCTTCTGCCTGGTAGTTCCAGCCTCAGCATCCTACTACCAGTATATTCACGATCCCTCCTCTGTACATGTCCAAACCATCTCAATCTAGCCTCTCTGACTTTGTCTCCAAAACCTCTCTTACATGTGCTGTCCCTCTGATGTACTCGTTCCTGATCCTATCCATCTTCGTTACTCCCAAAGAGAACCTCAACATTTTCATCTCTGCTACCTCCAGCTCCGCCTCCTGTCTTTTCCTCAGCGCCACTGTTTCTAAACTATACAACATCGCTGGCCTCAACACCGTCTTGTACACTGTTCCTCTCATTCTTTTGTCTTATTAATATCAAGAAAAATAAAAAAGGGCTTGTAAGTGAACATCTCCGGCTGTTACAACATCAATGAAAGCCGTTTCCATTCCGCTTTGTCAAATGTAAGAGTAAACAAACACTAATAATAATGTCTCACTCTTAACAAATAAAAATCCCTATGGCACGTATGAGGAACAAAACATTTTGGGATACATCGAAAAATAAGGAAAAAGTTAAGGAAAATGCTGCAAAACAAGGCCAATTATGCAAAAAAAAACCCAAACAAACAAACAAAAAAAAAACCCCAACCCAAAACCCCCCAACAAAACTACTTATATTTTTATGTGAGGTGTGTGTGTGTGTGTGTGTGTATGTGTGTGTGTGTGTGTGTGTGTTGGCCCTGTGATGGATTGCTGTGCTGTTTAGTGTGTACCCCATATTCAGCCATGGTTGGCTGAGATAGGCTCCAGCCTCCTGTGTCCCTAAAGGATGAATTGGTTCAGCAAATGAATGAATGAATGATCTAATAACTTTCACTCAATCAGGATGATCAGTGTCATAGATTTTATCAAATACAATGTCAAAGTAATGAGGGCAGTGGTGGCCTGGTAGTAAAGGGGTCTGGATCACTGATACTAAGGTTGGGGGTTCGAGTCCCACTCTCCACAAGGTTGTTACTGTCCCCTCAGTGCAGTTAACTGGGTTATCAAAGGCCGGCCGGGTCTCTTCCTGTCTATGGTGAGAGGTTCATTGCTGACTTTCATCAAGAGTAGCTGCATAGCCGTCAGCGTGTTTTTGCCTCTTGTAAAAGTGTTGTGTCAGGAAGGGCATCCGACGTAAAAACCTCTGCCAAATCAAAAACGTGCGAATCAGATGATTTCCCTGAAAAAGGGAAAAAGCCGAAAGGAAAGGAAGACTATGTCTTAATACCTGATCTAAACTGAATTCTTGGAACAAAAAAGTAATTTAAAAGTAGTGAAAGAGCTCAACACACTTGCTTTGAAGCTACTAGTGGATAAGTGGACCTAAAGTTGAAATTTTAAGTTGTAGAAGTTTTTTTTTTTTTTTTTTTAACGTTTAGGAGAAAGAAATTCCTTGTAGTAAATTAGCCCTTAATTGCAGAATTAGTTCCAGAATTCTAGCCTTTCCAGATCACTGGTTTGTTTAAATGTTAACGTGCAATAGCAATCTGGACTTTGAACATAAAATGCTTGCAAAATATATAAAAAAGAATCATCATTTTATCATGTGAGTGATTTAAATATCAGCGAGTTCATTGGATTTGAGGGTTTGTTCAAGCTGATTAAAGCAAACCCCTGAAAATCCGGAGAATTCATCGCCAGCGATACTGCTATGTTGTCTACACTGTACTTCATTTGATGAGGAAGTTGGCGTTTTGTTTATAAGGTTTGATTATATGGATCATATCGTCTAATGGTAAGTTTATTTGAAAGTGTGTGTGGAGGCTGTTGAACTTTTCTCAGACCTTGATTAAAGCTTGAACTGTTCTATGAATTGTCTCCAACTTCCGATTTGGAACTGAAGTGGATAAACTAATTTACTTCCATAAACAAATCCACTGTGCTGACTTGAAAGAGAATACTGAGCAACATGTTAAATTATTTTAACAAATGAGATATTCTCTGCATTCTTTTATTTTCTACGTTGAACCGTGTGTCAGACATCCGTCCGGGTTCCTTCCGGTCCTCTTTCACATGTCTCGATGAGGCAATCACTGTGGACGTGGGAGGGGGGGAGGAACTTCAGACATATTTTACCGAACTCTATACGCTATACTAATTCCTGTAAATTCATCTTGCTATAGTATCTGACACTTTTTTAAAAATGCTCATTTTAAAGAAATAATCTGTTCAAAATACTTCCATATCGACAGCAATTTGAGACCGCAGTGATCCCTCGCTACTTCAAGCTTCAGTTTCTGCGGTTTCAGTGCATCGTGGATTTTTCAAAAATATTCATTGAAAAATTAAATAATAAGAAAATTAAGGAAAAACAGGGAAAGGTAAGGTAAAGACTGTTGGTTTTTTTTTTTTTTTTTTTTTTTTTTTTTTTTTTTACACCCGAGCCATAGTGGCTCATCAGGCCGGTGCTTATCCCCGGATTCTGTAGCGTGAATCAACTAGGAGTTCAACTTGTCCTGGATGGGACACTAGTCCATCGCAGGTTACCTTCCCAGTATATTTTTACTGGTACCCATTTATACTGCTGGGTGAACAGAGGCACACTTGTGGTTGAGACCTTGTCCAGGGGTCTTGGTACAGTGGGGGGGGGGTCTAACTGGGATTTGAACACAAAACCTCCTGATCATGAGCCCAGCACCCCAACCACTATGCCACAGGCCCAAACATTAGGTTGAGACGGGGAGCTGAGATGGGCATCAGCCTCCCTGCAACCTTAATTAGGACTGAACGGTTCAGAAAACGAATGAATGGATGAACAAATAAATTAAGATTAAATCCTTTTTCACATTAGGACAGATAATTTTGGAAAAAACAGACATTTTACAAAGGATCATTCACTCTGACACCTCTTCACAAAAAGAAAAAAAAGAAAAGAAAAAGAAAACATATGATTACTGTATAGCTTTGTTTCATGTGTTATTTATAGCAAGTCGAGCTTCATATGCAAATGACAAAGGTTCCTCGGGTTGTATTGTTTCTTACATAATGTGAAACAGTCACTGATCAATCTTAATTTGCCCGGGGTCAACTCATTCAATTTTATAGCAAATCACTTATATAATTTATTTCATGATACCCATAAATCTTATCTTCGTTTTAATTATTAACAAACAATATTGAAAAGGGCACACAAACACGCTTTACCTGCTTGCAGCTGGAGTAGGTGGCCCAGATGTCAGTGATTAACCCTTTCACCCTTAAATGCCTTTTCAATCACTCAGTTAAAACCAATTTAAGTACGGACATCTCATTAAAAACAAAGGCTTAACAAAATAAACCTTAATTATTTATTTTACTAACCACAAAATCAGCATATTTACTGAAAATACATTATACATTATTTTATATTCTCATCTAATTATTATAATAACAAGGTGACAACCTTGTGGAGAGTGGGACTCGAACCCCCAATCTTAGGATCAGTGATCCAGCACCCTATACCACTAGGCCTCCACTGCCCCTCCCTGTATTATTATAACATTTGTATTATTAGAACTTTTTCACATTTATACAAAATTTAACGCTTATGTAAAATAATATTTACATTTAAAAGGCAATCATTTGATATAGACTTTTTATAAAGCAATTTTGTGGTCAACATAAAAAACAGCAAATGCATTATAATGAAATTCTATTCATGTTTCTCAGAAGATATTGTATAATATTACATTGGAGTCTTTCATATAAATTATGGTTACATATGATGGTGCAGTTATTCTTCTGAATCAAATCTTTACAGAAAGTTGAAGTACAGCTTCAAGTCCTTCACTAAGTATTATAAAAAAATAAAAATAAAAAAAAAAAGTACAGGGTGACACAATGGCATAATGGTTAGCACATCTGCCTCACAGCAAGAAGGCCTGGGTTTGATTCCCAGCTCGAGCGTTTCTGTGTGGAGTTTGTATGTTCTCCCTGTACCAGTGTGGGTTTCCTCCGGGTACTCCGGTTTCCTCCGACAGTCCAAAAACATGTACAGTAGGGTAACTGGCTGTTCCAAAATGCCTGTAGGTGTCTGTGTGAGTATGAATGTTGGCCCTGCGATGGCCTGCGAGCTGTCCAGGGTGTACTCCACCCTCGTCCAGAGTTGGCTGAGATGGGCACCAGCCTCCCTTGCAACCTTAATTAGGATTAAGCGGTTTGGAAAATTAACTGAAAAAGGTACAAAAACATATAAACTGTTAAATATCCCTACATCGGCTTCAATTTGTAATTACAGTAACTTTTAATTTCTGATTGTAAATCGATGCGCTTTCACTGAGGAATATGACAAAACATTACCCGAAGCAAGCGAACGAAAAGCTTTACCCCTAATCTCTGGTGCGCGGACATTTGCTCACAGGACAAATTCTCACAACCTTAATGAAAAAAAATGGACATTTGGTCACAACATCTTTTTTTCTTTGTTCTAATAAATGCATAATACAAAAAGATTGCAATGCGTTATAAAAATTTTTCATTCTTATAAATACATAATTAATTAGCTCATTATACATTAGGCTTAGGGCTAGGGTTTAGGGGTTTAGGGTTAGGGTTTAGGGTAAGGATTGAACAAAATTTTTTTTGTTGTGAACAAATGTCCGTTTTTTTCATTAAGGTTGTGAGCATTTGTCCTGTGAGCAAATGTCCTGGAACCCTAATCTCTTACGTCGCCTTGCATGATAACTTTGAATGTCCTCCGAATATATTAGCTGAAAGGTAAAAGCTACCTGTTGCTATACAATCTGCAGTGCTAAATACAGAGTACAGGGATCCCTCACTTTCCGCGGTTAATGCGGCCCAAGAACCCCCTCGACCGCCGATTTACACAAAGTAGGATCGACCCCCCCCCCTCCCCCGGCTGACGTATAGGTCAGGTATGAGGGCATCCGCCGGGACGGCACTTCGCTGCATCCACCAGCCGCCCCCTGGCGATCGACCAGGCCTGCGCAGGGCCCATACCCCCCGGCAGGGCAGCCCTCAGCTCTCAGCTGCGACAACCACACCGCACGCGGCCATCCCCCCGATCGGCTCCAGCCCCTAGGATCCCGAACGGACCGGATCCGGTGTGCTGGGTCCAAAGGCGGGAAATACGCCAAGTGCCCATAGTAGCGCAGTTGACAGTCGCGGGTCAAGCAGGTTACTCTTACCATCCCCGCATCCCCAAGCACCTTCCGGTTGGTCACAAAGTCCCACCAGTGGTATCCGAAGATGCGGCAAAGGGAAGTCGTAACGAAGGAGTCCAGTCGTCGTATACGTATGTGTATATGTGTATATAATATCAATAAATACATATTCAACAGTATAAATGCTTATAATAACAATTAAACATTCAAACATAATGCATAAGATATTAATAAATACAGATGTGCGCCTCAGATAAAAATGTATGTAGTTTTGTTGGGGGGGTTTTGGAATGTTTTTTATTTTTGTTTGTTTGTTTGTTTTTTGTTTTGGTTTGTTTTGGGTTTTTTTGTATAATTGGCCTTGTTTTGTGGCTTTTTCCTTAACTTTGCCCCTATTTTTCCTTAATTTCATTTTTTTTTTTTTTTTTTTAATTTTTCAAGGAATATTTTTGAAAAACACGCGATGCACTGAAGCCGCTGAAGCATGAAGTAGCGAGGGATCACTGTATATAATAACACGGACAGATATTTGCGTTCATTCTTGCCATCACATCAGTTTGAATTACAGCTATACGTTTTTTAACTGAATGTTGATCGACTCTGAAGATTTTTGATATTAAAGATTGACTTTACGACTTTGTTTTAATTATTATTCTATAAGGTAGTGAGTGAAAGTTAAATACTGGACTGAACAATAATTCAAGGGAAGACAGTTACTTAAAAACACACTTAGATTTAAGTACAATAAAATAGAAAGGTAGGTGAGGTATGTAGTTGGAATGTGTGTGGGAGTTGAAAGAAAGAAAAAAGGCCTGTGATATAACTGCACTTTCAAAGAAATGTTTGAAGAAATTGAGGCAAGTGCAAAGTTTGGAAATAACAATAGCTTTTAACACAGTCTGGCCGTGGCCCAGCATGGGTCAGTGTCCCTGCCTTAGGCACTAGGTGTGAGGATTGAGACTGCACAGCACTAGAGAGGCCCTCTTTTCTTATTTGCACTTGAACTCTGCTGGACCCTGGAGGGACGTGCTCCTTATTTCATCTGTTCCTTACCCAGGAGGCCGAGCGGGGCCTCAGGTCCCCATCCCCTTCTGCACTGTCCGACATTGTCGCTTAATCCTTTCTCTTTCGCTCCCACAATTGCTTCCACCCATCTCAGGATTTGACTTCTTTCTCTGTCCCCAGGCCTTCTTTATTCGATCTCTTTCACCTCCTCAGCTCCTTAAGTCATGTCCGTGCCCTCGCCGGGTGCTGCTTTTTCTCTCTATCACTCCTTTCACACACACACACACACACACACACACACGCACACACACACACACACACACACACACACACACCCCTGCTCTCATCTTTCCATAGCGCTTCCTCTGTGGCCTCACATTTTTCTTTTTACTCCTCTGAAATTGGGGGGTTTGAGTGAGTGGCTCTGCTGTTGGGGGATTATGTGCTTAGTTTGTGACCATGCGATTGTGTCATGGGTAGACTGAAGAATGTGGCAGCCAACAGACAGGCTGATGTAAAGCTAGCATCTCATGGCTCAACGAAAGTCCTGGTAAAATAACAGGCGAATGTCAGGCGCATCTTGGAATTGAACCAACTTTACTCCTTTTGATGGACCAAAAGGTGAGGAAACTTCACCAAGTCATGACCACAAAGAACGTTACTCGTGAAATAAAATTAATTCATTTGCCCGAACCACTTAATCCTACCTGCGCCATGGGGAGGTTAGAGTCGAATGTGGGTAAGACAGGGTACACCCTGAAGAGCTATTATTATTATTATTATTATTATTATTATTATTATTATTATATGACACATAAAACAGAGTGGACTTTTTGGTTTTATTTATACTGCTCCATTTTACCTTTTACATTTCTCTTTCAACGGCAGTGGTGGCCTAGTGGTATAGGTGTTGGATCACTGATCCTAAAGTTGGGGGTTCGAGTCCCACTCTCCACAAGGTTGTCACTGTCCCACCAGTGCAGCTAACTGGGTTATCAAAGGCCTGGCCATGTCTCTCACTGTCTATGGTGTGAAGTTCATGTAAAAGAACCATTGCTGACTTTTTCAAGAGTAGCTGCATAGCTGTCAACATGTTTCTGCCCAGCGATGGCCTGGCGAGCTGACCAGGGTGTGCTCTGCCCTCGCCTGGAGTCAGCTAGGATGGGCGCCAGCCTCCCAGCGACACTAATTAAGATTAAGTGGTTACAGAAAATGAATGAATTTCTCCTTCACTTATTTACTTATCTTTATTTATTTACTTACATTTTAATATACAGTAACCTCACGTTATTCGCAAGGGTTGCATCCCACCCCTTCTCGTGGATCCTGAAAATGCGCGAGTTATTGACGCGGTTTTAAAAACATATGTATAATATTACATGCGCTAAAATATGCTTCTTAAACACATTCTATCGACAATGTTACTCATTAATACAGTAATAATGCAGTAAAATGTAGTAATGATTAAGTAAAAACTTTTTAATCTTGCACTGTGATAATATTTATGAACAAATAAAGCGCTTAGGCTCCTTACCAGAAGCTAGACAAGATGCAGGGCATTTGAGTGGCATGATAGGGCTTAACCCTAGACATGCCCAATGTTAAAGCTTAAAGTGCCATGCAATCCAATCAAAAAAGCCTTCACAGTCATTTTTGTGGCAAATGCAATCAATTAGCGTGTGTCATAAAGCCGATTTTTTTTTTTTTTTCTCCTCCAGCTTTGGCATTGCCAGGGTTAAATAATGCAATGGTACCTCACCTTACGAAAGTCTCACCATACGAAAAATTCAGGTTACGAAAAGCATTTTCCTAAAATTTTTGTCTCAGGATACGATACAAGTTTATGTTACGAAAGCGCCATCTTAAAAATTCAAACTCGCCAGTCAAACATTCAAACAATGCACGAGCTGCTCTCCCATCAGTGACGTTCAAACATCCCGCCCCGCTGGCCTCCCATTGGCTAACAACTGACCTGTCGTTCATGTCGCCTTCACTCACTCGCCATCTTGGACAGGGACGCCATCTTGGACATCATTGCCTAGCAGGAATGACTCATCTACCTCCGATTGCCTATTATAGAGCTGAATCCCCCATGATGCTTTTCGTGTAAAGGACAGAGTTACTGTTGTTTTATGCTTTATTTCTTGACTCGGGCTTTTAACCTTCCTTAAACATTTAAGATTATAACTCTGCTAAGAAGACATGGTCAACACACACACACACACACACACACACACACACACACACACACACACACACACACACACACACACACAATGAGAAGAAGAAACGGGCTTGAGTGATATTGCAAAGGAATATGGCCAAACCCGTCGACCATCGGTACGATACTGAAGCAGAATGTGGTCTTAAAGATATGCTTTTATAATTTTCAAAGGGTTTAGGGGTAATATTGGGAGCCTTGGAACGAAGCCACGCGTTTTACATGTAAAATTTGGTTCAATTTACGAAAAATGCAGGTTACGAAAAAAGCTCTGGAACGGATTAATTTCGTAAGGTGAGGTACCACTGTAATTTAAAAACATACTAAAAAACGTGAATTCACAATTCAAGCAGTAACGTTGATGACATGTGCGCGAAGGAGAAAGAAAAAAGGTGTACACATCATCTGCAACCAATCAGCAGGAGGGAGAAACAAAAGCTCTCAGCCATTGGCTAGATTTGAATCACGTGCCAGTGACTTCCGAGGCCGCCGCTAATCCGCGAGTATGCGGTGCCACGACTGGTGAACCACAAATCTAATATTTCTTTTCTATATTCTGTTCGAATCTCTGCATTGGTATACACTTCACATAGACATTTTTAATGGCAGTTATATAGTGCGCTATATTATTTCTACATTCTCCTGTCCATCTGATATCATTTTACATATTATTCCGTCGTCATTCCTCATTCTTCTTGCAAATGCTCTATTATCCTCACGTTCATGTCAGTTTCATTTTAAGTCACATGAATTTTATGACCCTTTAACCTCCCACACTCAAGAATGTACATTTGTTACTATAACACATGCTCATTCTTAATCATTACATGATTTTAATGGATGCCAGGGGAAATATGCTCGACTAAACCGCAGCAGTGGAAGTAATCCTCATGTTTGTAATTAACCGCAGGATTAATGGAGAGAACAGGAATACCTGTACAGTCTTCTCACTCACCACATTCACTGATCTCATCTTCTGACCTACAGAAGCTTTGCTGTATGAGAGAGCGTTAGTTTCCGTGCTTTGTACTGGTTCTTAGGTCCACACATCATTGCAAAATGTGACTTGCTGTCTGCGTCTCTAAAGGCTCCGCTGACACACCGTGTGTAAGCAGCTGTTAAGCCTCAGGACTGCAGGAAATCATGAGAATAACCAAGAGATTACTAGTTCCTATCCCAGTTGGTAATAACAGGTTGTCAATTTTGGAAATAGTGCTCCATTCAATTTACTCAATTTTTAAAAAAAAATTGTTTTCAAAAACAAATAGAACTCCCAGTAACTCATAATTGGTTAAACTCTGAGCGATCTCAACCCCAACTTTAACACATAGCATCACATCAGTATGGTCGCTCAGTGCAATACTTACTTGAGGGGCGGTGGTGGCAAGGTGGTGGTTGCTGGATTACTGATCCCAAGGTCAAGGTTCAAGCTCCACTCTCAACAGGTTGTCACTGCTGTGCCCACAGTGCAGCGAACTGGGGTATCAAAGGTTGACCATGTCTCTCAATGTCTATTGTTAGAGGCATGTAAAAGAACCATTGCTGACTTTCGTCAAGACTAGGATGCATAGCCGAGAGTGTGTTTCTGCCCGACAATGGCCTGATGTTGGCTGAGATGGGCACCAGCCTTCATGCCACCCTAATTAGGATTGAGTGGTTCAGAAAATGAATTATACTTATTTGCTTCTATATGATTTATTGTATATACTACACATCTTCAGTCCATAACACTGACTGTACAGGGCCCAGTTTTGAGAAGGTAAATATGCTAGTTGTCTGGCTAGATTGCTGGATGCTCGCCAAGACAAACAAGGAAAGGTCCATGTTTTTTTTTTCCCCCGTTTTACTAATTCAATTTTATGACTTGCCACTTCTAAAGTACCGGTAATATTGCATTTGCAATATACGATCATATAGCCAGCACTCACACACCCTCTTCCTGAAGATGTACCTCTCTGCAGGATTTATTTACAATCAAAATCTAACATGTCTTTTTTAGACGATCAAGAAAAATGAATGCCTCTGTAGAACTGTGTCCTATCTTTGCACTGTTGAAGCATTCATACATTTTCTCATTCCTTCATTCCATTTCTGAACAGCTTAATCCTAATTAGGGTCGCGGGGAGACTGGCGCCCATCTCAGTCAACTCCATGCACCCTGGACAACTTGCCAGGCCACCTCAGGGCAGAAACACACTGACGGCTATGCAGCCTGGTCTTGACAAAAGTCAGTAATGGTTCTTCTACATGCCTCTAACCACAGACAGTGGGAGACATGACCGACCTTTGGTAACCCAGTTAGCTGCACTGAGGGGACAAGCAGTGACAACCAAATGATTGTGGAGCTTGAATCCCTGATCTTGGGATCAATAATTAAGCACTATGCCACTGTAACTGTAAAAGCACAAAATTCATAACATGCTACATTAAATATGTTCTTTACATTTATAGGTACAGTATATCTCGAGTTAAGTCATTTCAATTTAAGTAATTCTTGATTATACGTCGGTTTTCAAAAAATATATGGAAAAAATTAAAAAAAGCGCTTGTCAATCATATATTATTCTATTATATATCTTTAGTATATTAAAGATTATATATATGTGTGTGTGTGTATATATGTGTGTGTGTATATATATATATATGTGTGTGTGTGTATATGTATGTATATATATATATATATATATATATATATATATATGTGTGTGTGTGTATATATGTGTGTGTGTATATATATATATATGTGTGTGTGTGTATATGTATGTATATATATATATATATATATATATATATATATATATATATATATATATATATATATATATATATATATGTGTGTGTGTGTATATATGTATGTGTGTGTGTAGTTCTATATGTATGTATATGTATATATGAAACCATCCTCTCTCTTCAGGTGATTATAGAAGAATTATTATTAGAATTATTCTTCTATAATCACCTGAAGAGAGAGGATGGTTTCACCACCCCTCGAAACAGATCTGTAGTGGTAAATGGAGTTTCAATAGAAAGTCTTTGTCCTGTCCTTTTATTTTTGTTATTTGCTCTACCAAAAAGTATTGAGCACTCTCCTACGGAAGGATCTACTCAGAAAATCCTCTATATATACATATATATGTCTGTCTTCCTTTCGGATTTTTCCCTTTTACTTGGGAGTCGCCACAGCAAATCATCTGATTCGCACATTTGATTTGGCAGAGGTTTTTACGTCGGATGCCCTTCCTGTCACAACCCTTTTTAGCAAGGGACAGAAACACGCTGACGGCTTTGCAGCTACTCTTTACGAAAGTCAGCAATGATTCTTTTACATGCCTCTCACCATAGACAGTGACAGACATGGCCCGCCTTTGATAACCCAGTTAGCCGCACTGGGGGGACAGTGGCAACGTTGTGGAGAATATATATATATAGAGAGACAAGCAAATTTGATTGAAGTCGTCTCTCCTGGAACCAATTAACAACGTAAGCTGAGGTATACCTGTACTGGCCTGAGTGACTCCTGGTTCTGTTTAACTATAATTTTCTTTAAACTTTTGTGACTGTCTAGGACCAAGGCTATAAAATGCAGCAGTGCTGTACTTTTAGATAGAGAAAGTGCTCAGTTCAGTTCAGTTCTGTAACCGTTTAATCAGGGTCGCGCGGAGGCTGGCGCCCATCCCAGCCGACTCCAGGCGAGGGCGGAGGAGCTCGCCAGGCCATCGCAGGGCAGAAACACACTGACAGCTTTGTAGCCACTCTTGTCAAAAGTCAACAATGGTTCTTTTACATGAACCTCACAGCATAGACAGTGAGAGACATGGATGGCCTTTAATAACCCAGTTAGCTGCACTGGGGGGGACAGTGACAACCTGTGGTGAGTGGGGCTTGAACCCCCAACCTTAGGATCAGTGAGCCAGAACCTATACCACTAGGCCACCACTGCCCTAGAAAATGCTCAATTTATTGCTATTCAATAGCATTTTAAGATAAACTGTCAATCAAAGGTCTAGATTTTACAGTAAGTCATGTTTTATATCAAATCCTAACATGTAGACTTAAATACATTCCTTTAATTAGGGAATGCATGACTGATTATCTTTGAAATATAAATTCCCCTTTCATCTCCAGAACCAATGCAAAGCTTGACATTCAGGCCATTGAATCATTTATAATGTAAACCTATTTAATTTCCAGAGTAAACCAAAATGCAACACCCATTTAGTGTGAACACACTTTTACTTATGTCTAGAAATTCTTTAAGATTGGCTTGATCAGCTCTTTATTTTATGCCCTTTCAGATATACCTTGATAACTTGAAAATCTTGTCTCTGACTTCTGATTGGTTTGATCCGGAGGGTCACATTCATGCAACATTTTGGACTGAAATTGCAGGACAGCCACAACAGCTGGCGGCATGATGGCGTAGTGGTTAGCACATCTGCCTTCCAGAAAGAAGGTCCTGGGTTCAATTCCCAACTTTCTGTGTGGAGTTTGTATGTTCTTCCTGTGTTTGCATGGGTTTCCTCCGGGTACTCCAGTTTCCGCCACAGTCCAAAAGCATGCACAGTAAGTTAAGGGGTTGTTCCAAATAGATAGTGAGCTTGAATGGTTGTGTGA
>CM045751.1:9940000-10050000 GCA_024760905.1 Plotosus lineatus
ATTTTTTTTTTAAATATCGCCCAGATGTTTACCTGAAAAAAAAAATCAGCAGACATGTCAAAAAACTATTTGCTTGCCAAAAATACTGTATCAGGTGGCACCGTGGTGTAGTAGTTGGCATGTCTGCCTCTCAGCAAGATGGCCTGGGTTCATTTCCCAGCCTGGGCGTTTCTGTGTGGAATTTGCATGTTCTCCCCGTGCTTGTGTGGGTTTCCTCCGGGTACTACGGTTTCTTCCCATAGTCCAAAAAACATGCACAGGAAGGCTAATTAGCTGTTTGCAAATTTCCCCTCGGTGTGATTGTGAATGGTTGTGTGAGTTTTGGCCCTGCGATGTCCTGGCGAACTGTCCAGGGTGTACCCTGCCCTTGCACTGAGTCGGCTGAGATGGGCACCAACCTTCCCGTGACGCTAATTAGGATTAAGTGGTTCAGAAAATGAATGAATGAATTAATTAATTAATGAAAATGCCATATTCTACTGATAAAAGGATTCAGTGATCAGAATTCTTATCACTGCAAGGATGACCCGCAAGTCATCCAAAATCAAGTTGATCATTTCTCAAGTATGAAACTTTGCTATTAGAGTATATGTTTCATGGCTACACTGAAATAGTAGACAGTACAGACGTTCCCCGAATTACGTTCATCCGTTTTGCGTTTTTTTTTTTTTCCGATTTTACGTTTGAAAAAATAAAAGTCAAATTTTGAGTACGAGACGTATCTACATAGTACGCTGACATAATGACGCAATGACGTAATGACACAATGACACTGCGTCCATTGTTTACAAACGACAGACTGAACGTGCCCTGCTGCTTCCCAGTTCACTGCGTGTCACCCTTGTGTTAAGACGTCGTCTCTGTGATCTTTGTGTTTACACTATTTTGTGGACTTTTGTAACCCTAAGCGAATATGGTTGGTCAGAAGCGTAAGCCTGCTAGCATGGGTGCAAGTTTTCTGGCATATGCCAGAATTTCAGGTTTTGCCAATACTGAATTAACTATCTGCTCGGATCGGTGCAATCTACCATGCATACTCAGTTAAGCAAACAGAGTTGTAAAATGAATGAAAACCCGAATCCAGAACAGAAAGAGAACTCTCCGCTCTGCTGGTGATTCACATCAGTGTAGGCTGAGTACTACACAAATATTTAACGGCGCCCTTGCTCACTTGAAAGACCGGAAGTCTGTATAACCCGCATTTTGTCTCAAGCACAAGCAAGTGAACTACACCTCACATATTGTAAGCGTTGATCGACTGTTTCAAGCTTCATGTAAAGTGACTCGGCTCAGCTTCATGTAAAGTGACCATCCGTCAACCATCGGAACCATTTACAAACAGAAAGATCGCATCATAGAGAATGTTAAAGGTTATATTTGAGACTGTATTTCATATTTGAAGAGTGAATTTGATTAAAATGTATCTGTCTGTCTTCCTTTCGGCTTTTTCCCTTTTACTCGAGAGTCTCCACAGCGAATCAACTGATTCGCACGTTTGATTTGGCAGAGGTTTTTACGTCGGATGCCCTTCCTGTTACAAACCTTTTTAGCAAGGGACAGAAACACGCTGACGACTTTGCAGCTACTCTTTACGAAAGTCAGCAATGGTTCTTTTACATGAACCTCTCACCATAGACAGTGAGAGACATGGCCCGCCTTTGATAACCCAGTTAGATCAGCTGTCTGTCTGTCTGTCTGTCTGTCTTCTTTTCGGCTTTTTATCTTTTTTTTTTTTACTCGGGAGTCGCCACAGCGAATCATCTGATTCGCACGTTTGATTTGGCAGAGGTTTTTACGTCGGATGCCCTTCCTGTCACAACCCTTTTTAGCAAGGGACAGAAACACACTGACGGCTTTGCAGCTACTCTTTACCAAAGTCAGCAATGGTTCTTTTACATGAACCTCTCACCATAGACAGTGAGAGACATGGCCTGCCTTTGAGAACCCAGTTAGCTGCACTGGGGGGGACAGTGACAACCTTGTGGAGAGTGGGACTCGAACCCTCAACCTTTTGGATCAGCGATCCAGCGCCCTATTCCACTAGACCACCACTGACTACTCTAATTCGCAGTACTCTAATTGTAGGTGTCGTTGTTTTTTTTCTGAATTATTCGAGTAGTAGTCTGATGACTCAGGGCAGTGGTGGCCTAGTGGTATAGGGTGCTGGATCGCTGATTCTAAGGTTGGGGGTTCGTGTTCGACTGTCCTTTGGTTGTCACTGTTCCCCCAGTGCAGCTAACTGGGTTATCAAAGGCCGGCCATGTCTCTCACTGTCCATGGTGGGAGGTTCATGTAAAAGAACCATTGCTGACTTATGTAAAGAGTAGCCGCAAAGCCATCAGCGTGTTTCTGCGCTGCGATGGCCTGGCGAGCTGTCCAGTGTGTACTCTGCTCTCGCCCAGAGTCGGCTGGGATGGACGCCAGCCTCCCCGCGACCCAAATTAGGATTCAGCGGTTACAGAAAATGAACCGAACTGAATAGTCAGGCGACCTGTCCATTCTGTGCAGTCGGCTATGAATAGCTCAAGCTCAATCACCAATCACAATCATCAACATCTAAAATGGATTGATGATGTACCTGCTACGGTGGTTAATAAATGTAAAGAAACACACAGGCAACTGCTTGGAGATGCACACTCGGAACCTCTAGTATTGATTTCATGGCTTGCACAATGAGATCATTGGTGCTCTTCACACTAGATTCACTTCTTCTCCTCATAGCAGCTGCCTGCTTTGCGGCTGTTCCATGTGGTCTGCCATTTCCAGGAACTGAGCATTGCTGCCCTTCCGCTTTCTGTTTTAATGAATGAATGCTCACAGTACAGAAGAAACCACACACCACTTTTCTGTCAGCTTTTATTGCCTTTTCAGTCCTGAAACATTTTATCTATGAATGAATGGGAGAAAAGTCTTATTATGTAAAGCAGCGGTTATGGATTTGCTTTATAGTTTTACTTAGCAGTGACGGATCTAAGTTTATGGTGATCTTCCTGCGGTTTTTTATAGTAAGATAAATACTTTTTTTTTTTTTTTTTTGCGTTTCGGTTGCACCAGCGTCGACACACATGTAGCCGTTCTGTCAACACACCAAACCCAGTGTCGCCCGTGATGAAGTAGTTCTCCTTACGTAACAGGCGTCCCTCCGAACTCACACATGTGTTCAGGCTCATTAATTCATCTGGATGAGTAAACATTTCTCTGGAGTCCTGCTTGTGTGACCCCTCTCACCAGCTCAGTGTTCGGCATAATTAGCGTGAGAGGTTGGCCAGTGAAGCACTAAAGCCACAGGCGTCTCTGAGAGAAACCGTCATCGCTGCTTTTAATGTGATTCCAGTGGTTTGGAATGCATGTTACATTAGTGGCCATGTGTGCCTCCGTGATCAAGCCAGCTGTCATCCACGTATCTCTGAGGACGCACTGAGTGTCACCTCATCACTGCAACCCGATCCAAACTTGTCTTCGCATCCATTGCACAACACATCCCGAGCAGGCCATTTCCCCCTGTACTCCCTCCTCTGGTTCTCTCAGGAGCAGACAGCGTGCGGAAATCGCTCCTGATTTACACGCAACAGCTGCAGAGAAGAGAGGTCCTTTTGATCGGGGTTGCTGCAGCAACTTTCACTAATTTCACCTGTCATGGAAATCTGGGTGTAAAGATTGGGTTCCAAAAGTTTATAACTGGTGGAGAAAACACAAGTGATGAGGAACTGGAACCAGTCTCTAGTTCTGTGTATCATGATGAGCATTGAGTAATGAGGTTCTCTTAGTTGAAATCTAAAGATGGCATCCGAGTTAAAAGTAGTTTGGCCTTTGACAGTGTGAGTTCTTTCACCACCAAATCTTCCCTTATTGTACTGTAAGTTCTGCTGTAAATATACGAGCGACTGCTTTTTGGCAATACAGTGATACCTCAGCTCACGAACATAATTGGTTCCCAGAAAGTGTGTGTAAGGCGAAAAGTTCGTCTTCCGAACATTTATTTCCCATAAGAAACCATTAAAATGAGAATAATCCGTTCCCAGGTCCCCATAAAACATAATTTTCTACTAAATAAGCCTTAAAACTACACAAAAACATACCTTATTTTATGTATAATAAATGTGCTATTGTATTGTAATTAAAGAAATAAACTGTACTGTATAATAAAGTGGTTTTATTTACCTTTGTGATGGTAGTTGATGGCTTGATGGAATGGAGTGGGAGGAGGGAGGGAGGGAGGGACTTACTGTTTGGAAGGAGAGTTTGGAAACGCCTACTGTTTGGAAACACCCTTAGCCACACACGCACCCTTAATAGCTTCCTTGTTCTTAAGGATGGGAGCAATGGTAGACTTAGCGTACTGGTACTGGGACTCTGAGTCACACAAACACACACCTCGTTCGTGTTTTTCAATGATCTCCGCCTGTGGTGGGGTCTTTTTCGGTCCCATAATAGCAAAAGTACACTCAATATGGTCCAAAATGTCGAGCAAACACAAACCACTTCCGCACTCAAAGAAAGGGGTGATTTAACTGTGACGCCGTGAGCGTGCGTCAGCTTCTCGTGGCCGCCACCGTGGCGCTGTTCGACCGCGTGGTTTGGTTCGTCCGCCGAAAACTAGTTCGTCAGCAGAGACTATATGCTCGCGAATTTAATGTTCTTGAGGCGAAAAGTTCGTGAGCTTAAGCGTTCGTCAGCGGAGGTTTTACTGTATTTTAAGCCTTTCCTGGAAAAAGTGAAGATGTTGGAAAACGCGTTAACAAAAATAAAACGTCATGCATTAGCTACTAAATGTGATTTTCACATAAAAATGTTCCAGGCACATAAATCTAAAGCAGCTGACATCATTAATCTATTCTATTTGGATGATGGTGGGGCTGGTGGCGTAGTGGTTAGGGTGCTGTGCTCATGATCGGGGGGTTGTGAGTTCGAATCCCACTGAGACCCTCACTGTGCTAAGACCCCTGGGCAAGTTCTCAACAACAAGTGTGCCTCTGTTCACCCAGCAGTATAAATGGGTACCAGTAAAAATATACTGGGAGGGTAACCTGCGATGGACTAGCGTCCCATCCAGGGGGAGTTGAACTCGTGGTAGCTTCACGCTACGTAAACCGGGGATAAGCACCGGCCTGATGAGCCACGAGGCTCGGGTGTAAAAACCCAACAGACTTTACCTACCATTTGGATGATACTCTGTAAATATTAGGCTAGTTGTAGCATATGCAAATATGCAAACCTTTTTTGCATACTTAAAAATCTGAATCATCTGATTCGCATGTTTGATTTGGCGTAGGTTTTTACGTCGGATGCCCTTCCTGACGCAACCCTTTAGCAAGGGACAGAAACACGCTGACAGCTTTGCAGCTCCTCTTTACGAAAGTCAGCAATGGTTCTTTTACATGAACCTCTCACCATAGACAGTGAAAGACATGGCCCGCCTTTGATAGCCCAGTTAGCTGCACTGGAGGATAGAATATAAACATTAATTTGAAAAAAATGTTTGGCTAATAACCACATTTGTTTTTCGTACTAGTGTGTTAGTTAAGTCTTACTATCAACTTCCATATTTTTCTTTTTTTTTTCTTCTTCTCAAGATATCTCATCTGATTTTATACAGAAAAGAGAATAGTTTTTCATGGCCTCTTACCATACTCTCTTTTTCTCAACATAAAACTCCATCATACTAAAGCAGAGGCGTCGACACTGCTCACAACAACAACAAAAAAACAAAACAAAAGGGAATACAGGGATCCGTCGTTACTTCGCGCTCAATTCATGCGGCTTCAGTGTATCGCGTTTTTTTTTTTTTTTTAAATATTCATTATATTCACGAATTAAAAAATAAGGAAATTAAGGAAGAATATGGGAAAAGTTAAGGAAAATGCTGCAAAACAAGGCCAATTTTGCAAAAAAAAACCCTTAAACAAACAAAAACAAAAAAACAACCCAAAACCCCCCAACAAAACTACTTATATTTTTATGTGAGGTGTGCATCTGTGTGTGCGTGCGCGCGTCTGTATGTGTGTGTATTTATATTTTATTTACATCTTATACATTATTTTTGAATGGTTAAGTGTTATTATAAGCATTTATAGCATTGAATATGTATTTATTGATATTATATACACATATACGTGTACATATACGTCAGTCGGGGGGGGGGGATTGATCCAATTTCGTGGTCACGGGGGGGATCTTGGTCCGAATTAACCACGGAAAGTGAGGGATTCCAGTCCTACCACAAATAGCCTATAACATTTACTAGCATGGAGTTCAAAGTTGCACAGGCAAGAAAACTGAATGCCTTTGATACCCGTGCAATCCGTCACCTAGAGATGATTCGCTGAAACGAATTAGTCAGTAATGAAGTTCTCCGGATTTGCACGAACACTGTGCCAATCACAAGAGTTATCCTCCAACACCGCCTATCCTGGTTTTGCCATCTTCTGAGAGGGCCCAACATCCCAGCAACGTCTTTGTTACAGCTGAATCCACTCAGCTTCGGATGGAGACGCTTCCCTGGCCGTCCACGACTTCGCTGGAAAGATGCGGTGAATGAAGACCTTCTCAGTCTTGGAGTGAGAGCAGAAGACGCTCCAGTCCTCGCCTCCGATCGAACAATTTGGCGTCAACTTGGGTCTCCTGTTCTCTCCATGCCGTCCCGGCATGAGACCCAATGATGATGATTTACTAGCATGTTGTTCAGTGCATATAGGAATTTTCACTGCTGTGCTTGACTCACATGGCTTCACCCAATCTTAATGCATTCTGCAATACCTTGTGATTTTACCCAATCACTAAAACTTTTCAACAAATTTGGCCAAATATTGCATTGAAACACAAGTTTCACAAATCATAGAAGCCCCACCCACTCGTGCAAACGTTGAACAATGCATCGCTGTCATTTCTTTGTTTATGCTTTTAAAGATATCAACATGCAGACCTCCATTCATTCATTTGTTTTCTTGAACCACTTAATCCTAGTTATGGTTGCAGGGAGGCTGGCGCCTATCTCAGCCGACACTGGGCAAGGACAGCCATGCAGACATATCAGTGCAAAACTATTTTTGTAATTTTCACCTAATCATGCAATTTCATAGCAAAGAATCCCTTAAAAATTACAACATGCATTTTTTTATACATATTCCTCCCACAGAATTTGACTTTTTAAAACAGTACTGCAAAAATTCCTTTTTTTTTAGTAGTAAATCTCTGTATATTAGGTTTTCTTGGTGGCTTAAGCTGAAATAAGGTTTAAAATTACAAACACTATATCTAAAGTATGTGTTTATACATTAGGGGAAATTATGATTATCACTTTCACAGTTATGACAAAGTGTGTTGTGAGTACAAATTGTACATTTTCACACCTGCTGTGTCTGACAGCTTTCCAAACTACTCATTTGTGTGAAGTTTACATACAGGAAGAATATTGGTTCTGCTTAGTGTAAACTAAACTAGGTTTCACAAATGCATAACAGCACTTCTTGTTCTTCTTTTCCTTTTGGCTTTTCCCCTTTTTCAGGGGTCGCCACAGTGAATCATCTGATTCGCAAATTTGATTCAGCGAAGGTTTTCACATCGGATGCCCTTCCTGACTCAACCCTTTAGCAAGGGACGGAAACACGCTGACGGCTTTGCAGCGACTCTTTACAAAAGTCAGCAATGGTTCTTTTACATGAATGTCTCACCATAGACAGTGAGAGACATGGCCGGCCTTTGAGAACCCAGTTAGCTGCACTGGGGGAACAGTGACAAGCCTTGTGGAGAGTGGGACTCGAACCTCCAACCCTAGGATCAGCGATCCAGCGCCCTATATCACTAGGCCACCACCGCCCTAATGCATAACAGCACTTCTTTTTTTCCTTTCGGCTGTTCCCTTTAGGGGTCGCCATAGCGAATCATCTGCCTCCATCTCACCCTGTCCTTTGCGTCGTCTTCTCTTACACCAACTACCTTCATGTCCTCCTTCACCACATCCATGAATCGTCTCTTTGGTCTTCCTCTAGGCCTTCTGCCTGGTAGTTCCAACCTCAGCATCTTACTACCAGTAATATTCACTATCCCTCCTCTGCACATGTCCAAACCATCTCAATCTAGCCTCTCTGACTTTGTCTCCAAAACGACTTACATGTGCTGTCCCTCTGATGTGCTCATTTGATGTTTAAATGGTGGGGGGAACATCACACTGAACACTCCCCCTCTACCAGATAAAATGATCTTCAATGGGAAACTGGGAGCAAATTGATTTTTATATTCAATTTCAAAGGGAAGCACTTGACAACTTGGGTGGACTTTTTCACTTCCAGCTAGGCAACAGACGGGCGGTGAGCTCATGTGAAATTACAGGATGGAGTTGGGAGATATGAGATACACATCGGCCATCTAGTCATTAGGGGTTAGAGGAAGAGCGTTGAGGTGAAGTGATGGGAGAGAGATTTTCCTCTATGGGGCCACTTTCTGTGTTGAACAGCTCGGGTCGTAAATGTGCAAATGAGCTACTTATTCTTCTTTTTTATTTAGCTGATCATACACAGTATATGTAGAATGCATCATGGGAATAACGATTTGTGTATGTGTAAATAATATAATTTATTAACTGTAAAACTGGGTGAGTATTTCTTTCTTTTGCTCTCAATCAGCAGACAGGTTGTTTCTTAAAATGAAACCAATCTTAAAAAAACCTCATCCATGCAACATGTGAAAAAATAACACGCCAAGCTTCCTAAACCTTTCTGAAAATAACCTTAATGAACAATTTATAAGCTGATGTGTAGTGTAAGCAGTGAGCAACAGTCATGTGGTATTCAACATTAATGTACAGATTCCATTTTGAATTAAAAGTGTTTTGATTTTATTTTGTTGTCAAATTTTCTAATGTGTGGATTTATTTTGGTTTCACCGTAATATACAGTGATTGCTCGCTACTTCGTGCTTCAGTTTCTGTGGCTTCAGTGCATCGCGGGTTTTCCAAAAATATTCATCGAAAATTAAAAAATAAGGAAATTAATTAAGATAGGGAAACTTTAAGGAAAGTGCCACAAAACATACAAAAAATAAACCAAAACAAAACAAAAACAGAAAAACAACTCAACAAAACTACTTACATTTTTATGTGAAGTGCGCATCTGAGTGTGCACACGCGTCTGTATGTGTGTTTATACTTTATTTACATCTTATGTATTATTTTTGAATGTTTAATTGTTATTATAAGCATTTATAGCCTTGAATAATCATATATATGTATATGTGTATATATATGTATATATATGTATGTGTGTGTGTATGTATATATATATATATGTCTTCTTCTTCTTCTTCTTTTCCTTTCGGCTGTTCCCTTCAGGGGTCGCCACAGCAAATGATCTGCCTCCATCTCTCCCTATCCTCTGCATCTTCTACTCATACTCCAACGACCTTCATGTCCGCCTTCACCGCATCCATAAATCTTCTCTTTGGTCTTCCTCTGGGCCTTTTGCCTGGTAGTTCCAACCTCAGCATCCTACGACCAATATACTCACTATCCCTCCTCTGTACATGTCCAAACCATCTCAATCTAGCCTCTCTGACTTTGTCTCCAAAACATCTAACATGTGCTGTCCCTCTGATGTACTCATTTCTGATCCTATCCATCCTCGTTACTCCCAAAGAGAACCTCAACATTTTCATCTCTGCTACCTCCAACTCTGACTCCTGTCTTTTCCCCAGAGCCACTGTCTCTAAACCATACAACATCGCTGGCCTCATCACCGTCTTGTACACTTTTCCCTTCATTCTTGCCGATGCTCTCCTATCACACATCACACCGGACACTTTTCTCCATCCATTCCAACCTGCCTGCACGCGCTTCTTCACCTCTTTTCCACACTCTCCATTGCTCTGGATTGTTGTATATATGTATATATATATATATATATATATATATATATATATATATATATATATATATATATATGTGTGTGTGTGTGTGTGTGTGTGTGTGTGTGTGTATATATATATATATATATATATATATATATATATATATATATATATATATGTAAACGTCAGTCAGAAGGGTCGATCCTACTTTGAGGAAATCGGCGATCGCAATGCGGTCCACATTAACCACGGAAAGTGAGGGATCCCTGTATTTTCAAATTTGATTTGATATTTGTTTTTGCAGTTTGATTTTGGATTGTTGTCATAATTTTAGGTGTTTTTGATTTTGTTGTTATTTAAAATTTTTCATTTATTTATTTATTATTATTATTTATTATGATTTGTGGCTATGTTTACAAATGCCAAATTGTGTATTGGAACAATGAATCATACATAATAACTTTTTTACCGTAGAATTATGTTCACCTACAGTCTGATAATCCAATAAATATCACAGTCAAAGAATATGTGCTATTAAATAAACTTTTTCCTTCAGAGAAATAGAATCATGTGCAGTAACTTACCTGTCAGGCCAGGAATGATGGGACTCCAAATTGGACAAAAGGCTGCTCGGACAGGGCATGTAGTGACCATTTGTCTCGGCCTAGCCATTAAAGCTTGGGGTCGCAGTCTTGGGGAACGGGGTCGGGTAGAATGCACTTTTGATATGGTGATACATTTTGTGAAATCCTGGCAGTGAGAGCCATGCCGGGGTTGTGGGAAGATTTGGCCTCTTTTGTAGCATGGCTCTCCAGGCCCTCACATTGTGTCCCCTGATCCTTGCAATGGGAAATGGGCCCTTTAATCATGGGGTTAAGCCGACAGGGGCTCAACCAGGGCTGCGTGGGGGAATTGTAGCCTCCTGTAGTTGGGATCTGAACTCTAGGGAGAAGACTTGTTGCAGGAAATCAAGTACTTAATAAGCATCCATTAACATTTCGAGTCTTTATTTGAAGGATTGTATTTTGACTCTTCAGTTAAAACACTGCCATGGAACTGAGATATATTGTGTCCCATAACAGTTTTGTTCCCAGCCTGCACTGTTCAGCCTGAAAGACTTCCCATTACTATTTCAAAATAAAAGCAGCTTTCCCCCAGTCTCTTTTGTGTAGAAGGAATTTACAAGGTTGTTTTTTTTTGTTTTGTTTTTTTTTGGTTTTGGTTTTTTTTTTTTTTTTTTTAAACTTTCCTCTAACACATTGGATCTGTTGGGCTTGAGAGCTGGTCAGAAGGGCTAGAAAAAACAGATGAATGGGGAAATGATTTCTGCCTTTGCTCCTGGGGGTCCTTGGTGATTTGAGCGAAACTCAAGGCTATGATCGTCAAATTGAGGCCTGTTCTTGTTTTTATAGGCTGGAACCGGACAGGTTGGTCTTTATCACCATGTTTTGCCACCACTTGGCTGCAGGGTTAAAATAACAAGCCCACTGTCCCAATCCCCCCCGCCACTAAGTCCTCAGCCACTACTGGCAAGACAAGGAATGCAATGAAATCATGACATCTTTTTCAAACAGAGGGAAGCATTTTGGATTTCACTCAGCTAAGGTTTGAGAAATATTCACAACCTATACATTTGCCAAAATGTACAATCTATTATTTTGCATTAGGAGATGGTGGCAATCTTTCTGCAAGCAACAGGGGAGTCTTATAATATGTCGCACACATGCCTGCTTAGTGTCAGTGACACACTGCATTTCATGACCTCTGCACTCCAATTGCTGCCATTATGGCTGGAGACAAAAGGTCCTCTCAGAAACGTACATATTTTCCCACATGCATGACTGAAATTGGAAACTTCCTCTCGCAAGCTGCAGAGCTTTGAGTCAGGCTAGTCATGAAAGGCCTGTGTGGCGGACCAGGGGCAGTGGCTGAGGTGAAGGAGGAGGGGAGGTCATGTATGCACTTTGGCCTAAGGACTGAAAGCAGAGACCTCTGTCTTTTAGGAGCAAGAGGAATGTCTTTTGATGCGGACCTAAGCTCCTACCATCTTTCACCAGGAGTGATCTACTGATGAGGTGCAATAGATGAAGGGAAACAGGCAAGCTGGACGAGACAGTCCTGCTCCATTTGATCCCACAGTCTTTTCAGGAGGACTGTAGTTGATTGCTGGTTCATTTATCATTATTAAAGGATCATATTAAATGAATAAAGCTATTAGTGATAGACATGACGTGAAATTGTTGTTACCTGCACCAATGGAACACAATCTTTGACTTTTTGACTTTACCAACATGTCTCCTGCTTAGGTAGTGTGAATTCACTTTTTTTTTGTGGAAACTCACAGAAAGCTATGAAAACGCCGAGATGAAGTAATCTTGAGTCATCTCTCCAAAACTGGGGGTGTGTGAATGAGTAAGACGAAGCCCATCTATTCCATACCAGAAAGTGGACTTTCGCTATTGCATGAATTAAACCTTGGCAAACTGCATTTGCCATCAATGAAGTCCAGATTTGTGCAGGAATGTATGTTATGGCTGTGAAGGAGGAGCTGAGAATTGTTGGTGAAAGGGGGAGTCCTGGGTCCCCCTGCAGTACTCATTATCAATCTGTAAATATTTATTCTTCCACATCATTACTCGCCAATCATCACACAATTGATCATGTACCAATGGAAGCAAGAGAAAGAAAATGAGGAACATAACGGCGTCTGTACTGCAAAACAATTAATACACTTTCTCTGCCACCAATCCCCCACCCACCCAAAAATAAATAAATAAATAAATAAATAAATAAATAACAGTACTCACATGGAAGGTATAATGTCCGGCCATTTAACCATCCAGTGGTATGTTCTGGAGGATGCGCGGACATTTGCTCACAGGACAAATGCTCACAACCTTAATGAAAAAACAGACATTTGCTCACATGTTTTTTCTTTGTTCTAATAAATGCATCATACAAAAAAAAATCACAATGTGTTATAAAAATTCTTTATTCTTATAAATACATAATGCTAAATTAACTCATTATACATTAGGGTTAGGGTTTAGTGTTAGGTTTAGGGTTTAGTGTTGGGTTAGGGTTTAGTGTTGGGTTAGGGTCTAGGGTTAGGGGTCATGGTTAGGGTTTAGTGTCGGGTTAGGGTTTAGTGTTGGGTTAAGGTTAGGTTTAGTGTTGGGTTAGGGAAAGGGTTTAGTGTTGGGTTAGGGTTAGGGTTTAGTGTTGGGTTAGGGTTAGGGTTTAGTGTTGGGTTAGGGTTTGGGGTTAGGTTAGAGTTTAGTGTTTGGTTAGGGTTTATGAGTAGGGTTTAGTGTTGGGTTAGGGTTAGGTTTAGTGTTGGGTTAGAGTTTAAGGTTAGGGTTTGGGGTTAGGGTTTAGTGTTTGGTTAGGGTTTATGATTAGGGTTTAGTGTTGGGTTAGGGTTAGGGTTTAGTGTTGGGTTAGGGTTTATGGTTAGGCTTAGGGGTTAGTGTTGAGTTAGGGTTTCAGGTTCGGGTTTGGACTTGGGGATAGGGTTTATTGTTGGGTTACGGTTATGGGTTGGGGTTAGGGTTAGGCTTTAGGTTTTGGGTTTAGGATTAGGGTTAGGGTTCGGCTTAGGGTTAAAATTGAACAATTTTTTATGTTGTGAGCAAATGTCCGTTTTTTTTCATTAAGGTTGTGAACATTTGTCTTGTGAGCAAATATCCTGGAACCATTCTGGAGGATTAGTTCTCATTTCCATTCTTTCAAAGAGAAGATGCATTAACTAGCAGTCACGTGCACTAACCAGCCAATGGTAAAGCCAGAAATTATTCTCAGCATAAGGTTGAATAAATAATGACTGCTTGATCTCATATTTATAGCCAGAGTGTTGATGATGGTGATGAGTGACAGAATGATATTTGACATGCATATGATATATACGTCGTGTTTACAGCCTGCAAAAAAGCATTTAAAACAGTCATCCAATATATAAACGCTGTAATCAGCCCCACAAACTGACCCTGGAAAGGATTAGCCTTGATTAAAGTCTGTAACGGCCATGGCATTGTTGCTTCAGTTGGTCGTGTCTAGGCTCAGCAACGTTCATTCATTCATTCATTTTCTGAACTGCTTGATCCTAATTAGGGTCGTAGGGAGCCTGGTGCCCATCTCAGTTGACTGTGAGCGAGGGCAGGGTACACCCGGACAGCTCACCAGGCTACCGCAGGGCCAATACTCACACAACCATTCACACTCACGCTCACACCTTGGAGTGATTTGGAACAACCAGTTAACCAACTGTGCATGTTTTTGGACTGTGGGAGGAAACCATAGTTCCTGGAGGTAATCCACACAAGCACAGGAAGAACATGCAAACTCCACACAGAAACACCCAGGCCAGGGATCGTACCCAGGCCTTCTTGTTGTGAGGTGGACGTGCTAAATGCTACACCACCGTGTCACAGGCTGTCAACCTCAATGTACTGCAGAACCAGGATATCTAATCAATAGCCTTTTTTCTTTCCTGATGGCACGGATATAAAATTGGGGGATAAAATAGCGAAAGAGTGGTTCAAGGAGCATGAGAAATCAGTTCACACCTGAACTGGCACCACAGAGTCTTGAACTTAACCCTACCGAAAGCCTTTCAGAAATGCTGGAGAAGATTTTCTGGAGCAGTTCCATTTTTACGTCTTTAATTCAAGAAGTCAGTGTAAAATGAGCCATTCTTAGGATGCAGCTGCTTCTTGAGGTGAAGGTGTGGGCGGTTGAGATGAAACTAGAGCCTTGCCTCTTTGCCTGGAGGATGTCCACTTCTTCTTGGGCGTCTGATTTGTACCTCTCGTTAACTTGTAACTTTCAGATGTCAACTCGCGATATGCGACGTGGATGAAAATTTGTTTCGTCAATGTGCGTATGTTTTATAGTTGTGTGTGAACGTCATGCGATTGGTTTAAATTTGAAGATCATCTGGAGAGTGTGTGTGCGTACAGATCGTTAGTTATCCAAAAAAAAAAAAAAAACAACTTTCATTAATACAGTATTCATTCATTCAGGATTGTTAGTGAGAAATTAGAAATTCGTGATACAGGGGTCCCACGCTACTTTGCACTTCAATTCATGCGGCTTCAGTGCATCGCGGGTTTTTTTTTTAAATATTCATCGAATTAAAAAATAAGGAAATTAAGGAAGAATAGGGGGAAAAGTTAAGGGATATGCCGCAAAAACAAGGCCAATTATGCAACAAAAAAAAAACCCATGACCCCCATCAAAACTACTTACATTTTTATGTGATGTGTGTGTGTGTGTGTGTGTGTGTGTGTGTGTGTGTGTGTGTGTGTGTGTATTTACATCTTATGCATTATTTTTGAATGTTTAATTTTTATTATAAGCATTTATAGCATTGAATGTATTCATTGATATTATATACACATATACATGTACGTATAATGTCAGTCAGGGTTGGGTTGATCCTACTTCGTGGAATTCGGCGGTTGCGGGGGGATCTCGGTCCCAATTAACCACGGAAAGTGAGTGATCCCTGTACGTGCTTTGAATTCGCCTTGATTTTGTTTCCTTTGTTGTCAATTCGTTCAGTCCAGCCCTCAGGAATCTTTTTGTCTGGAATTTTAAGTGTCTATGACATTTGCTTGGAATTTATCCATGTTCCTTTCTTTAAATATGAAGGTCATATTATGTGAGTCAAAACAATGCGATGACAATTACATGCTGTAAGACTCTGTTTAAACTCATTCAGGAGGTCGGATGCTGATTGTGTAATTTCATCATGGGGTTCTCCTTTTGACTCCCCTTCATCTAAGTGACCCTTGCATGGTTCGTAGAACATTGACGCTGATAGTACGTGCACAGACAAGAAGTTGGTTGTGCCTAGATGAGGTCAATGATAACCTGGATCCCACATGAACAAGTCACTTACTCAGCTATGTACAATGTCGTTTTTAGATGAAGAATAGATAAAGAAACTGTGCTTCTCGGGAAACTGTACTGACAGCTGAGCAGAGCAAAATATTTGATGTGTTGTGACACTTAAGGTGGTTTCTCTAGAACAAGGAGGATATGTGAATACAGCCTTTTATAGGACATTTCCAAAAGCTCCGATTTCAAGGTGGCTAAATCATTGCCTCCTTAAATGTAAAACACCAAGTTTCTAATAAATACCAGTATCTCCTTTCATGGCTCTTCTCTTGGCTATAGAGGGTCTGTGTTAAATAAGCCTGAGAGACCACAGAGACCACCAGTGAAAGTGATCACTTTGACACTGTTTAGATAAACAGAGAATCCAGTGTTGTGGTTTCCGAAGCATCACTTCTAATAATTACCGACAATCTGATAGCAAATTTCGAAGCATCAGATTTCCTGGTTATTGCAGAAATTGCTCTATATACAGTATTGCCAGTTTTGCAGTTTTCCAAAAACTTCTCTCAGTCTGATCATACATTTAATCTAAAGCTAATCAAGTAGGTATTTGACTTTTCCATGAAGAGAAGAGTCCTGGGCTGCAATACAGCGATCCCTCGCTACTTCGTGCTTCAGTTTCATGAAGCACGTGCTTCAGTGCATCGTGGGCTTTTCAAAAATATTCATCGAAAATTTTTAAAAATAAACAAATTAGGGAAAAAGTTCAGGAAAATGCCACAAAACAAGGCCATTTATGCAAAAAAAAAACAAAAAACCTGAAACAAATACAAACAAAAAAAACAACAACAACCCAAACCACCCCCAACAAAACGACTTTCATTTTTTTTGTGCGGTGCACATCTGAATGTGTGTGCGCCCGCGTGTCTGCATGTGTTCAGTTCAGTTCATTTTCTGTAACCGCTTCATCCTAATTAGGGTCGCGGGGAGGCTGGTGCCCATCCCAGCCAACTCGGGGCGAGGGCAGAGTACACCCTGGACAGCTCGCCAGGCCATCGCAGGGCGGAAACACGCTGACGGCTTTGCAGCTACTCTTGTCAAAAGTCAGCAATGGTTCTTTTATATGCCTCATACCATGGACAGTGAGAGACATGGCCGGCCTTTGATAACCCAGTTAGCTGCACTGGGGGGGACAGTGACAACCTTGTGGAGAGTGGGACTCGAACCCCCAACCTTTGGATCAGCGATCCGGCGCCTTATACCACTAGACCACCACTGCCCTGTCTGTATGTGTGTGTATTTATATTCCATTTACATCTCATGCATTATTTTTGAATGTTTAATTGTTATTATAAGCATTTATAGTTTTGAATATGTATTTATCAATGTTATATACACATATACATGTACGAATACATCAGTCAATCCTACTTCGCGGAAATCGGCAGTCGCAGGGGTGTCTTGGTCCATTAACCGTGGAAAGTGAGGGATCCCTGTATTTCAAAATAGCATCATGAATTTGACATATAGTGTTAGGACTTCCCCTCCCTGAATTGCCACCTTATCATGGTGGAGGGGTTTGCGCGACCTAATGATCCCGGGAGCTATATTGTCGGAGGAATAATGCCCCTGGCAGGGTCACCCAAGGCAAACAGGTCCTGGGTGAGGGTCCAGACAAAGTGCGGTTCAGAAGACCTCAATGACAGAAAAAGCAATGTCACGGTTTCCCTCGCCCGGACGCGGGTCACCGGGGCCCCCTCCTGAAGCTGGGCCTGGGAGAGGGGCTCGAAGGCAAGCGCCTGGTGGTCGGGCTTCTACCCATGGAGCCCGGCCGGGCCCAGCCTGAAAAGGAAACATGGGTCTGCCCTCCCATGGATGGACCCACCACCTGTGGGATGGGCCATGGGGTCCAGGTGAGATGAGAGTTGGGTGGCTTAAATACTTTTGGACCATTTCACTCAGTGAGAAATGATCTTAGTGCTAAGGACTCACATAACTGGGTGATACATGGGAGACATGTAATTTTTTTTTAAATTATTTTTGTTATTATTATTATTATTGTTGTTGTTGTTGTTGTTGCTCTGAATCGTGTATTTCCCCTTACATTTGGTAATCATTACATTTCACTCTTTTGTATGACAGAATAATAGATTTTTTTAATGTACATAAATGCTTGCGAGGTACTTTTAATTTCCTCTTTGATTGTGTCCAAAGATTTATCGTAAAAATGTAAACACAGACTACAACATTCTGATACAAACAAAATTAGGATTTTTTTTTTTTTAGACTAAATTTATTTAAGTCTTTTAGAAAATATATCAGTAATGCGGATGTTTATGCAGGAATTGTATGAAAATGTTGGCCAGAATTCAATAAAAAAATTAATAACTGAAAAAAAAATAGCAGTAATAATTAATTCTTTTAATGACTGACATGCTGCAGGAGGAAGTAATATGATCATGAGATCCATGAGGTAATATCCTGTGCAGTTGAGTTAATATCCTGTACTTCAACATTTACAAAAGAAAGAACATGATGTACAGCTGAAACTACTTGATAGGTTTTCTAAATATGTCTGAAAATTACCTGCAATTTTACACTTCTTATGTTTCCACACACACACACACACACACACACACATCCATCCATTTTCTGAACCACTTAATCCTAATTAGAGTTGCGGGGAGGCTGGTGCCCATTTCAGCCGACTCTGGGCGAGGGAGGTGTACACCCTGGACAGCTTGCCAGGCCATCGTAGGGCAGAAACACGTTGACGGCTACTCTTCAAGCTACTCTTGTTGAAAGTCAGCAATGGTTCTTTTATAGCCTCAAACCATAGATAGAGACATGGGAGACATGGCCGGTCTTTGATAACCCAGTTAGCTTCACTGGGGAGACAGTGAAAACCTGTTGAGAGTGGGGCTTGAACCCCCAACCTTATGATCAGTGATCCAGCTCCTTTACCTCGAGGCCACCACTGCTCCTTATTAGCATTCTACATTATTTTGGTTCTTAATTTTTATGCCAGCAAGAAACAAAGATTTCAGTTATCTACTATAGATACTTGGTCAAGACATAAAAATGTATCTGCAAATTGTAGATACCCTGTCTGTATTTTCTCTTTGCTTTCTATATTGATTAGATTTTATTTCATTTAATAATCTGATGACAGGGGCCATGGACAATCATTAGATTCTGCCAAAGAAGTCAGTGCCCATAGAGTTGTTTTATCCAGCTGAAAATTAGTTATTCAGTGATCCCTCGCTACTTCGTGCATCAGTTTCTGTGGCTTCAATGTATATATACAGTGATCCCTCACTTTCCGTGGTTAATTGGGACCGAAATCCCCCCGCGACCACCAAATTTCGCAAAGTAAGATCAACCCCCCCCCCCCCCAGCACCCCTTGCCAGACTGACGTATACGTACATGTACATGTGTATATAATATCACTAAATACATACATACATATTTAATGCTATAAATGCTTATAATAACAATTAAAAATGAAAAAAATAATTCATAATACGTAAATTAAATATAAATACACAGGAGGTTTTGGGTTGTTTTTGTTTTGTGTTTGTTTAGGAGTTGTTGTTTTTTTTTGCATAATTGGCCTTGTTTTAGTGGCATTTTCCTTAACTTTTCCCCTATTCACGCGATGCACTGAAGATGCATCAATTGAAGCGCTAAGTAGTAAGGGATATACAGGTGTGTGTGTGTGTGTGTATATATATATATATATATATATATATATATATATATATATATATATGGGCAGTGGTGTAGTGGTTCGGGTGCTGCGCTCATGATCAGGAGGTTGTGAGTTCGAATCCCACTGAGACCCTCACTGTGCTAAGACCCCTGGGCAATGTCTCAACCACAAGTGTGCATCTGTTCACCCAGCAGTATAAATGGATACCAGTAAAAATATACTGGGACGGTAACCTGCGATGGACTAGCGTCCCATCCAGGAGGAGTTGAACTCCTGGTCGCTTCATGCTATGGGAGCCGGGGATAAACACCGCCCTGATGAGTCATGAGGCTCGGGTGTAAAAACGCAACAGACTTTACCTTTACCTTTACCTTTACATGGGTAGTGGTGGCCTGGTGGTAAAAGGCACTTGATCGCTGATCCTAAGGTTGGGGGTTCGAGTCCCACTCTCCACAAGGTTGTCACTGTCCCCCAGTGCAGCTAACTGGGTTATCAAAGGCTGGATATGTCTCTCACTGTTTGTGGTGAGAGGTTCATGTAAAAGGAACCATTGCTGACTTTCGTAAAGAGTAGCTGAAAAGCCGTCAGCGTGTGTCTGTCCCATCCAACGTAAAAACCTATGCGATGATTCGCTGTGGCGAGGCCTGTGAAAAAAGGGAACAGCCAAAAAAGAATATATATATATATATATATATATATATATATATATATATTCTTCTTTTGGCTGTTTCCTTTTATATATATATACAGTGAGACCTCTGCTCACGAACATAATTGGTTCCCAGAAAGTGTGTGTGAGGCGAAAAGTTCGTCTTCCGAACATTTATTTCCCATAAGAAACCATTAAAATGAGAATAATCCGTTCCCAGGTCCCCATAAAACAATTTTCTACTAAATAAGCCTTAAAACTACACAAAAATATACCTTATTTTATGTATAATAAATGTGCTATTGTATTGTAATTAAAGAAATAAACTGTACTGTATAATAAAGTGGTTTTATTTACCTTTGTGATGGTAGTTGATGGCTTGATGGAATGGAGTGGGAGGAGGAGGAGGGAGGGACTTACTGTTTGGAAGGAGTGTTTGGAAACGCCTACTGTTTGGAAACACCCTTAGCCACACACGCACCCTTAATAGCTTCCTTGTTCTTAAGGATGGGAGCAATGGTAGACTTGGCGTACTGGTACTGGGACGCTGAGTCACACAAACGCACACCTCGTTCGTGTTTTTCAATGATCTCCGCCTGTGGTGGGGTCTTTTCGGTCCCATAATAGCAAAAGTACACTCAATATGGTCCAAAATGTCTATCAAACACAAACCACTTCCGCATTCAAAGAAAGGGGTGACGAACTGTGATGCCATGAGCGTCGTCAGCTTCTCGTGGCCGCCACCGTGGCGCTGTTCGACCAGCGTGGTTTGATTCGTCTGCCGAAAACTAGTTCGTCAGCAGAGACTATATGCTCGCAAATTTAATGTTCTTGAGGCGAAAAGTTCGTGAGCTTAAGCGTTAAATCAGCGGAGGTTTTACTGTGTGTATATTATATATATATATATATATATATATATATATATATATATATATATATATATATATATATATATATATATACATATATATACATATATATATATATATATATATATATATATATATATATATATATAAAGTAGTGATAGAATAGTGCTTTAAGTATTTGTACCTGTTTCAATTCAAAATTCAATATATAATACAATACAATAGCCTTCATATATTGGGAACTTCCCATATTCGAAAATGATAGGTCACCTATTCCAAAGACAAATCAATTAAAATATGTAAAATGTGTTCTCTAAATGTATACTTGTTTTTCCTATGTAAGGTTTTAAGATGCAAGAATGTGTAGATTGATGAAGCCTGAATATTGATACTGGTTCTAAGGGTTTCTTCCCCCCACTGGTGTAATTAGGTTTGCCACTTTGCTTTGTCATGGATCACAAAGTGCAGAAAAGAATGAAAATCCGTCTCATATTAAAAATACACACCATTTTGCCAAGTCTTTGATAAACCCATTCTTAGTGTTGGGACAGAGAGGCGTTAAATGCAAACTGAAGATGGCCTCAATCGCATTCAGTCATCCTGCTACATCTGAATGCTGAAAGAATGAAAATAATAATGATAGAAAAAATATGTTAAAGAGGTTCCATTCTTTTGTTCTGGCTACTCCAGCTTCTCCTGCAGAGAGGTTTTTGGAAAGTTCCAGGGTAAGAGGAATTGAGAGGGGAGGGAGAGTCTCTCTGTGAGGCGTACCTCAGAGCTCAGCCTTCAGAGCTGTTGAACAGTGAGTGCATCAGGGACACACAGGCTAAAATAAATGCACGAGTGTGGTGGTGCTTGCGCTCTGCTCTGCACAATCAAAGCATTCTCTTTCCCGTCGCATGTGTGTGTGATTTGGGTCTGACTCGCTTCAAACCGACTGCTAAGCCGCCCTGTGTTAAAGGCGGGGGGAACCAGAAGGGGTTCAGCAGTTGAACATGGGGGCAGCTGCAGCCCTGGGGCATCTGTTGGCGCAGCTCATTACATCCCAAATCCTGAGTTTCACCACATCTGAGAAGATAGCCACCCTAAACCATCAAATGTACTCGTTTGTCTTTTATTTCCTAATTCTGACCGTCGAGTTTCCCGTCTATCTTTTTCTTTTATTTGCTTTGCAAGCAGTTTTGACTCAATGACAATGACTCAGTTATGTGCTCTCAATGGTCATCTAATTGTGATAGACCACTCTGGTAGTCTGACCCCTTTTTCCAACAGCTGGACAGCAATGACACTGTTTGAAAAACTCTCTGATATGTTGCTGTAAATTTCTCACCCCGAATGTACACATGGTCACTGTCTGTGTGAACCTTTGTAGTTTAAATTGTGAAAGCCAACAAGGGGGTTCATAAATATACCTTATATCACAGCAACGTTGAATTATCGCATTTTCACGAATGAATAAATATACTATACGTTAAATATAATATAATAAATCGCTCCAGGGTTTGAGGTTGTACAAGAATAATCCATTTCAATGTGGTAGCACTGACTCCGTTTTGCTTAAGGTTAAGTCTCACCAAATTTATTCTTTTCTCAATTTTAATACTTCTTGAGGTGTTTAATTCTTTATTAATATATTGGTTTGCTATTGTATTTTTTTTTTTTTCTGAAGCTATTTTTTTCCACGACAGATTTCTTTATATAGAAGATATTTTCTTTTCGCATTCTTCAGATTTTACCACAGCATTGCTATAGCTCACAGGATAAACATCTGACTATTTGTGAGATGAACATGGATAAGCATCTATCTTGTGTGGAATGGGAAATTAGCAAGATACTGATTCCATGTTTGCAAAGCAAGATAAGGAAATATTTGCATTTTGCATGACGGTGAATGATAATATGTTTGTTGGAGGCCGCACAAGATTTAAAGTAAAGTCAACACTAAAGGCCAAGAATGACCTGAAAAATATAATTGAACTTAATACATAGAAGCAAATACAGAGAACCCCTTCGAGGTTAATAGGGACCAAGACCCCCTGCAACCACCGATTTCTACAAAGTAGGATCTACCCCCCCCCCCAACTGATGTATATGATATAAATAAATACATATTCAACGCTATAAATGCTTATAATAACAATTAAACATTCAAAAATAATGCATAAGATGTAAATAAAATATAAATACACACACACACACACACACACATACAGATGTACGCACGCACACACACTCAGATGCACAGCTCACATAAAAATGTAAGTAGTTTTGTTGGGGGGTTTTGGGTTGTTTTTTTATTTGTTTGTTTTTGTTTGGTTGTGTTTTTTTTTGTGCATAATTGGCCTTGTTTTGTGGCATTTTCCTTAACCTCCTACCTATTTTTCCTTAATTTATTTTTTATTTTTTTCGATGAACATTTTTGAAAAACCCGCGATGCACTGAAGCCGCAGAAACTGAAGCACGAAGTAGCGATGGATAACTGTATTGTGTATGTAATGATTTTTTTCTAAATAATAAAAAATAGGATATTTAAGACAGGGTTTTTAAGGTAATAAATATAGTAATTTTTAAGGTACTTGAAGCATTTTTAAGGGACTAAAGCATTTTTCTAATTTGAAAACCAACAATTTTAGCCTCATTTTATATATTGAGCTGCAAAGTGTCTTATACATGTCAGAAGAATGACAGTATTGATAAAACATTAGTTTTATGTGTCTGTTGGCTTATTTACATTGACAAATACTGTACCCCCTGATTGCTTTCACACAAAAAAAACCAAATCCCATTTAAAGGCGGAAAGCCAGTGATAAGTGCGGCGAATGATTGCATCAAAGCTTGAAACCTATCTTTGTGTTTATTTAAATGGTTTCATTATGGTGGTGTTAATTGTTATAGATAAGTGTAAGGAAAGTATTTCACACTTTGTAAATGAATATGGAGTAGACTTGCTGCCCTTCAGTGGGAGAGCACTCGACATGGCCCAGTCACAATTGGTAAACAGAAAAGATGCTTCAACCTGCATTGTCTCCAGATCTAGGGGGGTCAACAATTAACGCTGAAGTTTGCCACCAAGAACTTCTGTTTATGAACAAGAGAAAACATCCGAGCTTAGACAAACATTCGCTGATTCCCCTATCACTGCTCCAGATGGTGCACCTCTCCAGCATGGCATTTTCCTCTCCACCGACCCCCTCTCTGTAGCCACAAACAGCCGTCCGTTCCACCGTCTTAACCCTAATGAGCACATTCTGCTGAGCTTTAAAAGAGACCCGTCCGGGTCATATCAAGGAGCCAATTCAAATGGACTGTTTCTTTTTCAATAGGTGGACACTGGAATGTGAGTCCTCACGTTTGCAGAGGCCCCGCAGGGTGGTCCCCATGCTTCTTGAAGTTCAATTTAGGGGTCTTGCTTGTGCATCAGGGCACAGGGTGAGGGGGTTTTGGAGGGTTTCATCAAACGATGAAGTGACTCCTTGCATGTATCCCTGAGTACAAGGTAGAATTAGTGAAGAAAAAAAAAAAACTGAAGAGCAAAGACACAATACCTGTCTGGGATCTCCCACCATGTGGTTTGAGTAATAAGGGGGTTATAAGAAATGCACCAATATTGCTAATTGCCAAATGCAGCCTGGGAAAGTGAAAGCACAGAGTGAAGGTAGGTTTTGTAGCTACCTGCCTTTATAACATCAGTGGATTAATTGTATACATGCATATCCCTGCACGGGTGCGCGGACATTTGCTCACAGGACTATTGCTCACAGGACAAATGCTCACAACCTTAATGAAAAAATGGACATATGCTCACATCTTTTTTTCTTTGTTCTAATAAATGCATAGGGGCGGTGATGGTCTAGTGGTATAGGGCGCTGGATCGCTGATCCAAAGGTTGGGGGTTCGAGTCCCACTCTCCACATGGTTGTCACTGTCCCCTCCCCCAGTGCGGCTAACTGGCTTATCAAAGGCGGGCCATGTCTCACACTGTCTATGGTGGGAGGCATGTAAAAGAACCATTGCTGACTTTCGTAAAGAGTAGCTGCAGAGTCGTCAGCGTGTTTCTGTCCCTTGCTAAAAGGGTTGTGACAGGAAGGGCATCCGACGTAAAAACCTCTGCCAAATCAAACGTGCGAATCGGCTGATTCGCTGTGGCGACTCCCGAGTAAAAGGGAAAAAGCCGAAAGGAAGACAGACTAATAAATGCATAATACAAAAAGATCACAATGTGTTATAAAAATTCTTTGTTCTTATAAATACATAATGCTAAATTAACTCATTATACATTAGGGTTAGGGTTTAGGGTTTACGGTTAGGCTTCTTGTTTAGGGTTTAGGGTTTATGGTTAGGGTTAAGGTTTAGGGTTAAAATTGAACAAAATTTTTTATGTTGTGAGCAAATGTCCATTTTTCCCATTAAGGTTGTGAGCATTTGTCCTGTGTGCATTTGTCTTGTGAGCAAATGTCTTGGAACCGCCTGCACGTCGTATCTTTATTTATTGTTTAAAAACAAGAACTGTGAGATATTATTGGAGGTAATTAATTAATAATTGAGACTGGCCATGATCGGTAAGTTTTTACAACCTTAACACAAATAGACACACTGAGGACCACGTGGACACAGTGTCTGGTGGCATCTGTTAAAAAAAATTTGAAGAACTGATACGGAAATGCCGGCCATGTCTCCCACTGTCTATGCTGCGAGGCATGTAATAGAACTATTGCTGACTTTTGACAAGAGTAGGCTGCAAAGCCGTCAGCGTATTTCCACCCCACGATGGCCTGGCGAGCTTTCGAGGGTGTACTCTGCCCTCACCCAAAGTTGGCTGGGATGGGCGCCAGCCTCCCAGCGACCCTAATTCGGATTCAGCGTTACAGAAAATGAACTGAACTGAAGTGATACGGAAATGTGGGAGTGAAATAATAAAACTACAAATCTTATTCTCAGGAAGTGAAAGTAACAGATAAAATATGTACATTACCGATTTTTAACTACACTGGTGTAGATCATGCTCGTAGCCATTGTATACACTATACACAGTGATCAGCCACAACTTTACATCCAATCTGACTGGTTTGAATATCTGGAGCACAATAGGCATTAGAATGTACTACTACATGGGAACTGTGTACCCTGATTGGTCCACTGATTGGACATGACTATCAAAATGACAGACAGGTATAGTTTGTCACAGACACTCAGGCAGATAGCAGCATCCTTATCAAAATGTTTTAAAAATGGAAAAGTGATCCATATAAATCTCATTTTAGTTTGTTTTTCTTGTCTTTTCTATTGAATTAGTGCCCAAACACCTTTAAGAAAGCCAATTTTTTTGTGTTTGGGTATGATGTTGGTTAATCTGTCAATCAGAATGCAGTCCCATTAGCGCCGCAGCACATATGAAGGTATAAGCTATAAATATCTTGTTTCAGTTTCCTTTAATTATCTGTTCGCTCTTAGACTCTGCACCTGTCTGTTCGAGGAGCTTGTCTGCATTCATTAAGATTAAAAATAAATAAAAAATAAACCACTAAAAATCTAATTTTAGTATACTTTTCATTTTTTGTGTGCCTGTTTAAGTCCACTAAAACAATTATGCGACTCAGGATTTATGGCTGTCACTAATATGAATCTTCTCCTTCTTCTTTCGGCTGTTCCCTTTCAGGGGTCGCCACAGTGAATCACATGCCTCCATCTACATGGGAGTCATAATAATGATTCGCATATTCGATTTGGCATAGCTTTTTTACGTCAGATGCCCTTCCTGACACAACCCACAACACGCTGACGACTATGCAGCTACTCTTGTCGAAAGTCAGCAATGGTTCTTTTACATGCACCTCACACCATAGACAGTGAGAAACATGGCCGGCCTTTGATAACCCAGTTAGCTGCACTGGGTTGACATTGACAACCTTGTGGAGAGTGGGACTCGAACCCCCATCCCTAGGATCAGCGATCCAGCACCTTTTACCACCAGGCCACCACTGCCCTTGTTACTAAAATGAATATTCCCCTCAATATCCTGTCATGCTGATGCCAGACAGGCTGTTCTGCAAGTCATGCCAATGTGAGGCTGGAGTAAGGAACTGAAGCAAGGATGCAGAACAGAAACTCCATGAACATCAGACCAGACAGGCACTGCTAAAAAAAAAAAAAAAAAAAAAAAAAATTTACAAGAACTAAAAGATAACGAATGACTGGTTGAGCACACCACGTGTTCACTGAGCTTTCACGTGTAAATGGGTAGTCGGGCACACACATGCTCTCTGTAACTTGAACGTGAAGTTGAACTTGAAATGATGTACTTACATCCTATTGGAAAGTTCCTGTCCATGTAAATATAATGACGATTGTAATATTACTTCAGTACAATTTTCCTAAGATCGAGAATGTGTAGTAATGATAATGTGATAACTATATATAACTCACACTCAATATATAACTCACACTCAATATATAGCTCACACCCAATATATCGCTCACACGCACTATATAACTCACACCCAATATATAGCTCACAAACAATGTATAGCTGACACTCAATATATAACTCGCACTCAATATATAGCTCACACCAAATAGAAAGCTCACACTCACTATATCACTCACACTCACTATATAACTCACACCCAATATATAGCTCACAATGTATAGCTGACACTCAATATATAACTCACACTCAATATATAGCTCACACCCAATATATAGCTCACAAACAATGTATAGCTGACACTCGATATATAACTCGCACTCAATATATAGCTCACACCTAATAGAAAGCTCACACTCACTATATCACTCACACTCACTATATAACTCACACCCAATATATAGCTCACAATGTATAGCTGACACTCAATATATAACTCACACCCAATATATAGCTCACTCTCAATATATCATTCACACTCAATATATAACTCACACTCAATATATAACTCACACTCAATATATAACTCACACTCAATATATATAGCTCACACCCAATAGAAAGCTCACACTCACTATATCACTCACACTCACTATATAACTCACACCCAATATATAGCTCACACTCAATATATCATTCACACTCAATATATAGCCCACACCCAATATATAGCTCACACCCAATATATACCTCACACTCAATATATATCTCACACACAATATATTGCTCACATTCTATATATAAACTTACCCTCATCACCGACTAGGATCAAGTGCATACTCCTAGACTGCAGACAGACAAACACAGACACGCGTACACATACACACACACACACACACACACACACACACACACACACACAAAGACACAGATAGTTCATGCAAACGGTAAACAGAATACAAACGAGTTTAGATGTAAATGAAAAGAGATAAGATATAGGAGAACTAAGGCCAAAAACTGAACTTAGCGAATCATCCAATAAATGCATGAAGTCCATGGCCACCTACATAAAGCTAGTACATAGAATGCACACATGTGCTTGGTGGATGTTTAAATAGTCTTTCAATGAGACGCTCAAGTGTCTACATGTTTGCCTCATTGTGGATATTTTCACGTTGCCTACTGAGCCATCTGGGAAGTGTAGGCATGCTGTAGTTCATTTAGCCATTTAAATCCGTAAGCACGGAGAATGCAGCTTGAGCAGCGTCGAACACATGGGGAGGTGTGATGAGACTGTGACAGCAGGTTTGGGTATTTCTCCTGATCACCTACGACTTTTTTTTTTGGACATAATAACGCGGAACCATCTTGTTATTGATAGAAGTCAACAACGCCTGGATTGAGCTGACAGAAAGATAACCACTCTGTACAAGTGAAAAGTTTGTCATAATGTGCACCGTATTGAAACGGATGGTCTACAACAGCAGAATATCACACTGAGATTCAATTCTTTCAACCTAAAACAGAAATCTGAGACTGCAGTGGGAACAAGCTCACCAAAAGTAGTCATTTTAATACTGGTAGGTAAAGCATGTCTTGGTTTGATGAAACTCAGTTTCTAATCAGGTACATGCGGTGCCAACAGCGTGAATCCATGGACCAATCCATAACTCCAACTCTATCCTCTTTCATGCCCAACTCTAAACATGTACAGGTCTATTTTTCCAACTTACATGGATGAAGCATCTTCTCTTTGCCCTCCAACTATGCTGTGGGATTTTTTTTGCCCCACACTGATGTTCCTACCTTGAGAGGCCCCAGCGAAAGGAGCCCATTCAACATTAATGAACTTCTGAAATGGGGCAGGTTACCTCATTAGGGGCCCTTGTTTAAAAATACAGTATTTTAAAATCCCTTTATCTCAGATAAAATCCCTTTATCTCTTGTGCAGCTGTTGTCGGGCCCACCTATGAATCGGCAAGAGTGTCGAGGTAGACTTGACAAAAGTTGGCATTTGAAGGCTAATACTTGTTATAATTGTGAACGATAATGGGTTTAGTTCCCAGCAAAAATGTTTGTCATGGCAGGAACTGATCAATAATATGTCTTGTCATGAGGAAATGCTTGGGACTGCATCTGGTTCTGTATGCCACTCGAAATAGAATAAACTCAGATTTCTATTTACACAATAAGAAGCCCTGAACCCTGTTTTATGTTACTAGGCAAGAACCATGTAGCGAACCTGACACCCGTGTGCTGTCGCTGTAAAAGTGAAGTACAGTCATCTACATCTGCACACTGTGTGTAATCCATCAGGAAATGGCATGCAGGTGTCTCATAAAACAAATAACTACTACAACAGGAAGGTCTAAAATATGGCTAATTAGACTTCATAAAAGAGTAAAGGCGGTGATGCACGAGGTGAGATGCTGTTATATATAGTACTTAGTCCGTTTTATGAAAAGTCACCAGTGTCTTTCCCTGAAGTTGTGCTGTGCATGCAGCGCTAATTAGTTTTCCTACTCCTGGGAAGTCCCAAAAATGCAAATTCTCAGTTTGGGGTTTTTTTTTTTTTTTTTTTTTTAAGTTTTCCTACATGAGAAGCCACTTGCATTTAAATACATAAATAGTTAATCAGACTGGATTTTTCCTGTTAAATGGTGGATTATATTTGAGTAACGAGCTACAGTTTGAATGTGTTTTACATACGCGACACAGCTATGTTATCAGAAATTATGTCGCTGCTGATGTCTATTGCTAACCTCTCGTTGTTGATAAAGCAGTTCTGATGTACACAGATGCGAAATCACAAGTTGCACAGAACATATAACTGGATAAAGACATATAAATAAATAAAATTAAAACAAAATCAAACATTGTAATTGATAATTATTTATAATAATAGTAATAACAATAACAATAACAAAATAACAATAGCGAAAAATAATAATGGGCAGTGGTGCTGTCGTGGTATAGGGCTCTGGATCGCTGATCCAAAGGTTGGGGGTTCGAGTCCCACTCTCCACAAGGTTGGCACTGTCCCCCCAGTGCAGCTAACTGGGTTATCAAAGGCCGGCCATGTCTCTCACTGTGGTGTGAGGCATGTAAAAGAACCATTGCTGACTTTTGACAAGAGGAGCTGCAAAGCCGTCAGCGTGTTTCCACCCTGCGATGGCCTGGTGAGCTGTCCAGGGTGTACTCTGCCCTCACCCGGAGTTGGCTGGGATGGGCACCAGCCTCCCCGTGACCCTAATTAGGATGAAGTGTTTACAGAAAATGAACTGATGAACTGAAAAATAATAATAGAATAATAATATTTTTAATTATTCATTCATTTTCTGTACCGCTTAATCCTAAGTAGGGCCCATCTCAACTAACTCTGGGTGAGGGCAGCATACACCTGGACAGCTCACCAGGCTATCGCAGGGCCAACACTCACACAACCATTCACACTCACACTCACATCTAAGGGTGATTTGGAACAGATAATTAACCTAATGTGCATATTTTTGGGCTGTGGGAAAAAACCGGACTACCCGGAGGAACCCACACAAGCACGGGGAGAACATGCAAACTCCACGCAGAAACACCCAGGCTGGGAATTGAACCCAGGCTCTTCTTGCTGTCATGCGGACATGCTAACCACTACACCACCGTGTCACCTTTTTCATTTGTAATAATAATAATAATAATAATAATCGTTGGGTCGGTGATATAGTGGTTAGAGTGCTGGGCTCATGATCAGGAGGTTGTGTGTTCGAATCCCAGTTAGACTTCCACTGTGCTAAGACCCCTGAGCAAGGTCTGAACCACAAGTGTACCTCTGTTCACCCAGTAGTATGAATGGATCCCAGTAAAACTATACTGGGAAGGTAACCTGTGATGGACTAGCGTCCCATCCAGGAGGAGTTGAACTCCTGATAGCTTCACGCTACGGGAGCTGGGGATGAGCCCCGGCCTGATGAGCCACTATGGCTCGGGTGTAAAATGCCCAATAATAATAATAATAATAATAATTTATCATACAATTATTGACAGATTGAGGTTTTCTATTAGGAGATGAGGCTTATTGAACTTTTTAAAAGACGTCTCCATTGTCCACAATGGTATTTGTCTTCGAGAAAACTGCATCATGTAGATTTCCAACATGTGAAACTGTTTGCTTGTGATGACTAAATGAATGAATATGACGAGCCGTGTTTCTTTTGTCTTTTTCGCAGGGAAATGAGAAGTTGGTAAGAGACCAACTGTTTATACCTGAAAGTTTATTGCAGGAACTTATTTCATGGACAAAAACTTCAAACATAACTATAAACAGATAAAAAGCATGATGTGTTATTGTGTAATAAATAAACAAGTGTAATTGTTGGCTGTAAGTGCTGTAGTGTGGAAGTAATAAAACACTTCTGCATGTTCTGCTTTTGGAAAAATAATGTAATAACAGTAACTTCATCTCATCATCATGTCAGTGGGTGTTTTTTCTAACAGCACACCTGTTATGTTTCATTGTTTACATATCCATTCATTCACTTTCTGAACCGCTTGATCCTGGGCCAGCTCACCAGACCATCGCAGGGCAGAAACACGCTGACGGCTATGCAGCTACTCTTGACAAAAGTCAGCCATGGTTCTTTTACATGCCTCTCACCAAACACAGTGACAGATATGGCAGGCCTTTGATAACCCAGCTCGCTGCACTGGGGTGGGGTGGGTTGTGTGTGTGTGTGTGTGTGTGGGGGGGCAGCAGTGACAACAGTTGACAGTGGAGCTTGAATTTCCAACCTTGGGGTCGATAATCCAGCACCTTACCAACGGCCACCGCTGCCCTTGTTTACATATCCGAAATGATGGTGGTGCTCTTTTACAACAATATATAAATAACTAATGAGAGCGGATTGCAGTTTGTTTTTGGTCATAAAATGTTGTTTATATGAGATAAACAAACTGTTAATTCGCATGTATTACCCACACATACATATACCCACCTTCCCTCCCCCCCCCACACCCACACACACACACACACCCCACACCCACACACACCCCCCCACACACTGGCAGCTGTTTTATCTGGAAGCTCATTGCTGCTGTTGTCTCTCACTAACTGTAGCCTGATAAAAACCTGCTCTTGATAAAGCGTTTCTGGTGAACTTAGGTGGGTCTTTTAACTGTAAGTGACATGTGACACATGCCACTTTAAGACCGACATACAAAAAAGATGCGTGTAAACTATGGTGTGAGGGTTTGTTTGCAAGTTTTTTTTTCCAGTGTATTTCCTTACAATATGTATGTGTGATATGCTTGAAAAAAAAAAAAAGCAAGAAGAAAGGCTAAGGGGTTTTGAAAGCTTGTTGCAAAACGCTTGAGAACACTTACACGCAAAAAAAAAAAAAAATCTGAAATTTATAGCCATTTAACTGCTCTTTCCTGTGAGGGCGGCTTCACAACGCCACTGCAAAGAAAAGGAAGAGGCCTCGTGACTCCTTGCTGCACTTTTTCTCAAGAATGTAATACCACAAAGCAAACTACTGTACAGAAACAGAGGAGTTAAGTCAGAGACAGATTGGTGTGTGTGTGTGTGTGTGAGTTTGAAAGAGGATGGGGGTGTTGTCTGTTTGGGTGCAGATGAGGAAAGGAAGCCAGTGTGGTTTCTCTTTAGTTAGGAGCTGCATGCAGTAATGTTCCAAGGCGGTTACTGCACGTGCACCCTGTGTGGTCATCAGACAAAGCTCTGATTGGACACTGGGCAGCCAATAAGAGTGTGCCATTGCTGAGCCATTCATGAAAAATGGAATGAGGGAGCAAACAGGATATGCAGTGAATGTGAAGGCTATCGCTTCCCAGCACGCCTTCCTCCACACGCTTTTCATTCAGCTCTTCAAGGTTGAGCTTCCTAGTGTCCACCACTTCACTTCTACTCATTTCATCTTCGACTTGGAAGACATGTCTTCTCTCTCTCTCTCTCTCTCTCTCTCTCTCTCTCTCTCTCTCTCTCTCTCTCTTTCTCTTTCTGCTCCTCCTCATAGATTGCATCACTACAAATTGAATCATATTTGCAAATTAAAATAGTTCAAAACCAATGGAATGACTCTCTCTCTCTCTCTCTCTCTCTCTCTCTCTCTCTCTTTCTCCTCCTCCTAGATTGCATCACTACAAATTGAATCATATTTGCAAATTAAAATAGTTCAAAACCAATGGAATGACTCCACCCCACCCCACCCCCTCTCTCTCTCTCTCTGTCTCTCTCTCGCTCTCTCTTTCTCCTCCTCCTCATAGATTGCATCATTACAAATTTAACCACATTTGCAAATTAAAATAGTTCAAAACCAATGGAATGACTCTCTTTCTCGCTCTCTCTCTCTCTCCCTCTCTCTCTCTATTTATCTATCTCTTTCTCTCTCTATCTCTCTCTCTCTTTCTCCTCCTCCTCATAGATTGCATCACTACAAATTTAATCATATTTGCAAATTAAAATAGTTCAAAACCAATGGAATGACTCTCTCTCTCTCTCTCTCTCTCTCTCGCTCTCTCTCTCTCTCTCTCGCTCTCGATCGATCTATATCTCTCTCTCGCGCGCGGTCTCTCTCTCTTGCTCTCTCTCTTTCTCCTCCTCCTCATAGATTGCATCACTACAAATTTAATCACATTTGCAAATTAAAATAGTTCATAACCAATGGAATGACTCTCTCTCTCTCGCTCGCTCTCTCTCTCTCTCTCTCTCTCTCTCGCTCTCTCTCCTTCTCTCTCTCTCTCTCCCTCTCTCTCTCTCTCGCTCTCTTTCTCTCTCTCTCTCTCTCTCTCTCTCTCTCTCTCTCTCTCTCTCTCTCTCTCTCTCTGTTTCTCTCTATCTATCTATGTATCTGACTTTTTACTTCCTGACACAGATGAACATAATTTAATTGTTTTGGGGTCGCGTTTCCTTTTTTCATAGGCTGAATGCAGGCATTTGTTTGGCTCTGAAAACATGAAGGGGAAACCGAGTTGAGCATCTGGCTCACATCTTGTCAAATTGGTCAGTGCAGTGCAGTGAGGTTTTAATAATCACCAGCATAAGGTGCTTCAAGGAAACACATTAAAAGTGAATGTGTGTTGTGCCTGAATGCATTTGCTGTTTGCCTCTTGAGGTTTGTGGCTTTTTTCTCATGTGTTTAAGACAGACACCACCCACACCGAAGCAAGGAATGTCAGCATGGTAGTCACCCCCCCCTTCCCCCCTTTCCCCCCCTTTTTTTCTCCAGACTGTGTGGAATAATGCAGAAATGTGTTTTATTAAATTACAGTATATTATAGTGCTCAGACATTATGTAATCTCTATATTTACGGGTAACTTATTTATATGGCCATTTGTATGTCCCTTATGTAGGCTCTCTGTCACTTTCACATATGGGTTGTATGTTATTTCTGTTATCTGTCATGTTTTATCACAATTTGAAGGTAATGCGACAATTAGTGAAAACAAGAACATTTGCTCTTGTTTGTTTTTGTGTTGTTATTTGGACACATTATGACAACCCTTTGAGTCTGATTGAGTTACATGGCTGTCAAATGCATGTCAATGCAGGGAAAAATGCATCTATTTGATGGCACTGTGTTGTTGAATTCTTGAAAAAAAAAGTTTGCATACTCACCGATCCCTATTTCCTTTCGCTTCTGTCAAAAAAAGCTTTTGTTGAAGGAGTCTCCAGTTTCAGTGCTTTATAACCTAAGGTAAAGCGATCGCTGTGTTTTCCAATGTGAAAGAGTGATATAATTGCTCATTGCAAGAATATGGATGTCTCACAATATTGATCTCCTGGCAACATTTGCGTCGTTCATACAAGATTTATTTTCCTTTCTTTGTTGGATGGTTTTCTGAGGTTAGATTTAGGCAGAGCTTTAGCCAAGACTAAGACCTTTGTCAAGTCCATTACCAGGACCAATTGACACGGAGTCAAAACTGAGCCCAAAGAAGTGAGACAAATTATATACTGTATTTATTTTTGCAAAATGTTACTTCTTAAAAATGTCGCTTAACCTGTGGTATTGTTTAAAAGAATTTATGTAGGGGGGAAAACATGCATTTATAAAAGGCAGCTCACTCCGTAGTCACAATTTTGCAATACAGGAATCCGTCTCTACTTCGCGCTTCAATTCATGTGACTTCAATGTATCGTGTTTTTTTTTTTTTTTTTTTTTTTTTTTTTAATATTCATCGAATTAAAAAATAAGGAAATTAAGGAAGAAGCTACAAAACACTGCCAATTATGCAAAAAAAAAAAAACCCCAACCCAAAACCCCCCAACAAAACTACTTACATTTTTATGTGAGGTGCGCATCTGTGCGCGCGTTGCTCATGTGTCTGAATGTGTGTATTTATATTATTATACAGTGATACCTCAGCTCACGAACATAATTGGTTCCCAGAAAGTGTGTGTCAGGCGAAAAGTTCGTCTTCCGAACATTTATTTCCCATAAGAAACCATTAAAATGAGAATAATCCGTTCCCAGGTCCCCATAAAACATAATTTTCTACTAAATAAGCCTTAAAACTACACAAAAATATACCTTATTTTATGTATAATAAATGTGCTATTGTATTGTAATTAAAGAAATAAACTGTACTGTATAATAAAGTGGTTTTATTTCCCTTTGTGATGGTAGTTGATGGCTTGATGGAATGGAGTGGGAGGAGGAGGGAGGGAGGGACTTACTGTTTGGAAGGAGAGTTTGGAAACGCCTACTGTTTGGAAACACCCTTAGCCACACACGCACCCTTAATAGCTTCCTTGTTCTTAAGGATGGGAGCAATGGTAGACTTAGCGTACTGGTACTGGGACGCTGAGTCACACAAACGCACACCTCGTTCGTGTTTTTCAATGATCTCCGCCTGTGGTGGGTCTTTTTCGGTCCCATAATAGCAAAAGTACACTCAATATGGTCCAAAATGTCGAGCAAACACAAACCACTTCCGCACTCAAAGAAAGGGGTGATTTAACTGTGACGCCGTGAGCGTGCGTCAGCTTCTCGTGGCCGCCACCGTGGCGCTGTTCGACCGCATGGTTTGATTCGTCCGCCGAAAACTAGTTCGTCAGCAGAGACTATATGCTCGCAAATTTAATGTTCTTGAGGCGAAAAGTTCGTGAGCTTAAGCGTTCGTCAGCGGAGGTTTTACTGTATATTTCTTTACATCTTATGCATTATTTTTAAATGTTTAATTGTCATTATAAGCATTTATAGTGTTGAATATGTATTTATTGATATTATATACACATATACATGTCATATATGTCAGTCGGGGGGGGGGTGTCGATCCTACTTTGCGGAATACAGCGATCGCGGGGGGATCTTGGTCCCGATTAACCGTAGAAAGTGAGGGATCCCTGTATTAGGTAAGCCAAGACCAGGACAAGTTAGATTGCAAACACCAGCATACATTCCGAGACAAGTCTGAGACATCTTGTTTCAATTCTGAGAGGAGTCTCAAACCAACCTCAAGTACAACAGCTGTGGATTTATAGGTATAACATTAATAAACCAAGGCAGTGGTGGACTGGTGGTAAAGGTGCTGGACAACCTTGGGACCCAGTTATCAAAGGCCATGTCTCTCACAGTCTATGGTGAGAGGTTCATGTAAAAGAACCATTGCTGACTTCCGATGAGAGTAGATGCATAGCCATCAGTGTGTTTCTGTCCTGCAGTGGCCTGGCGAGATGTCCAGGGTGTACTCTGCCGTCGCCCAGACTCGGTTGAGATGGGTGCCAGCCTCCCCATGACCCTAATTAGGATAAATGAATGAATGACATGAATAAACCAGTTATATTATGATTATGTAAATGGAAAGCCTTCATAAGGATGCTAAGACAGATGCGTGCATTTTTTTCTAATAAGCATCCACACTTTAGTATGTCTGCGATGAATACTGAAATTATCATGCTTCAAAAATAGATGTTGCACTTTGTATGTTGTTTCCTGAAGATAAGATAAACAGCGTGAAGAGAAATGTATTCCTGTCCAGCTGTGTGGTCTACAATGGCTATGAAGTTATGTGTCTAAAAGCTAAAACTAATGTACAGTTATGACAAATCCACACGAATAGTTCCGATTACAGGGTCACATGTTCAAGTATGTCATGGTGATTGGTTCATCTTCATCGAGTACTTTCAATGATTTTCAGTTTTCATTCTTGTGGTTCTATCAAAGATTTGATGTACAGTAGCATTCTTTTCTTTCTCAAAACACTTTTACAAGTGACACCCATCAACCAACCATCGGGCCACTTCTTTCTTTGGAAGAATATAAGAACTTGTAAGATAATAAAAAATACAGCGGCGTTTGTTAGAGTAATGCACTCAATATTATTAGAAATTATTTAACATAGTATAATAATAATAATAATAATAATAATAATAACAATAAAAATTCTAAATAAAGTATTTTTCTCATTATCAATGTACTATGTGAAATGGTTAATATTAATATTGAACAGTGTAATGTACAGCAATGTTAAACACCCCTCCCCTCTCTCTCTCTCTCTCTCTGTTTCTCTCTCTGGCTGTCTCCCTCTCTCTCTATCTCTCTCTCTCTCTCTCTCTCGCTGTCTCTCTCTCTCTCTCTGTTTCTCTCTCTGGCTGTCTCCCTCTCTCTCTATCTCTCTCTCTCTCTCTCGCTCTCTCTCTGCTGTCTCTCTCTCTCTCTCTCTCTCTCTCACTGTCTCTCTCTCTCTCTGTCTCTCGCTCTCTCTCTCTCTGTTTCTCTCTCTCTCTCTCTCTCACTCTCTTTCTCTGTTTCTTTCTCTAGCTGTCTCTCTCTCTCTCTCTCTCTCTCTCTCTCTCTCTCTCTCTCCCTCCCTCTCTCTCTCTCTCTCTCTCTCTCTCTCTCACTCTCTCTCTCTGTCTCTTGCTCTCTCTCTCTCTCTCTCTCTCTCTCTCTCCCCTTCTCTCTCTGTAAGAGAGGTGGAATTGTAAGCCAGTCAAAGACTAACATCAGCCAGTGACAAATAGCAAACAATTTGAATATACCTCTGTCAAGTGGTAAAAAGTACAAAATGAAGGTACGACCACCATGGAGCCACAATCTAGGTATACCTGGACCATCAGAAAGATCCTTTCACTCCATGAAAAGAGCAGTGTAGAAAAATCCACTATATATTATATTATATATTTATAGTATAAATATATAATAAATACATAATACACAAATATATATAAATATATATATATATATATATATATATATATATATATACATACATATATATATATATATATATATATATATATATATATATATATATATATGTGTGTGTATATATATATATGTATGTATATATAAAATATTCTGATGAGATGACCTCCAGCCTTCCTGGGTTAAGCAGTTCACAAAATGAAGGGTGTGAAGAATGTGTGTGTGTGTGTGTGTGTGTGTGTGTGTGTGTGTGTGTATGTATATATATGTGTGTGTATATATATATATATAAAATGTGTGTCTTTTTTTTTTTAATGGCAGAACAACCCCTACTTGAAAATGTCACATGACCTAACATCCATGTACTAGCTGTTCTACTTCTTTTCTGGCCAAAATTAAGTGGGCAGAGCTTTATGGAAAAAGTTGCAGATATGAGCAAAAGCATTGTTCTGAGAGGGCTAACCGGTATCTCACAGTGGCCAATTTGACCTCATGCCCAGTACACAATGACCACCCTGCAGAGCATGGACCCCTGCTGCCACAGCCCACACTTCTGCCATCAGTAGACACAATCTGACAGGTGGATGGTAACTGCTCTCCTATGGCTATGTCAGTGTACAGCGCCACTAATGAGCGCTAGAGCTGATAGGACAAGGGCAATGTCTCGCTAAGACAACCAGCTGCTTGTTCTCAAAGATGCAAGATGGGGGTTTTGGGGTATAGCAGTTTTGTAGAGGCAACTGTATGGGTTGCAACAATTAGTCCACTGTATCTATCAGTACAATTATCCAAAATGATTATCAATAAAGCAATCCATTATTCAGATGGGCATTGAGAAACCCTCCCCACATCTGAGAGATTGATAATGTGCTTCTCCAACCATGAATTTCCAGACCCTTGTCTATTATTCTCAAAACTGGTCAAGGAGGCTATGCTATCAAAACAAATTTAGTCTGCAGATTGATTAAAAAAGGAAAAGGGGGTATATGGTGAAAAAAGACCAGGCTTGATAATACTCGGGAAGTCTGGGCTGCCACAGTTAATCTGCACCAGCTCTTCTCAACGCTGGGAGATAATTACTGGAAGTTGGCATATGGAGATGATTATTATGTAACTACAAGGAACCCCCTTGGAAACAATGCAGGAAAATAGGGCATTGTGCTCTTGCTCTCGGATGAGAAATTGTGGAACAAATTTCTAACAGTTGCATATATTTTACATACATTTCTTTAAATACACAGTAATAAAAGCATTAGCACATAATATGTCGGTTGAAGTGTTTCAAATATCTGCGTTGTTAGCGTGTGTTATGCAAAACTGGCATGATGTCTATCCAGCGTATATTTTAGGTGTTTTTGGCTGCAATGTCAAACAACGGGAACAGCATTTTATAACAGGAAGTAATACATCCATTTAAGTAGAATACAGACAACTGAGCTAGAAGTCAATAATCACATGAAAGTTTTTCAAAATGTAGAAAGTTCCTGCTGAGATTATTGATACATTTGGCAGAGAGGGATGAGATAGAGCTGAGTAACCCTCTGAGTTGTATCCTTATCTGGCCAGCTGTCCAGGGTGTACCTTGCCCTTGCCCGGAGTTGGCCGGGATGGGCACCAGCCTCCCCATGACCCTAACTAGGTTTAATCAGTTATAGAAAATTAAATTCAGCTTGATATGGACCACTCCACCTTTATGGACTTAGATATTGTCTAGTTATTTAGATGCTTTGCAAACACACATATGTTGTTGAGCGAGATGTATTAAGGAGTGTACTTATATATATATATATATATATATACACACACACACACAGTCTGGGCGTTTTGTGTGGAGTTTGCATGTTCTCTCTATGCTTGTGTGGGTTTCCTCTGGGTACTCAGGTTTCCCTTTTATATATATACACACACACACACACACATACATATATATATATATATATATATATATATATATATATATATATATATATATATATATATATATATATATACAGTATATAGTAGGCCCCTACTATTCACAGTGGTTCCAAACAGCAGGAGGGAGAAACAAAAAGCTCTCAGCCATTGGATAAATTTGAATCACATGCCAGTAACTGCCAGGTTTGTTGCTAATTCACGAGTATGCGGGGCCGCGACTGCTGAACCGCGAATTGGCAAGGGCGTACTGTATACATACACACACACACACACACACACATATATATATATATATATATATATATATATATGTGTGTGTGTGTGTGTATGTATGTGTGTGTGTATATATATATATATATATATAGAGAGAGAGAGAGAGAGAGAGAGAGCGAGAAAGAGAGAGAGAGAAAGAGAACAATTTACTTCTTTTATCTAGCTTGTGTATTCATATATGTAAATATAAATAGCTTCCTACAATATGTATTTTTTTTACCTTCTACAATTCTAGTAACATTATGAAATGGCTAAAGGCCGGCCATGTCTCTCACTGTCTCTGGTGTGAGGCTGTAAAAGAACCATTGCTGACTTTCATCAACAGTAGCTGCATCTCCATCAGCGTGTTTCCACCTTACGATGACCTGGCGAGTTGTCCAGGATGTACTCTTCCCTCGCCCGGAGTCGGCTGGGATGGGCGCCAGCCTTGCTGTGACCCTAATTAGGATTAAGCGGTTACAGAAAATGAACTGAAATCTCAATTCTTTGTTTACACCTCAAGAAATCACCTTTGCATTCATTCATCTCTTAGAGATGAAGCAAAAGTCCTACTGCATGAACAATATGTCATCATCAAATAAAAGACAATGATTTATAGCATTTTTCTGACTGATTCCACCTAATTTCTTACAGCTTCGGCAAGTATCTTTCGGAAGAATTGATATTTGTGGGATAATTAATACGTAAGTTTAACCATGGTGCTGACTTTAAAGACTTAATTTATCACCTATATCATTGCCGTGGTAGTTCTAAGTAAAATAAATAAATAATCAGTGTTTCTCACAGTTATAGGCTCTTTCGTGACATGATTAAATGTCTCCCGCTGAGGTCTTAATGCGATTTAATCAATTCCTGCCAATGTGATAATTAATTAAGCCTCGGGTCTGTCTGCGGTAGAACAATATGGTCATGGCTGTGGTTCAATGAGCTATGCCACTTCATTACAGGCTTGACGTGCCAAATCTGTAACGGGTTTATTCACAATCAGTCATGCCATGATCTGCGAGATGCAACTTTGAAGGCATGACCAAAAAGTCATTTAACCTAGGAACTTGTGTCTGAGACTTGTGAAACTGTGCAAGGTCTCACACATTGACTGGAGGGCAAACAATGAGGTGATTCATGAGCTATTTATAACTATATATTTTTATCAAGTTGTGTCATAATATATTGTTCTTTCTCTTGTGCTATCACATTTTTATTTCAGCAATATGATCATTGTTTCTTAAAGAATTGGTTCCTGAGTCTATTGTTGAGATGCTTAGAAATAAATTTGGGGTTTTACAGGGTTTTTTATATATATATATATATATATATATATATATATATATATATATATATATATATATATATATATATATATATATATATATATATATATATATATATATGTGTGTGTGTGTGTGTGTGTGTGTGTGTGTGTGTGTGTGTATATATATATATATATATATATATATATACTACAAAAAAAGTTAAGGATATTTGGAAATTTTCTCAATTTTTTTTTTGTTTTTGTGTATTCGCCTTAATTTCAGTTTTTTTATTGACAAATATCCTTAATTTTTTGTGTAGTGTATATATATATATATATATATATATATATACATACACACACACACACACACACACACACACACACACACACGATGTGAATTGTCCAGGGAATTGTCCAGGTTCTCATCCAGAATCGACTGAGATGGGCGTCAGCCTCCCTGCGACCTTAATTAGGATTAAGTGGTTCAGAATATGAATGAATGTTTGAGTCATATAGTATTAAATGGTTAACTTTGGAGTTCTTTTGCTTATGGTGTGTGTGTGTGTGTGTGTGTGTGTGTGTGTGTGTGTGTGTGTGTGTGTGTGTGTGTTACACCATACAGCTTCAGTCATTGATATTTTACTATAACATGACTCCAAATCATGTATTTTAATCCTTACATAATCACATGTCTGAAAATGTTACAAGAAATAAAATTTTTTTTTATGATGATGATGACGACGATGATGAGGAAGCCGAAGACTGCACTATTATTCACCAAATAATAAATCACCAAAGTATATAGAAAGCAGTGATGCCACAAACTCTTTGGAGGCATTATTGCATTAAAATGAAGCAAATAGCTGAAATTACAACAATTTAAAAGTTGATAGTTTTAAACTAGTGTTCGATCTCGATTTTCTCCTTAAACATTCCTTCACTATGAAACTTCTCATCTCTATCATCTGCATAAACCATAAATGTTGAGAGGAAACTGTGGGATCAGATCTTTCACCTTCCTTTGATTGTCATTTTCAGGTTTGTAGAGCTAGGGGATGTAAATAACACAAGCTCATGCAACGGGCTTCTCAGGGGTTACACAACGGACAGTGGCTGTGGATAGTTTAAGATTTTCATTACATCATCAACAAGGGTGAAGCTGGTTTATTGAAGACTTCCTGCTCTTATCATTGTTGCTGAGCCAAACCTGCAAACATGATCTGTAGAGGATCAAAATAGTAACTAGGAAATGGGAGGCTGTTGGATTGTTATTCTTGTTTGTTGTCCCTGGAGGACAGTTGATAACACAAGATGATGTGTTTGATAGTAGGATCCAAAGCTTTGTATTTCTGAGTTCTTCAGGTTTTGATGTTCATTGAAGCCAGAAGTGTTTCCATTACAGTTGCACCGTATACCACTGACGTAAAATAGTTCTTGTTTGCTTCTTGACGGAGACCCCTCTACGTTTGATACTCATCTTTGATGGAATGTAAGCCGGGCTCTTGAATTTCTGCCTGCTGAGAGCATGGTGCCATCATTAACGTGGACCACTCCACTGAAGACGCCGGTCAAGGAATGGGGGGTAGAAAGAGTCTGTGAAAAGGGCAGGCATTGTTCGCCCTGGGTGGGGAGTGGGCAACAGGAATGTGGGCCGAACGTTAGCTGTGCGAGGCCTGAGAGAGAGAGACACCATTGTCCCCCACAGTTACCCCTTCAGTCAGATCAGGGTGAAGGAGGCATGGGGTCACAGTTCCTGCTGTTCTGCATGGATCTGTAACACCGGCAAAGCAACGCTGTGGCCTACCAGCAGTTCAAAATAAATACTATATGCTCACTCATCAAAACCTTTTGCCACTTGAGATAGCCATTGTCCCACTTTCTCAAGGTGGCTAGCATCAGGTCTGGGCTGGGAATAGACACGCTGACCTTGAGGAGTTAGAAGTTTAAACTCGATTATAATAGACTATAGTCTATTCTGTAGTTTTATCTTCGATTCATCTTTCGAGAGATGCAGAGTAAGGCTCCATGGTACCATCCTTTTATTTTTATTCGAGCATACAGTATTTTTAAGAGAAAAGATGCAATTCATTTTGTTACATCCTGGAAAGGTATTTCATATTGTTTCCTTCTGGACATACTGTGGAGTACTGTATATTAGTATATACAGGGATACCTCACTTTCTGCGGTTAATGGGGACCGAGACCCCCCCCCCCCCCCCCCCGAGACCACTGATTTCCGCGAAGTAGGATCAACCCCCACTGACTGACGTATTACGTACATGTATATGTGTATATAATATCAATAAATACATATTCAATGCTATAAATGCTTATAATAACAATTAAACGTTCAAAAACAATGCATAAGATGTAAATAAAATATAAATACACACACATACAGACGCGCGCGCACACCTCACATAAAAATGTAAGTACTTTTGTTGGGGGGTTTTGGGTTGTTTTTTGTTTTTGTTTGTTTGGGTTTTTTTGCATAATTGGCCTTGTTTTGAGGCATTTTCCTTAATGTTTTCCTTAATTTCCTTCCCCCCCCCGATGATTATTTTTGAAAAACTTGTGATGCACTGAAGCCGCAGAAACTGAAGCACGAAGAAGCGAAGGATCGCTGTACTAAAACGCGATGCACTGAAGCCGCATGAATTGAAGCATGTAGTAGCGAGGGATCCCTGTAAATGGGGCAGGTTGGCACAAAGTAAGTCCAATGTCTCAAAAGGTTATAATCAACTTATCAGCTAACATACCGGCCTGACTGGCCTGCTGCTAGGCATCACTATTAACCGGAAACTGCAATATGTTTCAATACCTTTCTATCGTAAGAGTTTCAGCAGTTTGTGCCACAGTAGCTTTTCTATGGCAGCAGAATAGAATTACGGTACTAGCCTTCGCGCCTCATGGACATCGGTGAACCCATGACAGTCTTACTAGTTCACTGTCCTTCCTTGGATCACCGGTACTAACCACTAAACCTTGTTTGGAGATGATTAAACCCAGTTGTTTATCCATCACAATGTGTATAGAGAGGTGGAGGTATGCCCTGGAAAGGAGAGGAATGAAGGTTAGCCTCAGTAAATCAGAATACATGTGTGTGAATGAGAAGGACCCAGGAGGAACGGTGATGTTACAGGGAGCAGAGATAAGGAAGGTGGAGGACTTTGAGTACTTAGGCTCAACAATCCAGAGCGATGGAGAGTGTGGAAAAGAAGTGAAGAAGTGTGTGCAGGCAGGTTGGAATGGTTGGAGAAAAGTGTCCGGTGTGATGTGTGATAGAAGGGTATCAGCAAGAATGAAAGGAAAAGTCTACAAGACGATGATGAGGTCAGCGATGTTGTACGGTTTAGAAACAGTGGCGCTGAGGAAAAGACAGGAGGTGGAGCTGGAGGTAGCAGAGATGAAAACGTTGAGGTTCTCTCTGGGAGTAACGAGGATGGATAGGATCAGAAATGAGTACATCAGAGGGACAGCACGTGTAAGATGTTTTGGAGACAAAGTCAGAGAGGTTAGATTGAGATGGTTTGGACATGTACAGAGAAGGGATCATGAGTATATTGGCAGTAGGATGCTGAGGCTGGAATTACCCGGCAGAAGGCCTAGAGGAAGACCAAAGAAGAGATTTATGGATGTGGTGAAGGAAGACATGAAGGTCGTTGGAGTAAGAGAAGAAGATGCAGAGGCCAGGGTGAGATGGAGGCGGATGATTTGCAGTGGCGACCCCTGAAGGGAACAGCAGAAAGGAAAAGAAGAAGAAGATAAAATGAACTGAACTGAACTGTTCCCTTTCAGGGGTCGCCACAGCGAATCATCTGCCTCCACTTCATGGAATTCATATTAATGATTCGCATGTTTGATTTGGCATCGGTTTTTACATCGGATGCCTTTCCTGACACAACCCTTTCGCAAGGGGCTAAAACACGCTGATGGCTATACTCTTGACGAAAGTCAGCAATGGTTCTTTTACATGAACCTCTCACCATAGACAGGGAGAGACATGGCTGGCCTGTGATAACCCAGTTAGCTGCACTGGGGGGACAGTGACAACCTTGTGCAGAGTGGGACTCAAACCCCCAACCCTAGGGTCATCGGTTCAGCACTTTACCACCAGGGCAACACTGCCATAATTGGAGATCATGTATATGTCATGAATTTAAAAAGATTTAAAAATAATCCATGAGAAGAATTCTTGAAGTATTTCCAGAAATATTTATTTGTCTCAGGCTCGGTGGATCTAACTGAATAGAACAGGCAATCGACATCCACATCGTATTTAGTATTTAATTGTTAATAAAAGAGATTTGGAGATTTAACAGAAGTGTCAACTGTCAGGGTTGCATCAAGAAAATATTTTGTTTACAAGAAAGGAAACAAGTTGTAGAAAGATTCTTAATATGCGAAAATACTTTTTGATCAAAAGCCATGATGACGGCTGCAGGGTTTTGCTCCAGAACAACTGAAATTCGACCTGAGGCTATCATTTTTTTCATCACAGTTAATGTTGACTTGGTTTAATTTTCTCGGGTTTATTGCTATTTGCAATAGTTCTTTATGCCAATACTGTATATTTAATTGAATTTTATGCTTAAATTTGCTCTACAGTATTTCTTTGCAAGGGATGCACGACTTGTCAGCAATTAATATTTTCAATAGTTCAGATTAATTTATGACCGTTATGGTTTGTGATAATGACAGATTGCAAAAATAAGAAACAAAAAGAATGATCCTAAAGTATTGTATTCTTCCTTTTTTTCTTCAGACATCAATTATTTTGCAATAAATACATGATTATAGGGACAGATTGTGATGAATAAACATTACAGAATACATGTGTGTGAACAACAAGGACCCAAGAGGAACTTTGAGGTTACAGGGGGCAGAGATAAAGAAGGTGGAGGATTTTAAGTACTTAGGCTCAACAATCCAGAGCAATGGAGAGTGTGGAAAAGAGGTGAAGAAGCGCGTGCAGGCAGGTTGGAATGGATGGAGAAAAGTGTCCGGTGTGATGTGTGATAGGAGAGTATCGGCAAGAATGAAGGGAAAAGTGTACAAGACGGTGATGAGGCCAGCGATGTTGTATGGTTTAGAGACAGTGGCCCTGGGGAAAAGACAGGAGTCAGAGTTGGAGGTAGCAGAGATGAAAATGTTGAGGTTCTCTTTGGGAGTAACGAGGATGGATAGGATCAGAAACGAGTACATCAGAGGGACAGCACATGTTAGATGTTTTGGAGACAAAGTCAGAGAGGCTAGATTGAGATGGTTTGGACATGTACAGAGGAGGGATAGTGAGTATATTGGTCGTAGGATGCCGAGGTTGGAACTACCAGGCAAAAGGCCCAGAGGAAGACCAAAGAGAAGATGTATGGATGCGGTGAAGGCGGACATGAAGGTCGTTGGAGTAAGAGTAGAAGATGCAGAGGATAGGGAGAGATGGAGGCAGATCATTTGCTGTGGCGACCCCTGAAGGGAACAGCCGAAAGGAAAAGAAGAAGAAGAAGAAGAAGAAGATTGTGATGAATAAACAACTGGGTTTAATCATCTCCAAACAAGGTTTAGTGGTTCGTACCAGTGATGCAAGGAAGGACAGTGAACTAGTAAGACTGTCATGGGTTCACCGATGTCCATGAGGCGCGAAGGCTAGTACTGTAATTCTATTCTGCTGCCATAGAAAAGCTACTATGGCACAAACTGCTGAAACTCTTACTATAGAACGGTATTGAAACATATTGCAGTTTCCGGTTAATAGTGATGCCTAGCAGCAGGCCAGTCAGGCCGGTATGTTAGTCGATAAGTTGGTTATAACCTTTTGAGACGCTGGACTTACTTTGTGTCAACCTGCCCCATTTACAGGGATCCCTCGCTACTACATGCTTCAATTCATGCGGCTTCAGTGCATCGCGGGTTTTTTTTAAATATTGATTGAATTAAAAAATAAGGAAATTAAGGAAGAATAGGGAAAAAGTTCAGGAAAATGCCACACAAACAAAGCCAATTATGCAAAAAAAAAAAAAAAAAAACCCAAACAAACAAAAACAACCCAAAACCTCCCATCAAAACTCATTACATTTTTGTGAGGTGCGCATCTGAGTACATGCACGCGCATCTGCACGCACGCGTGCGTCTGTATGTGTGTATTTATATTTTATTTACATATTATGCATTATTTTTGAATGTTTAATTGTTATTTTAAGCATTTATAGCATTGAATATGTATTTATTGAGATTATATACACATATGCATGTACGTACATGTACATACGTATACATCAGTCGGGGTGGGGGGGGGGGGGGGGCGATCCTACTTCGCGGAATTTGGTGGTCGCGGGGGATCTCGGTGCCAATTAACCACGGAAAGTGAGGGATCCCTGTATTCCCTTTAACCTTAAAGAATGCCATCAATCTTTCAAATGTCACTGTTTATTTAGGATTCATGTGATTACTTACCAGGTTGTGGGATGAGACAAGAGAAACTAGTGGGGTCTTGAGCTCATTTTTCCCCACTGTTGTGGTTGGATGGGGAATTTGGAACAATGACTCTGTTGGGCGTTATTATTTAGACCTTGAAGCGTGTTACAGTGATAAAAAAAGAATGTGTAAGCAGGCCAATGTTTGTTCAGAAAACATCCTCTTAGATAGCGCTGTAGGAGACCTAGTCAAATACAGATCTAACAACAGCCCAGATATTTGCGCTTATAAATGCACAGCATGCCTTATTTGAAATCCTAACATGAGTTGATTTCCTGATCAAATCTCAAAGGAACATTGTTTAATTTGTTTTCAGTATCGTTTCACGTGATGTTTCACTGTGTGGTTGCATGTGTGTGGTGTATGTCTCTGTGTGTGGCTGTGTGTGTGTGGAGGGGTAGAGAGAGAGAGAGAGAGAGAGAGATTGTAAACTGTCTGCATGCCTTTGGATGTATGGCTTGCAGAGATGTGGAAACCCCTGGAGGTGGGCTGGTTGGAAAGGGGGTGGGACGAGAGGACAGAGTAGTGCTTCCCTTCCCTTTTATCATTCTTTAGTGGGAAAAAATGTGATAAAGAACACTGCTGGTTCAGAGGCACCCGGCCTATAAACACAGCTCACATGCACAGAGATGAGGTCAGGGGCCACATAGCACTTTGACAGAAAAAAAAGGGGAAAAGCACCCGAGGACCTCAAGACAATGGTCACTGAAGACCGAAGAGGAGGCAGTGCGAACCTGACAAGTGTTCACTTCACATTCTTCCTCTTTCCCAAGACACTCTTCTCCCCCCGCAGTCTCTTCCTCACTTTCACATCCAGAGCATATGGCAGGACACTTATCAGGCCAGTATCAAATGTTCTTCATATGCCATGCCGCTGATTCAGATGAGCAGCGGTTGAATTTCAAAATGCAATGCATGCTCATGAATGTCATGATAAGCATGATCCAGGAAATAGGCAAGAAATGGTTGTGCAACTCTCATAAAAGTTTGCAAGGCATGGCTTATTCATTCATTCATTCATTCATTCATTCATTTAGTCATATACCTTAAGTGCATGATCCTGTGTAGGATCACTGTGGATATGGAGCCTATTCTGGGAACACTGCGAACATTGGAGTACGAATACAAGATAAGTCTATACAACTTATACACTCAGACTCACACCAAGAAATCATTTACCAAAGCAAATCTAACCACTGTTTTTGCAAAGTGGGAGGAAACTAGAGAACCTTGAGCAAACCCGGGTAAGTAGCACACTCTGGACTGAAAGTAACCTGAGCTTCAGTGTTCCTCCAGTGTGATTCTGAAATACAGACACTCCCCGCTTTACATTCATTCGTTTTACGTATTTTTCGATTTTACGTTTAAAAAAAAAAAAAAAAAATTAAGTCAAATTTTGAGTTTAGCGTGCTCTCTGTAGTACGAGACGTACCTACATGGTACGCTGACGTAATACGCTACTTCCGCATGATGCTGCGTCCATGCTTTACAAACGACAGACTGAACGTGCCCCTCCTTCCTCCCAGTTCGCCGTGTGTTACCCTTGTGTTAAGACGTCGTCTCTGTGATCTTCGTGTTTACACTGTTTTGCGGACTTTTGTAACCCTAAGCAAATATGGTTGGTCAGAAGCGTTAGCCTACTAGTGATGGTGGTAGTCAGAAAAAGCAGCAAGCTGTCTCATTAGAAACGAAGATGGCTATTATCAAGAAAATCGATGCTGGTGAAAAACATGTGAATGTTGCACATTTCTTCCAAATGGCGCCGTCGGCCATCGGAACCACTTCCAATCAGAAAGATCTCATCATAGAGAGGTTAAAGGTTATATTTGATACTGTATTTGATATTTGATGAGTGAATTTGATTAAAATTTATCTATTTGAAATTATTTTGCTTGAATTTAATTTATTTGAAATTAATGTTGATATTATTTGATATATTTGGAGGAATGAGCACATCAGAGGGACAGCACATGTAAGACGTTTTGGAGACAAAGTCAGAGAGGCTGGATTGAGATGGTTTGGACATGTACAGAGGAGGGATAGTGAGTATATTGGTAGTAGGATGCTGAGGTTGGAAGTACCAGGCAGACGACCTAGAGGAAGACCAAAGAGACGATTCATGGATGTGGTGAAGGAGGACATGAAGGTCGTTGGTATAAGAGAAGAAGATGCAAAGGATAGGGTGAGATGGAGGCAGATGATTCGCTGTGGCGACCCCTGAAGGGAAAAGCCGAAAGGAAAAGAAGAAGATTATTTGATATAGTTGATATTATTTTACATTGTTATGTTTATAAGAATTGATTTAGAGATGTTTATTAGATGTGGTAATGGTATTTATGGATGTATAGTACACTATGAACGTCATACATCACTGGAACATACAGTAACAATTTACGGGTTTTTTTTTTCACCTTATGTTCGGCCGTCCGGAACCGAACTAAAACATAAGTCGAGGAGCATCTGTACTACATGTGACATGGGTCAGACTGCTGAGGAAAGATGTTCCATGTTATGCAGCCAACATGTTGAACATTACATTGTTTCATCCTGAAGTGTGCTTCAGTCAGCCTGGGTTTTGCAACAAGGAAATGAACTGAGGATAGCTTGCCTCATCATCTAAAGGTTGCACCTTGAAATAGACGACTGGAGGAGCAATGGCCATAAATTGTAGATGATCAACTGAAGGGATTACATAACATATGTCCTTATATCAATTGATCAGATGCAATGCAGTTGCCCACAGCCAGATCTGGTAAACCAGTACTGCCTTCGTCTTTCAGTAGACACAGTGGGAATGATTCAGAACCATGTGTGAGGCAGATGGGTGAGGCTGGCACACCCTGGGTATACGGTTAGAGATAAGCTCTGATAACAGAGCAGATTTCAGGAATTGATCACTGTTTATTCAGCTTATCCTATTAGTGGTTGAGCTCATGGATGCTCTATCACTCTAGTCTTTCCAATCTAGTCCATTACTTGGACATTATATAAATTCTCCAGGATTGATTCTGGACTTGATTGGAAAAAGACTACATTGGTACAGGTTTGGTCGACATCATTAGGTTAAGGTAGGTGAGGTAAAGTCTGTTGGGCTTTTTACACCCGAGCCATAGTGGCTCATCAGGCCGGTGCTTATCCCCGGTTTCTGTAGCGTGTAGTTCAACTCCTCCTGGATGGGATGCTAGTTCATCGCGGGTTACCTTCCCAGTATATTTTTACTGGGATCCATTTATACTGCTGGGTGAACAGAGGCACACTTGTGATTAATACCTTGCCCAGGGGTCTGAGCACAGTGGGGGTCTCACTGGGATTTGAACACACAACCTCCCAATCATGAGCCCAGCACTCTAACCACTATGCCACTGGCCCCACAGACATCATTAGGGATAGATGGCAAAGGATTCTGGTCAGAGAGGTACCGAACCAGAGCCTATCATGGGAATAGAAAGCATAAGATACAAATACACCTTAGAGGTTCTGCAGGGCATCACAACAATACACATTAATTCATACCCATTTACAATTTAGTAGGATCAATCCACATCCAGGGGCAGTGTTGGCCTAGTGGTATAGGGCACTGGATCGCTGATCCTAAGGTTTGGGGTTCGAGTCCCACTCTTCACAAGGATGTCACTGTCCCACCAGTGCAGCTAACCGGGTTATCAAAGGCCGTTCGCCTGTCTGACCATTGCTGACTTTCGACAACAGTAGGCTGCAAAACTGTCAGCGTGTTTCCGCCCTGCGATGGCCTGGGGAGCTGTCCAGGGTGTACTCTGCCTTCGCCCGGAGTCAGATGGGATGGGCGCCTGCCTCCCTGCGACCCTAATTAAGATTAAGCGGTTACAGAAAATGAATTGAATGAACAATCCACATCCATAAATAAGACAATTGCTAATTTAAAATATATTTTAGAGTTTGGAGAAACTCTTGCTGAGATCCAAGCCCCGCTGCTATGAAACAACATTAGGGCCATCACACTGTTCCAGCCTCTTCATTAAAGCTTATTTAAGTAGCTGCTTTTTGTGCGAATCACATATTCAGTCGAAACTGATATCTATTTCAAGGAGGAAAAAAAATATGAAGTTGCATTTACTCCACTTTTAAAATTTTTTTCAGTTTCAGCTGCAGACCACAACATCCCTTTCTGCATCATTGTCATACTTGAAATAGGAACTAAATTTTAACCATCTTACTTTCTGCATCCGAAACCTCAGAAGCCGTCGCACATTGTGCCATCCAGCTATACCTGAGTTTACTTGAGGTAAACCCTGGACTGCAGATTTCAGACACAGATTTCCTGAAACAACATCCTGGCCAAAAAAACTAGTTTTCCGATTTTACTGAACCTGCAAAACCAATAGAGTTTAAGGTCCAGAAACATTGAGCAAGTGAAAGTACCATTGCAGAGATTAGGTTTGGGTTTTCTCCCCACCAAACAAAGTACTGGAACTTTCACTACCAGAAAAGTACGGGTTTGTCAGCTGACAACTGTATGCAGACACACACACACACACACACACACACACACACACACACACACACACACACATATATACGCAAGGCTATAGGATAGCTATAATAAGCAACTTACTGTAGGTACATGCAGCCAATCAGCAATAAACATGCCACATGATGACAAAGCATGGCACGGCCATAGTTTGTAGCTCAAGTAGGCTAATATATTCAAGCCTATTTTGGTGACTGACACAGCCGCAGGTGCAATTAATATAAACAAAGTGGTTTATTTTGCCTATCTTTATTTTTCTACAAAAAATGTTTGAAAGGAAACCTAAACTGAATTGTGCACACATGGTATTATCGCAATCCAATTACAAGGCACCATGTTGATCATTGCATCATGAGGAGTACATCAGAGCCCGTTCTACTTTTATATCTGGGACAGGGAACTCCCTCAACTATTTCCTGAATTTTCCACAACTCCCTCTGGTATTTAAAGTGGTTTCACTAATAAGAAATGTGTTAGGCTAAATCAAACAATGTAATTCTTATATCTTCAGAGGTTTTCTTCAATGCCAAACATTTACATGTACACTGAAAGCCAAAAGAACAATATACAGTGATTCCTCGCTACTTCGTACTTCAGTTTCTGCGGCTTCAGTGCATTGTGGGTTTTTCAAAAATATTCATTGAGAAATTTAAAAATAAGGAAAAATAGGGGAAAAGTTAAGGAAAATGCTGCAAAACAAGGCCAATTGTGTAAAAAAAAAAAAAACACCAACCCAAAACAAACAAAAACAAAAAACAACCCACAACCCCCCAACAAAATTACTTACATTTTTATGTGAGGTGCACATCTGTGTGTGCGTGCGCGTCTGTATGTGTGTGTGTTTATATTTTATTTACATCGTATGCATTATTTTTGAATGCTTAATTGTTATTATAAGCATTTGTATCATTGAATATGTATTTATTGATATTATATACACATTAACATGTATACGTCAGTCAGGAGGGTCGATCCTACTTCGTGGAAATCAGTGGTCGCGCGGGGTGGGTGTGTCTCGATTCCCATTAACCACGGAAAGTGAGGGATCCCTGTAATGCAGCACTTTCTGGTTTGGTTGGTTCAATCCTTGCTGCATTTCTACACCAACTTAAGACAGCACTACTCCAATACAGTATGACCCCCCCCCAAGGCAATTTACAATCAGGGAATTCATGGAAAATAGCCAACAGAGTCCCAAATTAACTAATCTTGTGTTTTGTTTTATTTTACTTTATTTTATTGGTTGTTTAAAAAAAGCGTTCCAACTTTTTTTATGTACCGAGGAAACATACTTCATATTTAAATAGCAGATCAATATCCATAAACTTTACACAAGATTTCCACCCTCTTTCCGCTCACAAAAAATATGATGAAAATAAAAATAAAAAGTAATTAAAATGAAATAAAAAATAAAAAAAAACTTTAAAAACACCACCAGCGATCTCTGAACAGGTGAAGGCAAACAACGTTTCATTGAATGGAAGTACAACATATTCAACTTTTATCATTCCATGTAACAATGGACAATGTTTTCAAAACATCTTATTATAATTTCACAGCTGCGGTCGTACCAGCCATCTTTTCATGTCGTCGCCAATAAGTCATATGCGTTACGTTTTCAGGTTGTCCATCTGCTTGTACATCTGTCTATCTGTCCATTTGTCCACCCTTCTGTCCATCCAGTCATCCCTTGGTGATTATCATTAGCACTAAATCTTAAGAACATGTGGCTGAATATAGAAGATTTATATAGAGTTATCACTGTAACTAGCAGATGCACTAAATAGATTTTGGAGTTTATCCAATCTGGGTCGAGGCAAACGCCGCAAATGGGTTTTAATCACTTGCTTCCTGCAGGTTTGAAGTTCAGAGCTTAACAAATGTATCTGACCATCTGTTAAGGAAATACATGTTTAACGTTCACTTTTTAATTTGTCTTTTCTTTAAAAAGTGGACAAATTACCAAAATGTAAAATGTGAAAAAAAAATCTTTAACAGTAAGTGTAAATGCTGGCTTTGTTTTTTTTTTTTTTTTTTTAACAAAATTTTCATGATTTCTGGAGTTTGTTCCTTCGGAAGGTTTTTCAAATAAACCTTTATATGATAAATTCTTGAGTCATTTAAATCCCATAGTAGCTCAAGTGGAAGCAAGTTTGAAATCTGCCTTGGTATGAACCTCCGCCTATATTTGAGACCACAGCCTGCCAAATGAATAAGAATAAAAAAAATATGTTGTCAGGATAAATATTTTAATTCTATACTTTGTTGTTTTTTTATCAGACAGGATTAGAATTAATGGAACATGCCTTTGCAGAATAGTATTCCAGTTATCTGACAGCACAGTTTCGAGTACACACCAGGTACAATGCTCTCTCATCCAACCGCCGGCATTAGGCCAACTGAAGATTGGAGACGTTTGGTTTGAAACAAAAAAATGGTTTGAGGGTAGTTGTGGCCTGGTGGTTGAGGTGCTGGATCACTGATCCTAAGGTTGGGGGGGGGGGGGGGGGGTTCAAGCCCCACTCTCAATGGGTTCTCACTGCTCTCTCACCCCAGTGCAGCTAACCAGGTTATCAACGGCCGCCATGTCTCTCACTGTCTATGGTGATGTCTCTCACTGTCTATGGTGATGTCTCTCACTGTCTATGGTGATGTCTCTCACTGTCTATGGTGATGTCTCTCACTGTCTATGGTGATGTCTCTCACTGTCTATGGTGGGAGGTTCATGTAAAAAAACCATTGCTGATTTTCAACAAGAGTAGGCTGCATAACCGTCGGCATGTTTCCACCCTGCGATGGCCTGGCGAGCTGTCCAGGGTATACTCTGCCCTCGCCTGGAGTTCGATGGGATGAGTTCCAGCATCCCTATGACCCTAATTAGAATTAAGTGATGATGGAAAATGAATGAATCAATGAAAAAAGGTTTGATGCTTTCCATTTAAATTAATCAAGAATGAACAGAATTACAGGCCAGGTAGTTTTATCTTTTGGCTAAGAATGAGTTACATGCACTTCTGTGTTTTTTTTCCTCTGTCGTGATGTATTTACAGTATCTATAAGAGCTGATGTTCTAGTAGCTGATTATAATGCTTATATCAAATAATTGTGAATAGAATGTGTGTTTGTGTGTGTGTGTGTGTGTGTGTGTGTGCACTGTATATGTTAACAGTATTTTAAGCATACAGATTAGAAACACAATGTATATAACATCTTACTGATGGAAGGATCTCCCATTAACTGAGTTGTACTCTCACTTGAGACTTGAACTTTCATGGTACAGGGATTCCTCACTTTCCGCTGTTCATTGGGATCGAGATCCCCCCCGCGACAACTCAATTCCGCGAAGTAGGATCGACCCCCCTGACTGCCGTATACGTACATGTATATGTGTATATAATATCAATAAATACATATTCAATGCTATAAATGCTTATAATAACAATTAAACATTAAAAAATAATGCATAAAATATAAATACACACACTCAGACATGCACTTCACAAAAATGTAAGTAGTTTTAATGGGAGATTTTGGGTTGTTTTTTGTTTTTGTTTGTTTTAGGGTTTTTTTTTTTTGTTTGTTTGTTTTTTTTTTTTTGCATAATTGACCTTGTTTTTGCAGCATTTTCCTTAACTTTTCCCCTATTCTTCCTTAATTTCATTATTTTTTATTTCAATGAATATTTAAAAAAAAAAAAAAAAAAATGCACTGAAGCCGTATTAATTGAAGCGTGAAGTAGCGAGGGATCTCTGTACTGAGAAATACAAAACACGCTGTTTCCGCTTATATTTTTATATTTTTGTTTCCGCTGTTTCAAAGTGCTGACACTTGACACCTACAAAAATGTGAAGTCATCACTTTCTCACAGAAAGTATCACACTTTTTTACGAATCAATTTATGTACTTCATAAAAGTCCTTACATGTGTGTATATATATATATATATATATATATATATATATATATATATATATATATATATATATATATATATATATGGGCAGTGGATATGTGTGTGTGTATATATATATATATATATATATATATATATATATATATATATATATATATATATATATATATATATATATATATATATATATATATATATATATATATACATATATACATACGGGGCAGTGGTGGTCTAGTGGTATAGGGTGCTGGATTGCTGATCATAAGGTTGGGGGGTTCGAGTCCCCACAAGGTTGTCACTGTCCCCCCCAGTGCAGCTAACTGGGTTATCAAAGACCGGCCATGTCTCTCACTGTCTATGGTGTGAGGTTCATGTAAAAAGAACCATTGCTGACTTTCGTAAAGAGTATTTCTTTTATTACTTTCGTAACGACAGCGTGTTTCTGTCCTTTGCTAAAAGGGTTGTGTCAGGAAGGGCATCTGACGTAAATACCTCTGCCCAATCAAACATGCGACTCATTCACTGCGGTAACCCCTAAAGAAGGGAAAAAGCCGAAAGGAAATCTCATATATATATATATCTTCTTCTTCTTCTTCTATATATATATATATATATATATATGTATATATATATAGAGAGAGAGAAGAAGAAGATATATATATATATATATATATATATATATATATATATATATATATATATATATATAAATTCCGCACTTTCTGACTAAATAATCAACATCTTCAGACCCAAGAACACAGCAGAGCTGCAGTATACATTTGGTTGATGCATACCAGAGTAAGATGCTGATGTAGATGTCACTTGGAAAGATGCTGTTAATGAGTGTTATTATTCCCCTCAGTGATGTTCTCCAAAGAGGGAGCACACTATCCCCTCAGGGCAAACTTGTGACCCTGACCACATAATTTGTTTCAAAAACAGGAAGCAGTATTCCCTTTTGACAGGAAGTTCCGCTGCTAAACATAATTTAGTTCGTGAAACATTTTGTCAAGCAGTAGAGGTCATGAACAGACAAGTGCAAGAGATGTGGAAGCTGGGGTTAACATTTTGTTTATTTACGATATCATCATGGTCAGAGTGTTTAAAGCTGCGTGCTGTCTCACAAAAAAAAAAAAAAAACAGCTTTGCTGGATTTTGGCATTTGGGAAGGGGGAGGGTTTAACAAGAGGCTAGAGGGAATAAGAACAGAGAACTGACTTCGGAGTCTCATTTTTCACTGCATGTCTGCTTTTATGCTGTGTGTGTGTGTGTGTGTGTGTGTGTGTGTGTGTGTGTGTGTGTGTGTGTGTGTGTGTGTGATGTCACCCACCATGGCTGCCAAATCTTTGAGTGTGTGTTAGAAGAGCACGGCGGCTGGCTGGCCCCCCAAGCAGACCAGGCTGCTGGAAGCAGATTGCAAACCTCATTTCCAAAAGTAGGGAAAAAGCGAAAACACAAGCCTTTCTGATTAGGGCATGAGCCTAGATGAAAGGCGGCAGCGCCAATCAGCAATGAGTTAGGGGCACCCAGGGAGGAAGTGGGCCCGCCACAGGCATTCTGGTTTGTCTAGTTGTTACTATTGAAACAGCTACCAGAAACAGAAACAAATCTCTCTCTTTTTTCACATTTTTATGGGGGTGGGACTGGAGGCAGAATAGGCGGAGTACACATTGTCTAAAATGTTGCGATGATCAACTCGTCTTTCTAAGACTGCAGAAGGATTTGGGGGGTAAATAAAAGGGCTTTAAGAGCCTTTTTGTACATTTTATCTTCCGTCATCTATTGATTTTGTGATTATTTCATTCATTTTCTGTATCGCTTTTTGTTCAGCCTTGGAACCATAGCCTTGATTCGGGAATATAACTTGAGAACAAGAGAACACACACACACACACACACACACACACACACACACACACACACACACACACACACACATGCGTAAGCTAATTTCCTGAACACCAATCAGCATATTTTTATAATGTAGAAGGAAACCTGAGAACCCTGTGGAATCCTGTTATGACCATACACAGAAAAATATATACAGTGATCCCTCGCTACTTCTTTGTTGTGACTCACATTTTTTTTATTTGGCATTTTTTTAATGCCGGATGCCCTTCCTGACGCAACCCTCTGCATTTATCCGGGCTTGGGACCGGCGTGAGGGACACTGGTTTGTGGCCCCCAGAGATGAAAATGTTGAGGTTCTCTTTGGGAGTAATGAGGATGGATAGGATCAGGAATGAGGACATCAGAGGGACAGCACATGTAAGACGTTTTGGAGACAAAGTCAGAGAGGCTAGATTGAGATGGTTTGGACATGTACAGAGGAGGGATAGTGAGTATATTGGTCGTAGGATGCTGAGGTTGGAACTACCAGGCAGAAGGCCGAGAGGAAGACCAAAGAGACGATTCATGGATGTGGTGAAGGAGGACATGAAGGTACAGTAGTTGGTTTAAGAGAAGAAGATGCAGAGGATAGGGTGAGATGATTCGCTGTGGCGACGTCTGAAGGGAAAAGCTGAAAGGTAAAGAAGAAGAAGATCCCTCGCTACTCCGTGCTTCAGTTTCAGTGGCTTCAGTGCATCGATGGTTTTTCAAATATATTCATCAAAAAAATTGTAGAAATTAAGGAAAAATAGGGGAAAAAGTTCAGTAAAATGCCACAAAACAAGGCCAATTATGCAAAAAATATGTGCATCTATATGTGTGTGCGCGTGTCTATATGTGTGTGTATTTATATTTTATTTTCATGTAATACATTATTTTTGAATGTTTAATTGTTATTATAAGCATTTATAGCACTGAATATGTATTTATTGATATTATATACACATGTACATGTACGTATACATCAGTCAGGGGGGATCGATCCTACTTCATGGAAATCAGCAGTCGCGGAGGGGTCTCATCCCCATTAACCGCAGAAAGTGAGGGTTCCCTGTATTTCGATGCATTTTATTGATTCACTTGTACTTCTCCTAACAGATATTTAAAAGGTTATGTATAAGTCGTATTAATCTTCTTTATCTTTATTAATCTTCAATAATAATTATTAATCTTCTGTGTGTCGATGTTCTGTATATTGTTGTATTAATGAGTATTAATGATTGTACCCCCCCCAGTGCAGCTAACTGGGTTATCAAAGGCCGGCCATGTCTCTCATTGTCTATTGTGTTAGGCATGTAAAACAACCATTGCTGACTTTCGACAAGAGTAGCTGCAAAGCCGTCGGTGTGTTTCCGCCCTGCAATGTCCTGGCGAGCTGTCCAGGATGTACAGTACTCTGTCCTTGCCCGGAGTTGGCTGTGATGGGCGCCAGCCTTCCCGCGACCCTAGTTAGGATTAAGCGGTTACAGAAAATAAACTGAACTGATGATATTCGATTGGCAGACTTTTTTTTTCTTTTTTTTTTTTTTTTTACACGTCAGATGCCCTTCCTGACACAACCCTTAGCAAGGGACTGAAACACGCCATCGGCTTTGCAGCTACTCTTGTCGAAAGTCAGCAATGGTTCCTTTGCAGCCTCTCACCATAGACAGTGAGAGACATGGCCGGCCTTTGATAACCCAGTTAGCTGCACTGGGGGGGACAGTGACAACGTTGTGGAGAGTAGGACTCGAACCCTCAACCCTAGGATCAGCGATCCAGTACCTTCACGACCAGGCCACCACCACCCCATAAGCAGATACTGAATATGTTTGTTTAAATGGCGAGACTTGCTTTGAGGGGGTGTTTACTTAACATTTAGGAAAGGGGTCTTCAGTATTAGTGCTTGCAACTGAGACGTTGTCAGAGGGTAAGCAGAAGTTGTTCCTTTAGGTTTTTATGCCAGCTACTATACCTGTGGGCTTTTCTTTTTTTTGTCTTTTTTGTCTCAGTAAAAACAAAAAAGAGATCCTCGTGACAAAACAAATGTGTAATAACAAAAAAAATGTATATATATATATATATATATATATATATATATATATATATATATATATATATATATATATATATATATATATATATTATATGTGTGTGTGTGTCTGTGTGTGTGTGTGTGTGTGTGTGTGTGTGTATGTATATATATATATATATATATATATATATATAGCGTGGGGCAGTGGCGTAGTGGTTAGGGTGCTGGGCTCATGATCAGGAGGTTGTGTGTTCAAATCCCAGTTAGACCCCCACTGTGCTAAGACCTCTGGGTAAGGTCTCAACCACAAGTGTGCCTCTGTTCACCCAGCAGTATAAATGGGTACCAGTAAAAATATACTGGAAAGGTATCCAGGAGGAGTTGAACTCCTGGTCGCTTCACGCTATGGAAACTGGGGATAAGCACCGCCCTGATGAGCCACTAGGCTCGGTGTAAAAAACAAAAACAAACAAACAAATATATATATATATATATATATATAAAGAGTGTTTAAAACAGTTCCACAACATTAAATGAAATTATAAATAAATAAAAAATATGATGCATTATTTAAAAAAAAAAACACCAAAAACGACAAATGTTGTCATTTCTTACATTCAGGGATTGAATTTTACTAGAGAAGTAAAGCAATTTCCTCTAACATAACAATTAAAATTTCTTAAAATCAATTTAGTAATTATTATTATTATTATTATTTTTATTATTGTTCATTTATTTATTTATTTTATTTATTTTTATTTTATTATTTTGATGATCTAAGCTAATCTAACCACCTCTGCAAATAAAAACAGGCTTTGAAATTTTAATGGAGAAAAAATCGACCCTCTTTATTGTAAAGTTAATAACATCATTGCATTAAAGCCAGTATTACTGCATTAAAGTATCAGACTGATCTTCCAAGAAAAACAAGTGCTCTGTATTTTGCATTTGAGTGCATGAGTTCCCCGTGGCTCTAATTAAGGATCTTTTTATTTTATCTGCAAAATCGAGAAGATCTCCAAAAACAAGAGCCAAATATACAACATATGCGAGTGCCATCTGCACTCCAACCTATATCTTCCATCTACGGTGTTCCTGTCCATCATTCATCTGCAGTCTTTGGTTTCACTTGGCATTAAGATATCTGCAAGGATGGTCTGGCGGCATTTAAATACAATCATAGCGCTTCCAGCATGCTTGATGTGGTGAATGGAGTGTGGAGGGCGTCGTGGTCACCCGCTCTTCCCAGCCTACTACGAGGAAAACGAGGCGAGGGAGATGCTTTGAGCAGATGCCAAAAAATAGTTGCGGATGAAGCTGCGGCTGCATTTTTGGACAGAGATGACAAGGTTTACGTTTTCCACTCATAGCTTGCAGCACATTTTCCCAGAACCCTTCGCCACATGGTTAGGCAGGATGCTCTTGTTGTCTGCGTTACATTTATAGCAGGCTCTTTAACAGCTCAAGGTATAGAAGAACCTGAGCAGATGAAAAACAGGATGGATTGGGTATGGAATAAAACATAGGTGTGCTGTTATAAGAGAATAATCAAGCACATGGAGGTTGTTTTTAAATGGTATGTCCTCGAGTTTTCATTGCTCTAATACCAGTAAACATTATATGTGATCCCCCAGCACCAAATCAGTCAGACCTTGCAGGACTCCATTTTTAAATACACTAGATTATCTATGATAAACTGAAAGCGAAATAAACAGCGGTGAACAAGACAATCAGAAGCTGACTTACCTGGCATTGTTTGGGATCTGAAGAACTTCGTTTATCCCAAAAATTGTGCAAAAGGTGTTTTTATCGGTTTACTTTAGGAGTAATTTTCTTATACATCAATATGCAGAACATTATGGGATGATTGGTGGAACTTCCAATCAGAAGTACTGATAACAGTCACTAAAAACACTGTCACGAGAGCAATAATCTCCGAAGCCATCTGACATGAAATATTGTTGGAAATGCAACTCTTAGAAATCACTTGTACTGGAGACTCATTCCAAACATAAAATATGCAACATAAGAAAATGGCCACCAATTCTTAATACAATTATGTAAAGTGTCCAACATACAAGTCATAGTTTAAGCTGTTACTATAAATGATAACATACTAGAACGAGCTTATTAATATGGCCCTGGCATTTGGAACCACTCTCAAACTTCATGTTACATAAAACGAATCAACACTTTCTAACCAATCAGTATCAAGTACTGCAGAGTACAGGGATCCCTCACTTTCCACAGTTAATGAGGACTGCGAACACCCCCCCCACCACCACCACCCCGCCCGCTGCGACCACCGATACCACCGATTTCCATGAGTAATAACAATTAAACATTCAAAAATAATGCATAAGATGTAAAAAAAAAAAAAATATATATATATATATATAAACACACACACACACACACACACACACACACACACATAAAAATGTAAGTAGTTTTGTTGGGGGGTTTTGGGTCGTTTTTTATTTTTGTTTGTTTGGGGTTTTTTTTGTTTGTTTTGTTTTGTTTTTTGCATAACTAGCCTTGTTTTGCATCATTTTCCTTAACTTTTCACCTATTTTTCATTAATTTCCTTTTTTTTTATTTTTCGATGAATATTTTTGTAGAAACCCGCGATGCACTGAAGCCGCAGAAACTGAAGCACGAAGTAGCGAGGAATCACTGAACTGTCATTTAACACCTCAAAGCCAGTTCCACCATTCATAGCCCACGGCATCCATACAATCCATTGGTTGCTTGATTAGATTGAAAGATTGGGTTGGTGTTTACTGTTCCTTTGAGATGTGGTAGGAAGAGCAGACTAATGATAATAGACATCTTGAGATGTTGTTTGGAGCAAATCAGATCTGTATCTTAAGTATTGGATTTCAGTTTACATCAGAAGTTTTAGTCTTTGGCGTCAGAGTTATTTGGAAATCTATAGACACAACAAGTAGACATGGAATTTAATTTGCCTTTCTTCATCAACATTGGAGTTATAATAATCCAACGTCCAAAACCACACATGGGTTTTTAAAATATTTTTTGAAATCTTATAAACAATAACCAATGAGCTTCAGATGGCCTGGATAAAATCTTATCCCTAACAGACAAATGGCTCAAACACAGTCAACACGTGCAGTTTTTCCAAGACATCCTGATATGAGATGTCAGAGCATGAGTCTCAGATCAATTAAGAATGTGATTTTCATTTAAATTTTTATAGGACTTTTTTGTTAGTATTCACCAGATGTCTATGCTTGTAAACAGTGGTATCATTTACATGCTAAGTATTTAATACAAGCAAATATTTAACCGTTGTTGCACAAATGCACTGTCATTCTTGTACGAGGAGACTGATGGAATGTGCATGTCCTTGGACTGTGGGAAGAAACAGGAGTGCCGGGAGGAATTCCACACAAGCTTGGAGAGATTCATGGAAACACTTCTCGCCAGGCCCAGGACTCGAACGCACAACCTTGCCTTTGAGGCAGACATGCTAACCACATCACTGCCTATTTTAATTTAGATATTTATATATAAATACAAGGCATCTTTTTATAGCACATAATAATAATAATAACAATAATAATAATAATAATAATAATAATAATAACAACAATAATAATAATAATGCCGGCAGCATGGCAGTGGTTAGCACGTCTGTTTCACAACAAGAAGGCTTGGGTTCTATTCCCATCCTGGGCGTTTCTGTATGGAGTTGCATGTTCTCCCCTGCTTGTGGATACTCCAGTCTCCTCCCACAGTTCAAAAACATTCACAGTAGGTTCATCGGCTGTTCCAAATTGCCCTTAGGTGTGAGTGTGAATGGTGAGTGTTGGTCTTGTGATGGCCTGGTAAGCTATACAGGGTGTACCCCACCCTCACCTGGAGTTGGTTCAGATGGGCAACAGTTTTCCTGCAACCCTAAATAGGATTAAGCGGTTATGAAAATCAATAAATATATGAATTATTATTATTATTATTATTATTTTGGGACTCTGTAAACGGTCTATAAAAAGAACAAGAGAAAAAAAAAGAATGAATATACATAAGTCAAACAAACCAGCTCACAGCAATAATTCCTTTGCGGGGAAAATAATAATAATCGTAATTATTCATTAATGGGGATTAATAAATTTAAATGTTTTATAATTAAAAATTCTCATCATTAAATAATTTCATCCCACACATAACATATGCCATGTATATACATAACTTAATACATTCAAGTACGTAGTGTAGTGCACAAGTAAATAAAAGGTTTTTCAATGAACAGCCAGTGGGGCAGTCGTGGTCTGGTGGTAAAAGGTGCGTGATCATAAGGTTGGGGGTTCAAGTCCCACTCTCCACAAGGTTGTCATTGTCCCCCCAGTGCAGCTAACTGGGATATCAAAGGCCGGACATGTCTCTCACTGTCTACGGTGAGAGGTTCATGTAAAAGAACCATTGCTGACTTTCGTAAAGAGTAGCTGCAAAGCCGTCAGCGTGTTTCTGCCCCGTGCTAAAAAGTTGTGTCAGGAACGGCATCCGACGTAAAAAACCTATGCCAAATCAAACATGCGAATCATTACTATGACTTCCATGAAGATGGAGGCAGATGATTCGCTGTGGCGACCCCCTAAAGGGACAGCCGAAAGGAAAAGAAAAAGAAGAAGAAAAAGAAGAAGATCGATGAACTGCGAGTGATAGTGTGAATAGTTAATTTTTTGCTTCTTGTTAGCTCATTCTATATCATATATATATATATATATATATATATATATATATATATATATATATATATATATATATATATATATATATATAATATTTTATAATAACCTTCAGGAATAAATGAACTGCAATGCTGATGAATTCTTGAATCTGATTGGTAGATTTATAAATGTTGATTAATTGTCAATAAAATTAGTCTTAATTCAAACTACAGTTTTATATGAGTGCGTTCTTTTCAAAAAATTCTATTGTTTCTATAGAAACAACGAATTTATAGGGGCTCAAATTTGTAAGGAGATTTTTATCTTGTTTCACCGAAATGAGGATGGGATGCCTTTTGAGTCTGGTTCCTCTCAAAGTTTCTTCCCTGTGTCTTGTGATGGAGTATTTCACTTACACCACTGTTATAGGTTTGCTCATTGGAGAGACGTAGTGTTTATTATAAATACGCCTGATCAAGAAGAGATGTGTTTATATTCTTTATATTCTTTATTAAATTTGTTTTTACTCAGTAAAGATGCTTTGTGACAATGTCAGTAATAAAAAGGGCTATGGAGATTAAATTGAATTGAATAGAATTAAGCTTACATTATCTAAGACGAAAACACACTCTCTCTCTCTATATATATATATATATATATATATATATATATATATATATATATATATATATATATATATATATATATATATGTATGTATGTGTGTATGTATGTGTATGTATGTATGTGTGTGTATGTGAAGACAAAAGTGGCTACATCGTGAACAGCTTGCCAGGCCATTGCAGGGCCAAAATATAGACAACCATTCACACTATATGTTTTTATTTATTTATTTGTTTATTTATTTATTTTATGTCTCCAATGTCAAAAGAGGAAAAATGTGCTTTTTTTCTGGTGAGGGATTTTATGGCAGCTGTAATGGAAGTAATAGCAGGAACTTTCTTGTCTCTCAGATGTTTCACAAAAACAAATATTTTTATATATATATATGTGTGTGTGTGTGTGTGTGTGTGTGTGTGTGTGTGTGTATAGTTAAAAAAGTACAACGATGCATGTTGATGATGAGAAATACTTCAGAGCATACTTAGAAGTGTAACAGTAACTTCTCTTTCCATCACTAAAAGCAGTGATAAACGTCCACCTTGCTTTTATACAGCAACACGTGGAAAATATATTTAACTCAAAATGTAAGATACTGTAAATAAGTCTGTCTTCCTTTCGGCTTTTTCCCTTTTTTTTTTACTCGGGAGTCGCCACAGCGAATCATCTGATTCGCACGTTTGATTTGGCAGAGGTTTTTACGTCGGATGCCCTTCCTGTCACAACCCTTTTTTGCAAGGGACAGAAACACGCTGACGACTTTGCAGCTACTCTTTACGAAAGTCAGCAATGGTTCTTTTACATGAACCTCTCACCATAGACAGTGACAGACATGGCCCGCCTTTGATAACCCAGTTAGCCGCACTGGGGGGGGACAGTGACAACCTTGTGGAGAGTGGGACTCGAACCCCCAACCTTTGGATCAGCGATCCAGCGCCCTATACCACTAGACCACCACTGCCCCTATACTGTAAATAAGTAAATAAGTAACGGTGCAATTTCCAAGTCAGTGTCAGCACTGATTATACACTTCTTTGAGATCATATGATAAAAATCAACACAGTTTATTGTCAGGATATACAGTAGGCCCTTAACTATTCATGATTTTGCACTAGCGGCTTTGCATATTCGCGGATTGCTGAGTAACTGTTATTCAAGTTCAGCCAATGGCTGTTCTCCCTCCTGCTGATTAGCTGAGATGAGGTAACGCCCCTTTTTCCTCATTCGCGCACACTTTGTGCCTGTGCTTTTTTTAGCTTTTTTATACATAAAATATAAAATATACACACACACACACATATATATATATATATATATATATATATATATATATATATATATATATATATATATATATATATATATATATATATATATATATAGGCTTTATAATGTTTATATTGTATTATCAATTCATATCACAGTAAAAAATTAAGTTTCTCTTCATCATTACTATATTTGACTACATTAATACTGTATTAATGAGTAAGACTGTCTATAGAATGTGTTTAAGAAGCATATATTAGCGCATGTACAGTAATAGATACATAGGATTTTACTTCTCTTTGATCATTCGTGCATGTAATATGATACATGGGGTTTTACTTCCGGGTCCAGAATTCATGGATTATCTTCATTCGTGGGAGGGGCCGGAACCAAACCCCCTCGAATATCAAAGAATCATTCGCTGTGGCGACCTCTGATAAAGGAGAAAAAGCTGAAAGGAAATCTCTCTCATTGTTTGGTTCTTCCATTACTTTGATAGCAGTTAATTTTGGTTCCAGAGCTCTCTGTAATACAATAGGCCCCCGTTATTCGTGGTGGTTGCGTTCCGCCCCTTCCCGCGGAACCTGAAAATCAGCAAATTATTGATGCGCTTTTAAAACCCTATGTATGATAGATATTACATGCACTAAAATATGCTTCTTAAATGCATTCTATAGACAGTCTTAGTCATTAATACAGTAATAATGCAGTAAAATGTAGTAAATAGTAGTGATTAAGAAAAACTTTCATTTTGTACTGTGATAATATTTATTAATGAATAAAGCGCTTCGGCTCCTTACCAGAAGCTAGAGAAGATGCAGGGCGTTTGAGTGGCATCATAGAGCTTAAATAATCATTAAAAACACACGAAAAAAACATGAATTCACAATTCAAGCAATCACGTTGATAACGTGTGCGAAGGAGAAAAAAAGAGGTGTACACATCATCTGCAACCAATCAGCAGGAGGGGGAAACAAAAGCTCTCAGTCATTGGCTAAATTTGAATCACGTCCCAGTAACTTCCGGGTTTGCCGCTAATCCGCGAGTATGTGGGGCCGCGACCACTGCACCACGAATGGGCGAGGACCTACTGTAATTCTAATCTGGTTTTCTGATTCTTTTTGCTGATGAATTAATTGTATTTTGTGGTATGACCTCAATATGTCTGTTCTTGAAGTCTGTGATGTCACTGTTGTTTTTGGATTTTCTTCACAGAGCTCATAATATTTCTGTCAGAAACTGCTGTTGTTTCCCTTGGCCAACCTATTCGATGTCTGGTTGTTGGTTTGCCAGTGGTTTCTTTCTTATTTGAGACATTGCAAGCTATTGTCTAAAATATGTTCAATTGCCCAACTTTTTTTCTTTGTTTTCCTTACAATAGCTTGATTTACCCTCTGTTTTATTATTATTATTATTATTATTATTATTATTGTTGTTATTATTGATGCTTGACTCAATTTATTTTATTATAAGTGTATGATTTCTCCCAATGATTTTTTTTTCCTTTGCTGTTTACAAAGCATGCATTGCTCTGTGTATTTTATTTTGAGTTCTGATGTTTTTTGGGAGGAAATTGACGTGACAAATGTTACAGATGAAACATTGGAGATGGTAGTGTGTTCTTGATATTCATCTGTTTGATCTATTTGAATCATATTTCCCAGAATCTAGCAACAGAACTGAGTAAAGATCTGACTCAGAATTCATTGCTTGTAATGGTGACACAGACAGTCAGCAGGTTCAGGGCATTGGGTCGGATTAGAAAATATTACAGTGAAATATAGTGTATAGGTTTAGTTATATCTTCAGATTAGATTTTTTTCCCCCCAGAAAAATACTCTGTGTATGAGAATTTGTGCATAGTTTTTGCACTTTGTACTGACATTGGGTCGGTCTGGTTCCATAACGGTTATCATGTCTGCCTCACAGCAAGAGAGCCTTGGGTTTGAGTCCAGGGTACAACGAGTTTCTTTGTGTACGGTAGTTTGTATGTTCTACCTGTGCTTGTGTAGGTTTTCTCTGGGTCACATTTCAAAGGTATGCAAATTAGGCTAATTAATTCTTCCACATTGCCCCGAGATGTGAGGGAACCGTGAATGGTTGCGTGTGTGTTGGCCGTGTGATAATCTGGTGATCTGTTCAGGGTGGACCCCGCCTCTACCCAGTGTCGAGTAAGATGGGATCCAGCGTTCCTACGGCATTAGTTGAATTAAGCAGTTTGGCAAATGAATGGACACACGTGAGGGAGTAACGAAAACGTCTTTTTAAGTGCCTTGAAAAAATACCTTTCAGGAACCTTTCTGCATGATTTATATGATTCTAACTAACTTTATTTTTATATATATTATTATTAATATATTATTTATATAATAAACTTAAAGATTAAATGCTTTCCTAGTGGGCAGTGGATGCCTAGTGGTAGAGGGCGCTGGATCGCTGATCCTAAGGTTGGGGGTTTGAGTCTCACTCTCCACAACGTTGTCATTGTCCCCCCATAGTACAGTTAACTGGGTTATCAAAGGCCGGCCATGTCTCTCACTGTCTATGCTGAGAGGTTCACGTAAAAGAACCATTACTGACTTTCGACAAGAGTAGCTGCAAAGCCGTCAGCGTGTTGTTGCTCTGCGATGGCCCGGCGAGCTGTCCAGGGTGTACTCTGCCGTCGCCCAGAGTCGGCTGGGATGGCCACCAGCCTCCCCGCAACCCTGATTCGGATTAAACGGTTACAGAAAATGAACTGAACTGCTTTCCTGGTACATGTGGTTGGCGCCTGTTGCATTTGATCCTGATGAGAGACTGAGGATCTCCAGAAAATTGTCAGTACAGCAGCAGGTAATAAATTTTGTTTTGGGTTGTACATGCCAAGTCACACCTTCAAACCTGGGATTGGATAAAACCACTGTATTTACATAACAGAGAAGCGCCAACATTGGCCAGTTGTCTCAAAGTCTTCTTGCTTGTTCAGTTCATTTATCTCCCAGATGAGGATTTATACGGAAAATAAAAACGCGAACACAGTCCATGGGAATAACTGGGCAGAACCAAGCAACACAACGAGTATGTATTTTTGAAAAATATGACCGATTATTGGCACATACACAAAAACAAAAACCAAACAAAAAAGAAAAAACCCACATTGAACCGTTGTGACACTTCTAGGGGGATTTTTTTTCTGGTTATATCAGTTGTGGTTCATGCTGAAAAGAAAGATGACTTCAAAATAAAACCAACATGACACAAACATGCATGTGTGTCACGATGTTTTTAGTACCGTCATGCTGATATGCCAAATGTTTTTCATTTATTTATTTAAATCCAATGATTTAAAGTGTCGTTTATGCGACAGCTACTAATTAAGCTTCGGCCTCACGTAGTTGTAATTACTTTATGGTAGATGATGAGATGCCTCCTAGCAGTTAACTGCCATCTTTTCCCAAAATGTTTCCTGCACTTCCATTTGAATATGTGAGAGCCAGCTTGAGAACCAAGAAGGCTTCCATTCATGGGAAATTACACCGAGTCAACTACTGGAATGATTCAACCTGTGAAACTATGACTGTCTTTGTAAGGCAGTCATGGCCAAGAGAATATTACGCTACATAACCACTGAAGTAAAAATGTACCTGGAATAGCAACACAGTTAACAGTTATTTCCAATAGACATGGCAGCTGTACCGTATGTATCGTAGATGCTCAGGTTTCTCAGTCAAGTGCTTGTTTCTTCCATATATGATCGACTGCCTCCACAATTTCCTCGAATGGTCATGGAATTGCGATTATAATTGCAGCCATACTTCTCACAACAACCAGCTAAATGAGACCTTTGCAATCGACAGCGTTATGGTCCTCATATCGCTTTATTCTTTTTAACAACAAATGCATATTTCATTGGTAAACACAATGGGGAAATAAACTCAAACAATGGGGAAATAAACCATTTATCAGGGCACACCTGGGCAAAACGACACACCTGTCAGTCACCTGTTGCAATTGTATTTTTGATAACATGAAAAATGTAGAGATAAAATAAAATATATAAGATGTGACTTTTTTTTTTTTTTTTTTTTTTTTTTTTTTTTTTTTTTTTAATGACGACATACAAATATCAGATAATTAAACCTGACGTTATGATCTGTTGTTGCTACTCATTTACATTTACATGAGTGGGGTCTGTTATTACATTCATCTTAATATTAAGTCTTGTGGTGTAGTGGTTAGAGTGCTGGGCTCATGATCAGGAGGTTTGTGAGTTCAAATCCCAGTTACCCTCCTGGGCAAGGTCTCCAATCACAAGTGTGCCGCTGTTCACCCAGCAGTATAAATGGGTACCAGTAAGAATATACTGGGAAGGTAACCTAGCATCCCATCCAGGAGGAGTTGTACTCCTCGTCGCATCACACTATGGAAACCAGGGATAAGCACCGGCCTGATGAGCCACTATGGCTCAGGTGTAAAAGGCCCAAAGGACTTTACCTTAGGATGTAGTTTGGATTTGAAAGCAGGGGAAAAAAAAAAAAAAATGAAAGGCTGTATCTCTAACTGTATGAAGATTATAACACATTTGAGCCAACATACATTAATCTTTTCCAAGCACACCTATCATCCATTCATTCATTTCCGGAGCCGCTTAATCCTAATTATAGTCACGAGGAGGTTGGTGCCAATCTCAGTCGAATCTAGGCGAGGGCGGAGTACACCCTGACAGCTCGCCAAGCCATGGCAGGGCAAAAACACACTGACTGCTATGCAGCTACTCTTGACAAAAGTCAGCAATGGTTCTTTTACATGCATCTTATACCATAGACAGTGAAAGACATGACCCAGTTGGCTGCACTGGGGAGGGGGGGGGGGTTCAGTGACAACCTGTTGAGAGTGGGGCTTGAACCCCCAACCTTGGGATCAGTGATTCAACACCTTTACCACTGGGCTACCACTGCCCAGCATGTCTATCATAATAATGTAAATATTTATTTATACTGCAAGTCTTGATAGAAATGAACGATTTTAAACAAAAGCTAATACTTAATCATTCAGTATTGTTAATAACTATTCATACATGAAGCAAGACAAGTTGATATATGTGTTTCTTTGTGTAAAAGATGTCAGTGTAACACACCTGGGACTGAAGTCTACAGGCACAGTCTGCCTCGAGGCGAGAAGAGGAGATCGACATCATTCTGGCTGATATCCTGTGCGACAGCGAGGTGAGCCAGCCTGCAAAAGGAGCAGCCAGTCGCGTTAAAAACCCTCCCCGCGGTCAACAAGAAATTAATAAAATCATTAATTAATAAAATAATTAATAACACTAAGTAATTTCCCTCCATTGCACGTGCACATTAGACCTGAATGACATTCAAGAATGACTTGAAACATGATTTTTTTTTTTTTTTTTTTTTTTTTTTTTAGATTAAATACATTAAACAATGGGCAGTGGTGGCCTAATGGTACAGGGTGCTGGATCGCTGATCATAAGCTTGGGGGTTCGAGTCCCACTCTCCACAAGGTTGTCACTGCCCCACCCACCCAGTGCAGCTAACTGGGTTATCAAAGGCCGGCCATATTTCTCACTGTCTATGGTGAGAGGCTGTAAAAGAACCATTGCTGACTTTTGACCAAAGTAGGCTGCAAAGCCGTCAGCATGTTTCCGCACTGCGATGGCCTGGCGAGCTGTCCAGGGTGTAATCTGCCTTCGCCCAGAGTCGGCTGGGATGTGCGCCAGCTTCTCCGCGACCCTAATTAGGATTAAGCGGTTACAGAAAATGAACTTAACTGAAATAAATAAGGGATGGGATAATACACACACACACACACACACGCAAAAAAAAAAAAAGATTCGCTTTGGGACCTTTTTTTTTTAAGCAAAAAACGTATTGTGTAATGTATTTACACAATTTATTCATACTTGCTAACTGGAGCAGTGGTGGTCTAGTGGTATAGGGCGCTGGATCGCTGACCCAAAGGTTGGGGGTTCGAGTCCCACTCTCCACAAGGTTGTCACTGTCCCCCCCCAGTGCGGCTAACTGGGTTATCAAAGGCGGGCCATGTCTCTCACTGTCTATGGTGAGAGGCATGTAAAAGAACCATTGCTGACATTCGTAAAGAGTAGCTGCAAAGTCGTCAGCGTGTTTCTGTCCCTTGCTAAAAGGGTTGTGACAGGAAGGGCATCCGACGTAAAAACCTCTGCCAAATCAAATGTGCGAATCAGATGATTCGCTGTGGCGACTCCCAAGTAGAAGGGGGAAAAGCCGAAAGGAAGACAGACAGAATTCATACTTGCTAACTACCAGGTCATGATCATTTTTGTGTTTTGGAATTTCTTAGGAGACCTTACAAAGCACTGACATGGGCATGCGAGCTCATGCATACAAGGGGTGAATATTGCTTCCTCAGTTTTGACATGATAAGTTTGATAAATAAAAAAAAAAAAGGTATGTCGTTTGGTATTACAGGCCTCACAGGAAGCATAATGCTTGTCTTTGCCCTTCCTGGATGGTCGGTGTTGCGTGATTGTCTGATGAGGAAGTACTCCATGATAAGTGGGAAGTGGCTACCTATAGTCATCAATAGTCAATCAGTTAATAAAGAACCCTTGGGGAAATGGCCTAGGCTGTACCTGCCTTCACCCAGAGCAGGCTGGGCTGCACTCCAACCTAAAAAATAATAAAAAAAAAACATTCTACTGAGCATCTCTAGTTGAGGCAAATTATATCTAAACTTCAGGGTTCACAGTCATAAGATTAATTTAAAAAAAAGCAAACGGAATTTGTATGTATTCACAGATTCGCCACTACTGTAATTGATCTGAACTTAAAAATGCATGGCATATATATGGATGTGTGACCGTGATGCTGCAGACCTGAAGAAGAAGAAGTAGTTCCCTTTTGTAGTAGTTCTACACAAAAGCTCATCTATGGCCTTAACGGCCTATAATGCTACAAATGAATGTCCAAATATTTCTTTTGATTTGTCTATTTTAAAAAAAAAAAAAAAAAAAAAAAAAAGGTTTGCTTTGCGCACACGTGATCCTCAGCGGTTGCATTCATGCTGACATGTACGTCTGTCTTGGCTTGCCTAAAGGCATTCCCTTTCTAGTCAAATGCAAATATAACAGGTTATAATAATAAAAAAAAAAAAACTGCTTTTCAGGTAGTGCTTCCAGACTTCCCATTAACCTACATGAAAACTTGTGAGTGGAGGGGAGTTGCCTTTCAGTCTGCTTACACAAGTATTCACAGTGTATACTAGGCTTCTCTCCTTCATCATGGCAAACCTGATTAAGATCGTACCCCAGATGGGACTCAGAATCTGAAACCACTTAGAGGGGCTCCAGGACTGAGAGAGTGAGCGAGTGAGTGAGTGAGTGAATGAGAGAGCGCGCGAGAGAGAGAGAGAGAGAGAGAGAGAGAGAGAGGAATGTTGCTATTAGAAAGCCATCAGACTTGGCAGCAGTAGTAAGCTCATTGGGGGGTTGGCCGTGTCTCATTATATTGGGCCCCCATTTCAAAGTTTACCAGTACAGTATATTGTAAGATTGATCACGGCAGCCAAAAATAACAACTTTTCTTTTTTTTTTTTTTTTCTATGAGGGGATGGACCTGCACAGACTCGCTTTTGGTGAATTACTCACATTGATGGTGCTGATCTCATTTTAAACAAAACAGCGAGTGAGTGGGCTTTACAGTTCAGGTATTAACACATAGAGACTGGTGTGTGATTATTATGTCTACGTGGAGCATGTATTTATGAACTTCTCTGAAAAGAAAGTGCAAAGTCTTATAGAAATAGATGCCGCTCGTGGTTGTTTAGAATAAGGGTGGTCGGGTCTGGCTGTACTTAGTAGGATATAGTTCACAGTAGTATAGCACTGAAGTCCCTCAGGGCCCAACTGTAATCAAAGTCGAGGCCCGTCTAAGCTGTGAGCGCTCACCTTCCCTCAGCTATGGCTTAGCTCAACCGGGTGGCATCCGGAGGTCATCTGTCCAAACTCAGATGTTTTCAGTCAATACCTCTCAATCTCAAGGGCCCTGATTTGTGGAGACTGTTTTGAAATCCAAAAAAACACAACCCGCTGTATACCATAGGAACGTTACACTGTCTAATAGCACAAGCATTATGCTCTATGTGACCATGTGACTTCGGAAATGAACAATTAATGTTTAACAAAATTTGTGTGAATTATGAAATATGTCAATTAAAGTGTATTCATAATGTTATGATTATATTCATCGTTATATGCATGCTTGTAGGTGTGAAATCCAAAAAAAAAAAAAAAAAAAAAAAAAACGGGTTCAACAACCAGAAGAAGAAATCAGAAAACACAAGTGAAACTAAGAGCACCACAAATCAATACATTTAACAGCAAATCCAAAACCTTAACTGGAAATTAAACGCAACTAATCAAAAGGTGTAGTGGTTATGGTGCTGCGCTCATGATTGAGAGGTTGTGTGTTCAAATCCCAGTTAGGACACCCCCCCCCCCCTTTCTGTGCTAAGACCCCTGGGCAAGGTCTCAACCACAAGTGTGCCTCTGTTCACCCAGCAGTATAAATGGTTACCAGTAAAAATATACTGGGAAGGTAACCCCCGATGGATGAGCGTCCCATCCAGGAGGAGTTGAACTCCTGGTAGCTTCACGCTATGGAAATCGGGGATAATTACCCCGGCCACACTCGGGTGTAAAAAGCCCAACAGACTTTACCTTAATCAAAAGCACAAGAGTAAAATCAAACCACCAACAAAAACTCCATTATAAAATCACTTTTCAGAACTAAATGAAAAAGCAACCCCGACCAAAAGTAAAGCATTGCATTAAAAACCCCGCATCAAAAAAAAACCACAAGAGAAAAACTCCAAAAAAAGAAGCAAATCAAAAATACATATGCCACCAAAATCAAACACTGCAACAGTAGGAATGGAAAAAGACTACAACTCTGAATGAAAACCAGAAAAAAAAAAAACAGAATACAGCACAAAATCAAATTACACACAACAGGAAGACGTAGACGTAAGACCCTGCCAGAGGGCAGCGGTGGCCTGGTGGTAAAAGGTGCTGGATTGCTGATCATAAGGTTGGGGGATCGAGTCCCACTCTCCACATGGTTGTCGCTGTCCCCCCAGTGCAACTAACTGGGTTATCAAAGGTCGACCATGTTTCTCACTGTCTATGGTGAGAGGTTCATGTAAACGAACTATTGCTGACTTTCGTCAAGAGTAGCTGCATAGCCGTCAGCGGGTTTCAGCCCCTTGCTAAAGGGCTGTGTCAGGAAGGGCATCCGACGTAAAAACCTATTCCCAATCAAGCATGCGAATCATTAATATGACTTCATGAAGATGGAGGCAGATGATTTGCTGTGGCGGCCCCCTGAGAAAAATGAAAAAGGGGAAAGAAAAAGAAGAAGAAGACCCTGCTGGACATTACATTCATGTGGGTGACAGCTTGCATTGATCTCAGTGGATATGTAAATTATATTTACACCAAGATGCGATCTTCTTCTTTTCCTTTTTTTTTTTTTCAGGGGTTGCCATAGCGAATCATCTGAGTCGCATGTTTGATTTGGCATAGGTTTTTACATCGGACGACCTTCCTGACACAACCCTTACACCAAGATACGATATGAACTCAAATTCATCTTAAATGAGTTGATTTGAGCTTATCTTCCTCCAGATGGTGTCTTTTATTTTTTACGTAATCAATGTTTTGAGGAAGGACGTACAAGTCAGGGCATTACTCAGGAAAAACACTATTCTGAGCTTTAGTGTAACATTCTGATGATGAGGATTTGTTACTTAAAGTGCCTTTTCTGTGTTTTAAAGGTTGTGTGTGTGTGTGTGTGTGTGTGTGTGTGTGTGTGTGTGTGTGTGTGTGTGTGTGTCTTTTTTGCCTGGGTGGACACCCAATCCAATACACAGATAACACCTTCTCACACCCTTATATCAGCATACGTACAGTATACACACACTCCATTATCAGCAGCTACCATATATTTCAAGATGTTCGCACTGATAAATGTGTCCAAGCGCAACATTCATTTGTGTGTTTAACTCTTTTGTTCATTTTACAAAAAATGTCAATAATATTTTAAATTTTTAAAATGATAGAAGTGAAAATACACTGTTTACTTTTATAGCAGGTCAGTGGTGGTCTAGTGGTATAAGGTGCCGGATCGCTGATCCAAAGGTTTGGGGTTCGAGTCCCACTCTCCACAAGGTTGTCACTGTCCCCCCCCAGTGCAGCTAACTGGGTTATCAAAGGCGGGCCATGTCTCTCACTATCTATGGTGTGAGGCATGTAAAAGAACCATTGCTGACTTTCGACAAGAGTAGGCTGAAAAGCCGTCAGTGTGTTTCCGCCCTGTGATGGCCTGGTGAGCTGTCCTGGGTGTACTCTGCCCTCGCCCTGAGTTGGCTGGGATGGGCACCAGCTTCCCTGCGACCCTAATTAGGATGAAGCAGTTACAGAAAATGAACTGATGAACTTTTATAGCATGCATATGAGATGAGAGAGAGAGTTCCTTTCGGCTTTTTCCCTTGATCAGGGGTCGCCATAGCGAATGATTCGGACGTTTGATTTGGCCTAGGTTTTTACGTTGGATGCCCTTCCTGACACAACCCTTTAGCAAGGGACAGAAACACGATGACGATTTTGCAGCTTCTCTTTACGAAAGTCAGCGATGGTTCTTTTACACGAATCTCTCACCATAGACGGTGAGAGACATGGCCCACCTTTGATAACCCAGTTAGCTGCACTGGGGGGACAGTGACAACCTTGTGGAGAGTTGGACTTGAACCCCCAACCTTAGGATCAGCAATCCAGCACCCTATACCACCAGGCCACCACAAGCATGCATATAGAGTGGTACCTCACTTTATGAAAGTCTCAACAATGAAAAATGCAGGTTACGAAACGCATTTTCCTAAAATTTTTGTCTCTGTATACAATACAAATTCACGTTACGAAAGCGCCATCTAAAAAAATTCAAACGCGCCATTCAAACATTAAAACGCAACATTCGAACAATGCACGAGCTGTTCTCCCATCAATGATGTTCAAACATCCCACCCAGCTGGCCTCCCATTGGCTAAGAACTGAGCCGTCGTTCATGTCGCATTCACTCGCGCGCCATCTTGGACAGGTCCTCCACATTTGGCCCGGCCCCCTGAACAATACCAGAGACACATTAGGATTATTATTTTTTTTAGTCTGGCCACGCGATCAAGACTAATACACACCTAGAACATGACACCCTATTCCACCCTTCTGCCGTCTGTGCCCTTATCTGAACTCTCCCTGAACCCCCGAAAGAAAAATCCTAGACTCTCCTCTGTCAAGTAGAACGGAATAATGGTGAAAAGGTTCTGGAAGAGAAAATTTAATTCAGAATGCAGGGTATTTAACCTGCAGTGAGTGAACAAACAATTATTTTTTGTTCAATGCAAAGAAAAGGTTGTTTGTATCATCTGTCAAGAGGCGGTGGCGGTATTCAAGGAATACAACCTGCGCCGACACTCTGAATCCCGTAACAAAGACGAGTCTGATCGCTTGCAAGGCCAAAAGCGAGTAGACGAACTGTCAAAGCTAAAAAGTGGACCGTTAGCTCAGGAGAATACATTTGTACGCCAGGCTCGGCTGAACCAGTCTTCTGTTCAGGCAGCTTTCGGGTTGCTCCACTGATAGCAAGCAGTGTTTCTTTTATTATTTATTTCCTGACTTTTTTCTGTGAAGGTCCCGGAAAGGGTCACTTTTTCTTCTTCTTTTGCTTTCGGCTGTTCTCTTCAGGGCTCGCCACAGCGAATCATCTGCCTCCATCTCACCCTATCCTCTGCATCGTCCTCTCTTACACCAACTTCCTTCATGTCCTCCTTCACCACATCCATAAATCTTCTCTTTGGTCTTCCTCTAGACCTTCTGCCTGGTAGTTCCAACCTCAGCATCCTACTACCAATATACTCACTATCCCTCCTCTGTACATGTCCAAACCATCTCAATCTAATTCCGGAAATGGTTACCAATATTTGGTTATGCGTGGCTTACTGGAAAACAATAAATGTTTACGTTTAGGCAGCCCTGTGATCGTTGTACTTTTACTGTTACAAACTGACCTCGGCCTCCCTATCAGAGAAGGGAAAAGTTATGTGGCCCCTGCAGGAAAAAGTTTGGGGACCCCTGATGTAAACACTCGACCACTGTTCTGTTGGGTTTGATTATCCTGCTTTTATAAGTGATTAGAAGAGGCTGGACGACCTGCTGTTCCAGCTGCTGCCACATCTGGTACCTTTGCCAGGTGTTCCTGTCTACAGGGCACACTGGAATGGAGAACTTTCTCCAGCCTACCAGCCCCACCTGAGGCTTTGGACCTGGTTCAGCAGCACAGAGAACCAGTCATAAACAAACTCTCATTTAGCACTTTAATTGCCAGACCTTGTGTTTTGTTCTTTACATAATGGGTTTAAGTAATGCTTCTGGTTTTCTGCACCGTTTAGGTGAAAGCCAAGAAATGTTCCCTGAGAGTGGCAGCAGGCCTGGACAGGAATGAATGTTCTCCACATTCCTGCCACTGATGATGCTGCCGTTTGGATGGTGACAAGCAGTGAGATTTCTAAGTCTGTGGTAGACCAGAAGGAAGGAGGAGGGAACGGGTAAGATGAATGGTCAGTTCAGTTAAACAGTGTTTGCTTTTTCTCTGGCCCTATTCTCCCAGCTGTTTTTCATTGCCCCTGTCAGAGATGTCGTTTTTTTTTTTTTTTTTGTTTGAGGGGGGTTGGGGAGGGCAGTCTTGCCTTAACTCTGATGGCTTTAGCTGCTGCTCCACTAGCACTCTAGGCATTGTAAATGTCCATCAGGCTAGGCTATTAAAAGTCATACGAGTCACTGTTCTTTGTGTTTCGACCATTTTGACACAACCTGATGCAAAGAGCATCAAGCAGAGACACATGTTTATGGCGTCTCTGGACACTACATTAAACATCAAAGTGGGACATGGTAAAACAAGGGCTTAAGAATATAAAGTAGGAAACCTGGCTTTTAGTGATTACAAATTAACTATGTTAATAGCCAATAAAGACTTACTTCAATTATTTGGCATTGTTGGAAATCTACTTGTTGGGAAATGGAACGTGGAATGTGCGCTTCAATATAAGACTATATGGGCTACACAAACCAAACGCTTTCTCGCACAAAGCAAGTGCTGCATGACAGATATTTTTCAACAATAAAATGATTTATTATGGTTATTTAGGTAACCATTTTTTACACATTGCAGTGATTGTAAAATAAATTAAAAAAATAAATAAATGAAAAAATATACAAAAATTATATAAAATAATTAAGTAGCAGATTACAGGGATCCCTCACTTTCCACGGTTAATTGGGACAGAGATCCCCCGCCGCGAAAATCGAATTTCTCGAAGTAGGATCCCCCCCCCCCCCCCCCCCCCCGCCACTGACATATACGTACATGTTTATGTGTATATAATATCAATAAATACATTTTCTAATACAAATATTAACAAGTAAGCATAAAAAATTAGTGCATAACATGTAAATAAAATATAAATACACACACATACAGACGTGCGCGTAAGCACGCACATGCACTCAGATGCACACCTCACAAAAATGTAACTAGTTTTTATGGGAGGTTTTGGGTTGTTTTTTGTTTTGTGTTAGTTTGGGAGGCCATAATTGGCCTTGTTTTTGCGGCATTTTCCACAACTTTTTCTCCTATTCTTCCTTAATTTCCTTATTTTTTAATTTGATGAATATTCTTAGAGAAAAAACGCGATGCACTGAAGCCGCATGAATTGAAACGTGAAGTAGCTTGGGATCACTGTATATTGTTAAAATGGTATCCAGAAGTTGATTTTTCTCAATTGTTTATGTGGACCTATTATACTTATATATCTTGTACACCATGACAGTTGGTAAATTATTACAAATTTGAATTTATTAAATGACAAAACACTTTTTGACCATAAATACATAATAAAAATACATAAATACAAATGTCACAAAGGTAATGCATCAGGATGATTTCCTGATTTATTAAAACAGCATTTTCCTGACTATATCATATTCATTACATGTTCAAAAAGTGAAACTCGTCACACGGAATAATACTAAGCAGAAAGCAAGCACTCAGTAATACTTTGTCCTTTTAGATGGTGCGATAGCACAGTGGGACTGCAAGCAGATGATATGTGACAGTGAGCATTGCCAGCAACTCTGGGAAGCGTAGCATGATTCGGGATATGTAATGCATAGATCAGGCTGAGGCAGAACAGGGTGTGGATGTGATGGATACATTTGATGTTGTGAAATATGTGAAAAAATAATCTCCTGTTATCATTTACATTACAGCAACGATTAATATCCATTATTTTTCTTTCTGTGAGTTAATAAAACAAAAATTAAAATGGAGTTTGTTACCAAAAAATGCAATGTTCTCATTTCTGGAGAATTTCTGATGTTAAAAAATGCAGACATTCCAGAAATCCTAGATAAACACCTCCTTTATACCCTGTTATATCAATGTATAACGTGTTACCATGGAAACAATAATACATTTGAATGGTTGAATTAAAAGATAGCCTGCAGCCAGAACTATTGTCTGAAATGCTGTAGAACATAAATCAACAGGTTTTTTTTTTCTTGACTCAAAAATGAAAATTTAACAGTTTAAATAACAATTATTTACTGGAAACTAGTTGGTTGTTGCTAAATACATTGAGGTACACTACAAGCTATATTATATACTACTTGTAAAAATAGGAAAATAGAGATAAAAATAAATTTTTATGGTTAGTTTGACAATTTAAAACCATCACAATGGTCACATGCACTCAATGATAGCCTTTTTGGAAACTCAAAACTTGATTTTTTTTTTTTTTTAATGTTGGAAATGCTCTTATGGCTTTTCAGTGATATCCACTATGCTTTGCTTTTGGCGAATAATTGTTACTTATTCATCATTTAAGATTTTTTTTAATTTCTGGAGGTCGAAAACCAAATAATCATTGGTGTTCTTTTACAAACTAACATATTCCATTACTGATGTCAACGATTAGAAAATTTGAATGATTATTAGAAATTTTGAATGATTATTGCATGACTGACTGATGTTTCTCATCACTTCTCTCACTCTTGCGAGAGAGAGAGATAACAAGAAAGTGAACAGCTAGAAAGTTTTCTTTCTGCCTGCTTTCTGCGAGGGGAAATTAGTGAATTTCTCAATGAGAAACACAACAAAGAACATAAAGAAATCAATCAAAGTAAATTAATATTTCAAGTATATTTTGAAGCAGGAACTATAAAAAATCCAAGAAGGACCAAAGATTTGAGACTGTTTTAAGAAAAGAAAATATTTTTAATCAATCTTGTGCAAGTAGTCTTATAAAGCATTACAGAACACCATAACCCAAATATTATTCTAAATTAATACAAGACTTTGATACAAGACCTTGATACCACTATCGAATTAATCCCTTGCTATTACAATTTCAGTTTATTAAATGAGCCAAAACAAAGTCTTAACATGGGAAGTATGATGTTTCAACAATAGAAATATGTAATATATATGAGTTCGGAACTTAACTAATATTGAAAATGAACCACCATTATCTCAAAGCGAGATAACTTATATCAGTGAGGAAGCATACATTTATGTTCTAGGGTAAAACAGAATTCATATGCTAATATCTAGTAGCATTCAATTTGTCCCAACTTTACACGTCTCAAGTTCCTTAAGTCTTCCTGATCTGTGTCTTTGTGAATCTATTGCCACATTATGCATGTGAATAATGTGGGAAGAATAAAGAAAGACACATACAGCAGTTTTCACACTGTCCCCACCAGTTGTATGATAATGTCAATGTGAAGTGTTTTATAGGTCTACTGGTTTCATTTACCATCATTGCAGCCTGTTCACAAATCTCTGGCTCACATGGGGTGACAACAGACCCATTTAAAGGGAAAAATAAAGCAAACAAACAAGCTTTTCACACCCTAACAAGCTCCGTAATGTTCTCTTAACTACTGACAATCTAACTCAGAATATTAATTGGAAAATGTTCTGCATTACAAGAGCCATGCAAAATTCACCAGCACTGGTAAAACCTACTTTTACAAGTACGTAGGTTAATATATAAGATTATATAACACAAACATACAGGTATTGTTAAGAAGACATATTCAGATGGAAAGTGTGAACTGGGAGCAAACCGGGGGGGGGGGGCAAACCTCAAATGTGTCCTAACATCACTTTGAACTGGGGTGGGCTTGAAAGTCACCCCACGTCGGTTTGTGAGAGTCACAGTCAAAGGTCACATTCTCTTGACTCTCGGCTGGCATAATTAATATTTATAAGGGTTTAATGCCAGATAGGCATCCTCACCAGCACTCCCACACAATCTCTCTCTCTCTCTCTCTCTCTCTCTCTCTCTCTCTCTCTCTCTCTCTCTCTCTCTCTCTCTCTCTCGCTGCTGCCTTCCTTTATCCATAAATCTCCTCTATATAAAAGTGGCAGGAATTATAAAGGAATGTACTGAATATTTGCATGTTCCCTTGAAAATTTATTAGCTGTGGACTCCAAGACCTTTCCCTTCTTCCTGTATAGAAATCACCTTAATACCCACTCCAGCATAATCACCCAGTTTGTGTTGGTCAGATTTACACTGCTCTGGAGTGGAATGAAGAAAAAACTCTCTGAGTTATTAACATAATTTAACGTGGTCATAATGAGGTCTTGACCTCATTTATCAAGTTGAAAGAAATAATTTTAATCATAAATTATTTACAGTAACATGACCTTGTCCACTATAAGTACTAGCATGTGGTATTCATTTTTTTATCGAATTAATTTAGATTTTAAAACGTTTGTATGCTATTAATTTGGACTAAATTTACATATTTACAGTGTTGTCAGGTCAGGTTTTGCCCTGCTACTGGTAACATGTAAGCCAGCACAACCTGTTATATGGTCGAGTGGTCGGTGACTAAGCCAGCTCCCTGACCAGGTCCAAATTTGGTGAGGAGGGTGGCTAGCAACCCAATAGGAATAAAAACGTATCAAAGGGCAGATGAACTCTTTCGAGTCAATGGCCAGCTAGCTAGAGATGGTGTTTCAATAAAAACACCCTGCAGAAAGAACTTTGGGCCTCTACTGCGGATTTTTTGCCTTTCTTATACAGCCATGACAAAACTGTTATGGCTGTCGCCTACACCAGAATTCTGGCACTACATCCAAGTTGATTGATTGAAATTTACATATAAGCTAAGACTCACTAATTAGTGCTGGGAAACAATTGTACTTACTTACCTCGTGTTTATCTAACGTTTAATGAATGTTTTGCAAATCTCATTTTATATTAAGGATTAGAAAGAAAGTCATGCAAAAGCCATAATTAAACATATATTAAGCAAATCTTAGGACAGTATATAGCGTATTCAACGTAATAAGCACCCTGCTTTAATAACGCCCATGTGTACTGGGAGCAAAATTGTAGATCAAACTTACCAATTTTATTCGATCAGTCTCTGTAACAGTAAAATGAGACGTTCACTGCCTGTAAAAGTGAGTTTACACGGTATTTCAAGACCCCCTGCCACTGGGGAATGTCTATAATGTTCATCAGTAACAACACATTTGATTGTTCTGCCATGCTTTAAAAAAACAGGAAAATATTTTGCTGTGTTCTCTTGGTAAATGTTCAACAACCAATGAACCATTAGAAACTGCTACAGCAAAACTATCGTATGCTCTGAATGAATAGAGCGATGAGCCAGATATGGACCTATCGATCTCCTGCTCACTGACTTCATAAATTTAAAGACATTCCTGGCCATGTGCTTTTGTTTATGTTCGTGTTGATTGGTTCAACTTGCCATGTGCTAAAGTTGACATTTGTGTTGACTGGCTCATTTTACTTGGGAAAATGTTTAAAGGAAATGTTTAAAGGAAAAGTAAGGGAAGGAAAACTCTTTCTTTTATTTTAAATTTATGCTGTTTTCTGTTTATTTTCAGCTTTCATGTAAGTAGTTTGGTTGATAGCACAAAATGAATAACACAAATACCAGTAAAACTCTTTAATTGTTCTGTTATTATTCATGTTTTCCACCTCGATGGGAATAAGCACTTACCGTTCCACTCCGCTGGTAAACATTTTTATAAGCACCCACCCACTCCAATTTTTTAAGCTCCCTGGGCACTTATTGCGTCGAATATGAACCCATTAGTATAAATACAGACCTCACCTGTTCTACCACTGTAATTGTTTTTAAAATTATAAATTAATAATAAACAATATAAAATCTTGTTTCAGATTGATTTTTATGTTCCATCGTAGCATATACTAAAATAATAATCCGCCTTAGGCTTGGTGGATGTCACTGATTTGAATATTCTCTTTGAAGATCCATTTTGAGGACTTATCAGGGACAATAAGGCCCAAGGGCTATGGGCTTTCAACTATCTTGCCCACAAGCTTGATAACTTAGGGACAGATGCTTTTTATTAAATTATATATGTCAGCATAAATGCACTGTTGAAAGAAAAAAAATAGTTTCAGGTCAGAAGTATATTTTTGTCTTTTGAAAACTTTTATAAAAAACTTTAATAACAGATAAATTAGGCCTACTGCAAACAGGATCAGGTTACTTAAAGAAGGGTCTGATTGTGGTTGATGGAAACATTGTTGATCTTCCACACTCATCTGTCTCCGTCCCAGCATCCTGCGGTCTGTGGTGGTGTGAACATTGCTAACCTGATTGGCAGCATGCATGGCTCTGTAGCTTTGTGTATTTGTGCTGTTTTTGTCCCTGACCCAGGCAAGAGTTCAAATGGGATTATGTCGATCCTCAATGGTCATGCAGCGATTGGGGTGGTGAAGGCGAGAATATTAGAATGAAACTAAGAAAGAGAAAGGGGAAGGAGTAGGAGGGAGACAGTGACGCGTATAAACGCACAAGTAGACAGGATAATGAGTCTGCCAATGTGCTTCTGAAGTGCTGGATGAGACAACAGTGCAAAGTGGAAACTGATCTGAAGAAGCAGAGTGAAGGGCATGCTAAATTCACATCAGATACAGTAAAGAGTCCCGGGCGAAGAGAGAGAGATCAAATCTTAATAGCTGGTTATGGTTAATTAAGAGCGCGTCAAGTGAGTGCGTTACATTCTGAGATGGAGAGAAGATGAGGCCCATGAGGGAACATCATTACGCATATTCCCATGCCAGACAATGCCCACATCATCACCTCTAGCTGACAAGCTCTCGTCTTACTGCTGTCGAGCAAAACACGGAGCCTTCTCTGGAAATGCACTGCTACCTTTATGTTTTGGTTTGTTTTCTTTTTAACGAGCACACAGTCTCTTGAAATATGATACATTTGATGAACAATCTAAAAGGATGTCTTCGCGCAACTTGTCCTTCTGTGTCAACACAAGAAACTTTACACGAACAGCAAATGCTCAACCTGAATCATCTAACCTGCTAAAGAAATAGGCAGGTACAAGTTAAAATACAGTTTAAAATCCTTGATACAAGTAGAAAACTCCAAACTTCACAATTGGCTTAGAATGAAAAATCATAAGTGCAAAAAAGTATACAAAGAAATAAATCTGCCTTAATTCAATATAACGTTACTGACTGTGGGAACCACAGTGGCATAGTGATTAGTGAACCGCTGTAAAGTCACGGTGCTCAGTGAGGGTGTTTCTGTGTAAAGTTTGCATTCCCACATGCATTCAAGGATATTGCTGAATAGTTCAATTTATCGACATCCACCCAGACTCCTCTTCTTTTCCTTCCGACTGTTCCCTTTCAGGGGTCACCACAGCGAATCATCAGCCTCCATCATTTGGAAGTCATGTTAATGATTCGCACATTCGATTTGGGATAGGTTTTAACATCGGATGCCCTTCCTGACGTAACCCTTTAGCAAGGGGCGCAAACACACTGACGTCTTTACAGCCTACTCTTGTCGAAAGTCAGCAATGGTTCTTTTACATGCCTCACACTGTAGACAGTGAAAGACATGGCTGACCTTTGAAAACCCAGTTAGCTGCACCCAGACTGTGATGCATAATTGTTTTAGTATATATGCGCGTTGAATACTTGTTTAGTACTCTACTTTCACTTGCTCACTTGAAAGATCGGAAGTCTGGATAAGTCGCACTTTGTCTCACAAGCACCAGACGTCACTTGCAACAAGCGCCTACATTCGGAGGAGCGCCTCACATATATATATATAAATATATATATATATATATATATATATATATATATATATATATATATATATATATATATAAAATAGCTTAATCAGGTTCAAATCCGGTGAGTACGCTGGTCACTCCATTATTAACAGAACACCAACTGACAGCTTCCTCTCCAAGTAGCTCTTGCATAGTTTTCGCTGTGTTTTGGGTAATTTTCCTGTTATAGGATGAAACCAGGTCCAACCAAACGTCATCCACAGGGTATGGCATGGCATTGCGAAACGGAATGAAAGCCTTCCTTGTTCAAGGTTCCTTTTACCCTGTACAAATCTTCCACTTTACCACCAAAGCACAGATCATCAAATTTCCCCCAACACACTTAACAGACGTCAATAAACACTCCTCCAGCATCTTTTAATATGTTCTGGACCTCACAAATATCCTTCCTTGTGATCCAAACACCTAATTTAGATGCATCCATCCATAGCATCATCCTCTGTCCAATTTCAGTGTTCTTTTGCCTATAATTTTCTTTTATTGACCAGTCTCAGATTGGCTTTTGCATTGCAACTCTGACAGATCAACATTCAGGACTCCATTATTCACGCTTTATTGAAACTGCCAACTGGAGACCTGTTGTGCACCTGTTTCTCAAAATTGAGAGTTGTCCACCAGGGTCTCCTCTTCTCTTTCTGTCCTGGTTCGAGTCAGTTTGTTTGGTCTGCGAAAGGAGTAGTACATACCACGGTATGAGATCTTCAGCTTCTATGACTAATGTCAGTGTACAAAACTGAAAAGGTAAGCCACCTAACTATTTAATATTACAACTGAAAACATTTGTATATATACAGTAGGCCCTTGTTATTAGTTCCAGCCCCTCCCGCGAATGAATATGATCCAAGAGTTCTGTACCCGGAAATAAAAACCTATGTATCACATGGGCGAATGATCAACCAGAAGTAAAATACTGTAATAGATACCTATTACGTGCGCTAAAATATGCTTCTTAAACACATTCTATAGACAGTCTTACTCATTAATACAGTATTAATGTAGTAAAATGTAGTAATGATTAAGAAAAAGTTTTTAATGTTTACTGTTATATTCATTGATAATAAAATATAAACATTATACAGCATATACTGTTGTAAAGCACAAGTATTAAAGTCTTTTTCAATTATTATTCCAGTACAGTACCTAAGTTAATGTTTAGAATGTTTGTGCTGTGAGACAGCCAACGTTTTCCGTCACTTAGCCAGAGAAGACGCACAGCGTTTGAGTGGCTTCATAGAGCTTAACTGGTAATTAAAACACACTAAAAAAAAGGCTCATTGACAACTTGTGCGCGAATAAAGAAAAAGGGGCGTTGCATCATCTCAACCCATCAGCAGGAAGGAGGACAGCCATTGGCTGAAATTAAATGACGTGAGAGTTGCTCGGCAATCCGCGAATATGCAAACCGTGAGTGCAAAACCGTGAATCGTCAAGGGCCTACTGTATCATATACTAGTATATGTTGGCGGGGGGCATAGTGGTTTGGGTGCCGCACTCATGATCAGAAGGTTGTGTGTTCAAATCCCAGTTAGATTCCCACTGTGCTAAGACACCTGGGCAAGGTCTTAACCACAAGTGTACCTATGTTCACTCAGCAGTATAAATGGGTACCAGTAAAGAAAAAAATACTAGGAAGGTAACCTGTGATGGACTAGCATCCCATCCAGGAGGAGTTGAACTCCCGGTCGCTTCACGCTACAGAAACTGGTAATAAGCACCGGCCTGATGAGCCATTAGGCTCAGGGCGTAAAAAGCCCAATAGACTTTACCTTTATGTGTGTGTGTTTGTTTGTGTGTGTATGTATATATATATAAAATGGTAATGTACTGCACACTCACATCATCATCCCACTGGTCACCCCTTGTCACCCCTCTAATATCTAACTCATTGCATTTGCATATTATTTTAATGAATCTGCACTGCTTAATTTGTGTGACACTCTTCAACATATCATTAGTGACAAAAGGGTTTTCCACACAATTAGAAAAAAAGAAGAAAGTGCCGGAATTCAAATCACCATAATATATTTATTGGACAACGTTTGCTGATCTTATCTGCATCATCTCCCAGAGTGGGGACTTTTCCAGCATTTTTACATGGTTATTCACATAAACACTTGTTATGTATAGAAGGAACAAGTTACTGTCTTTTTAGGTTGCCTAGGCAAAACACATGCAAAGTTATGCAAATGACGGGTCCGGAGCGTGCCACAGCCGCATCAACATTTTTATGAAGGGTCGAACAAAAGCTGTGCACACACTAAGAGTACAGACTTGTTCACTCATCAGATCTCGTTGGGCCTGAGGCTGGACTGGATTTCCTGATGCACAGAACACAAAAGCCGTCTTCCCGCTGAATATTAATAAAAGAGAATGAGAGTTTGGAGCACGTTTAGGACAGCCTCTGCCCAGCTGACAACTTTCCCTGACTACAGAATAATGATGTGCAACTGGTTTCAGTACACTCCTTAAAGTTCATTCAAAATTAATTCTATTTAATAAGTTCAAGAACAATACTAAAACAAATAAAGCGGATTTACTGTTACCACCCTGAAGGTTATTATTTTTGCTATAAAGTGCATTTGAAGCATTTTTGTTTTCATATCCATTTTTATAGAATTATATGACATACCTTTTACATATTTCTAGTTAGATCTACTGTTGTGTATAATCAGAAAAGCAAGTTAGTTCCTGTTATCACTTCTGTTGTAGCAGGTATAAACATCCGTGTCGTTCCCACACCTGCCTCTCTTTTGTCTTTCTCTTGAACTTAACTAAACAAAAGAAAATCCAGCTTGTCATGCTGCTGAGAACCCATGAAGTGTAAAGTTCTGTCTTCTGAACATTTCACTGGGCCTAAAAACATAATTCACGTAAACATTATTATTTTTATTATTATTATTATTATTATTATTGGTAGTAGTAATAGCAGGAGTAGTCGCAGTAGTAGTAGTAGTAGTAGTAGTATTAAATTTATATCAGACACTAAAATTCACTCAGTTAAATAAACGCATGATAACCATCTTCCCATATTGACAGGGATCCCTCACTTTCTGTGGTTAATTGGGACCGAGATCCCACCGCGACCTCCGATTTCCACGAAGTACGATCGAATCCCCCCCTTGACTGACGTATACGTACATGTATATGTGTATATAGTATCAATAAATACATATTCAACGCTATAAATGCTTATAATAGCAATTAACCATTCAAATTAATGCATAAGATGTAAATAAAATATAAATACACACACACACACACACACACACACACACACACAAATGCACACTTCACATAAAAATGTAAATAGTTTTGTTGGGGGGTTTTGGGTTGGGTTTTTTTTTGGTTTTTTTGTTTGTTTTTGTTTGGTTGGGGGGAAGGGTTTCATAATTGGCCTTGTTTTGCAACATTTTCCTTAACTTTCCCCTATTTTCCCTTAATTTCCTTACTTTTTTATTTTTCAATGAATATTTTTGAAAAACCCGCGATGCATTGAAGCCACAGAAACCGAAGCCCGAAGTAGCGAGGGATCACTGTATTTGCGATTTGTTTCTCATTTAAATCTAATATAAAAATATGAGATTATTTAAGACTTTTGACCAATCAGAATGCTGTATGATGCAAATGAACTATAGAAGGTTCCTGTCCCTAATGCTCCACAATGTGAGTTTATGAAAATATATTGTGTTCTATCACCATGATGAGCGTATTTTCTTTTAAATCTTGATTGTCTTCTTTGACGCTGACAGAAATTATGCATGCAAATACAGTGTGTAGACTGAAAGGCACTTGAGATATATGAGAGGGGGGCAGGCAGAGAGAGTTGTAAAGACTGATCAGGTCACCTGGGGCCATGCTGACAGCCCTTTGAGCAGCACATACAAATAACTGTAGGGAAAAGGAGCAGGTGATAACAGTGCAACAGTCTCCAACCACCCCCCACCCTCCCCCAACAGACACACACACACACACACACACACACACACACACACATTTGCCAGAATGCTCATACAGTGAGAGAGAACGTGTTGTGTGTGTGTGTGTGTGTGTGTGTGTGTGTGTGTGTGTGTGTGTGTGTGTGTGTGTGTGTGTGTGTGTGTGTCAGAAAGTGAGGTCTCTTTGTGAGTGTGTACCTCCACATAGAGGAAAGGAGGGTTAGAAGGGCATTCAGAGGCAAATGAGTAGGGGACCAGCAGCTTGGAGATAGAACGTCTGTGAGAAAAGGCCTCAGAGGGGTGCGAGACGCTACAGCCAGAGCACAGGCAGCCAGAACGGCTGTAGGTCAACTGTGCCATCTGAGGAGATAAATATGTATAACGTACTATTGTTCGTTGAGCTGTGTATCACATACATCCCATCAGGCATGACGGGCTTGACAGTTTGTTTAGGAGGCTTCAAGAAAAAGAAGCCATCGTTACTTAGTGAAGAAGCTCTTAGTGACAGCTGATGTATGGTTTAAAATTAATCAGCAAATTATACTTTCAAGAATCCAAAGTTTCCCCGTCTGATAGCCCAGTGTCTTCTAGGGTGTTTAAGACATCATGGATTTTATACCAATGGGAAGTTATGTTTGTTATTAACATGAGATTATACGAAAAAATCTTCAAAGCTTCCGATAAAATATTATTTGAAATACAATCGAGTATAAAAAAAATAAATAAATAATAGTAACAGCACAGGATTACTGTTCCAGCCTCCTACAGTATCTTCCTGTTATTCCTTTTATATCACATCAGTGAACCAGTTCAAACTTTTTTTCATTTTACATCTTCATGAAGCCTGTGTACGGATGATGTGGTGACTTCGTTACCGTTAGTACGTCATGTCCAGTGTTAACGTTGGCATTTCAATCGCATTTGCGATTACAAATTGAATTCCATTTAAAATGCTACACGCAAACATGATTCGTGTTTAAGACCACCGAGGCATTGTAAAGGTGACTGAAAAACAAGATGGATGACAGCATTCCTCCATTCTAATTGGCTTTGAATGTTTTAATTCTCCATCTGCCCCTTTCTGTGTTGACAACGTAAACAACATTCCTCAGGGAACGTGAGCAGTGCCAATGATAGCGAAAGAATGGGATTGCCTGATCAATCAGACTGCACAGATCTCCTTTAGCACATGTGTAAATATGGACTGTGTGTGTGTGTGTGTGTGTGTGTGTGTGTGTGTGTGAGAGAGAGAGAGAGAGAGAGAGAGGCAGAGAGAGAGAGAGAGCTTATTACAGTGCTGTTTATGATTTTATTCATGTGAATTCCATGTGTTCTCTTACATGCATTATGCTTTGTGGTTCTGGATGTATTGCCCCCTCAACTCAACTTGGCTTCCTTGTGGTTGGCCCTCAGTAGGTTAGAGTCTTGCTGCATTTAAGGCCCATGGTGATCTGCTGACTCTTTCATGGACCTGCATTGTCTCAGGGGTCTTTTCCTCTTCTCAATGCCCTTGGACCCTCAACGCACCCCCCAACACACACACACACACACACACACACACACACACACACACACACACACACACACACACACACACACACACACACGCATGCACGCACATTCCTTAAGCAAAATGAGTGAAGGCCTGAAGCAGGCCACCCCTACACCGCAGAGGAACCCCAGCTCTCCCCGTTTGCGGATCACTAAACAGGACAATCACTCTATCCATCTTTTCATGGCCCATTGTGGTGCCCACCCTGGCTTGAAAAAAGGAGCCCTTTCAGTGGGTGAACTTTTTCTCCCACTCTCTCACTTGTTCTTTCCTCTCTCTCTCTCTTTTTTGATACGTTTTCTTGGGGGTGGGGGGAGAATTTTGATTGCGTGAAAGGACACCCCCCCCCTTCAAATCTGTGTCCATTATTGGTAAACCCCCTGCTCCCTTTTCTAGCACATATCAAGGATATGAAGAGAAGTCAGAACATCAAAGCTGGAGATGGACTTGGTAGAAAGAATGGTTTCCCTCAAATAAGGCAATGGGGTTAAATGGAGGAGGGGAGGCAAAAACAAAACAAAACAGAACATAACAAAAAAATAACAGCAATGCAGTTAAGCAGTAACACAAAATATGGGCAGTTCAGATGCTATTAATGCCAGTCGCAAGCTCAGGTAAAAGGGAAGGGTTGCATCAGAATTGGCACCCTACATAAAACCTGTGCCAAATCAAACATGCAGACTCAATCTTTTAAGGATGAAACCACCGTGACGCCTCCCGACAGGAAGAGCCAGAAAAAGATCCAGAAATATTTAAAGCGCAGATGGGAAATAGTGTATTATGTCAAAATCTATCCAATTATTCAATCAGATCACAATATCTACTTTTGCTTGGCAACTGAGATGTTCTCAAGGTTAAACTAATGAGGGAACAGCCGAAGGGAAAAGGAGAAGAAGAAGATTTAACTTGCAGATGATGTTTTTACACTGTAAATATAAAGTAAAGACACAGTAACAGAAAAACAAACAAACAAAACCATCTGGAATATCAATATTTCTGTCGAATGTGTTAATACAACTGCTAATGGTACTTTTAGGATAAAATGACACCCTACTTTCATATAGCATTGAGGGACAGTGCTGGCCGGTTCCAGGACATTTGCTCACAGGACAGATGCTCACAACCTTAATGAAAAAACGGACATTTGCTCACAACATAAAAAAATTTGCTCAGTTTTAACCCTAACCCTAAACTCTAACTCTAAACCCTAACCCTAACCCTAACCCTAACGTATAATGAGTTAAATTAGCATTATGTATTTATAAGAATAAAGAATTTTTTAACACATTGTGATCTTTTTGTATTATGCGTTTATTAGAACAAAGGAAAAAAGATGTTGTGAGCAATTGTTCTGTGAGCAAATGTCCGCGCACCGTGGCGGCCTGGTGGTATAGGGCGCTGGCTCCCTGATCCTAAAGTTGGGAGTTGGAGTCCCACTCTCCACAGAGTTGTCACCGTCACCCAATCATGTGCAGCTAACTGGGTTATCAAAGGCCGGCCATGTCTCTCACTTTTTATGGTGCGAAGCATGTAAAAGAACCATTGCCGACTTTCGTAAAAGAGTAGCTGCAAAGCCGTCAGCGTGTCAGGGCTGTGTTAGGAAGGGTATTTGACGTAAAAACCCGTGCAAATCATTCGCTGTGGCGACCCCTGATAAAAATGGAAAAAGCAGAAAGGAAATCTCTCTCACTTTCATATAGCATTGACCATTAACAAAATCTCCAAACAAAGTAGTACTGTATAGATAACAGGGAAAGGTCACTCCGGGTAAAATCACAGTTGTAGTATGACATCCATCACTTCGGTAAAGTCAATATCACAGTCTGTCTGTCTGTCTTCCTTTCGGCTTTTTCCCTTTTTTTACTCGGGAGTCGCCACAGCGAATCATCTGATTCGCACGTTTGATTTGGCAGAGGTTTTTTTTTTTTTTACGTCGGATGCCCTTCCTGTCACAACCCTTTTTAGCAAGGGACAGAAACACGCTGACGACTTTGCAGCTACTCTTTACGAAAGTCAGCAATGGTTCTTTTACATGAACCTCTCACCATAGACAGTGACAGACATGGCCCGCCTTTGATAACCCAGTTCGCTGCACACTTTGGGCAGTGACAACCTTGTGGAGAGTGGGACTTGAACCCCCAACCTGTGGATCAGCGATCCAGCACCCTATACCACTAGACCACCACTGCCCCAAAGTCAATATCAGAGTAATTAATAAAAAAAAAATCAATTAAAATAATTTAAAAATTATTCAAAAAATCTTTGGAATTATTGCTAATACTGTATTGTCTTTGTTGAAGACTGTAAATTTTACATCATATGTGACATGAGACATTTTCTATAAAAGCAATGAGACGAATTGTATTTATAGGCTTTTTTTTTTTTTAGTTTAAAAAATTTACTCTCTTATAGTAAACTTACAAATTGATCGTCGTCTAAAAAATACTTTATGTGCCAAAATGTATTCAATCCTTAAAAAGCGCCTTATAATGAATGGCCCCATCTCCATAATCAAATCGCTATTTTTCGAAATTGGCATTACCTGGTTCTCTGTCACAAAGCTTCAACGTTCTAAAGATATAATTAATAAGTACAATTTGTGGAATTTTACACATGCTCTGTGATCGCAGGACAGAACTCAGATTTGATTTATAAATACACATGTACAGTATTAGCATTCTCTAATGTACAGGCTTGGGGGTAAATGGCCCCTTTGGCAAAACAAAGATCCCTTTGAAGAGGCCTTTCAATCCTAATCTCATATCCAAGTATTTAGACCAGGAGAGGTATTGTGTGTAATCGGGTTTTAAAGGAACGATGATGCTGGGTGTTGGGGGGTGGCTTGGAGCGTGTACTGTATACTACAAAATATACACTCCATGGACAAAATTATGCATGCATACCAAGATACATTCCTTAATATGTCAGAGGATATAATACATCTAATATTGGATATGTATGAACTTCATGAGTGCAATTTCTGGCCCTTGAACCACTGGATATTTGCAGTGTCGAATAATGGCCGTAAGATAATGCTGCCTCTATGTGTGCTAATTGATACAGTTCTGGAGAGACAGCGGGTAACCTTTTCTCCTCGCTCCTATCATACAGTATGCCATTGTTAAGCAGCATAGATGTCCTCAGCACTGAATAGAGACTTCCTTGATGGTTCCTGTGACATCAAACTGCTTCCTCATAATCATTCACTATTTCCCCATTGCCATACTCTTTGGAAGGTGAAGATCTGGAGTCAGTTATGGATTACAAAATGTCAGCAAATGTCAGAGAAAGAAAGTCAAAAGCAGAACTCTTACTGATGAAAGCTGAGAATAAAACCTCACAAAAAAAAAAAAAAAAAAGAAAAAGATATTCATATCAATTTGTCCCTGTTAAACATGAAGTGGGGTTCATTCGCCTTCATTTGGCACCACATTTATCTTCACCGCCATTAGTGGAATAAAAGGTGTCCATAGGGGGAGAATGATGGTCTTTGGAAAGGATTGATATCCCCACAATAAAGCACTGAAGGCAAAGGGTTTCAAAGAGTCCACTCCGGATTCATCATAAAGGGATGTGGGATGAAAGTTCGCTTGCATTTGTTTAGTTCATGGAGAGAGATTGAAAAAAAAAAAAAAAAAAGATTGGAATAACAATAACAGGTGGTAAATGAGATGACAATAAAGATTACATCTCTGTGATTAATCATTGCCTGGTGGTTTAAAAGACATCGATTCAATAAAAGATATCAGAACAATAGTGCCAACTGCGATTCAAATTGTAGATTTATATTAAACGCATTGTTGTCATTTGTTGTCTCAGTCCTATCGAAAGCAATCATTCACATCAAAGTATATAGTGGATGCCTAAGAATAAATTTTGATTGACGTATTTTTGACCATACTATACATTTTCTTTAAGGGTGTATTTACAGTTTATGGGACATTAATTAAAGGAGTCTCCAGTGTCAGTGATACTTTCAGTACATTTCCTTCCGCTGTAAATAGCTTATATTTTACAAGTTGGTAATGTTGACATGTTGATCAAACCAACTGGCAGTAAAGTCCTTTTTCTTATGAAGCACAATAGATTTTCCTGAAAACCTTATCAACTAAATCCCGAGGGCCATATTCGTGGCACTGAAGTTATCCTTGAAGAAAAACATTAGTAAATAAATAATGTCATTGCACTATTTATATGCATGCAGGATTGCGAATAAACCAACTTGGTTTGTAGGGACATGGGCTGGAGCCAACAGTCCATGTCTATGCCTACATTCTTATAGTTAAATTCTAGTCTGTCTTTCACGAGATGTCCCAAGGAATGTCACTATACGTGAGGTCCCTGGTTGTTATCCCAAGTGCCGAAAGCTGTATACAAAAGTGTTCCAGCCAAAGTTGTTGGCCAAAATACGGAGGAGGCGTCATTAATCTTTGATACCTGTTACACAGTGCGTTACCACTCCCTCTGTACTTACTGCTGAATTATAGAGGCATGATTTATCACACCATTCAACGGGGTTGGGGGGGGGGGGGCATTTCCAGGGCACAGGATTTATGATTTCGGAGACATTGTGGCTCAGACATTATTCAATAGAGGGCACCGAGGTGCTGGATCCCCACTGATTGTTTTATGCAATGCAGCTCCACTCTGGTGGCCTTCCTTTGGTAGATTACCTGATGGCTATCCTCCAAATAACCATGACTGAAACGTGACTCAGTAAGATCCCACATTGTATATATCGTCTTCAATATGCATTTTAAATAGAAATAATCATTATGCTGCAAATTATGGCCAAAATACATGTATGTGTATCAACCACAGTTATATGAGACATCCTGTTTTACTTATAAGATGGAATTGGCCTGGCTAATGCTTCTGAACTGTGGAAATGGGTTTAGTGTGACCAGCATGAGCTTAATGAGAAGCAGGACAGAGCAGAGATGGAGATGGTAGGCAGGGATCAAAGATGCCTGCAGGTACAGCATATGGAGGATTTCTCCAGGTGATTGACAAGTTCTCATTAGGTCATTGATAGTTCTGCATTGTGCACTAATGCTCGTTTAGCAACCTTGACTTGTACAGCTGTACACTTGCAATCTTTATTAACCCACATTCATTCTCTCACATATTAATTTGTTACACCGGCAATCTTCGAAGGACTATGAAGCTGTGCTCTGGCTGGTATCCCGGCTGGTGATACTCTCCAGTGCGCAGAGCCTGGGTAGGGAGGAAGTATGGAAAACAGGCTGTTACACAAGCAGCAAGTCCCCCCTCTTGATGCCACCGGAAGGATCCAATGGAAGGGCAGAAGTCGATACAACTGGGTTCCGGTGCCACTGCAGGAGTTGCCTTGCCAGAACATTACTGTGAAGGAACTGCTTCAGTGGACTCCGACTCCCGTTTTATATATATAGATATATATAGAGGGGCAGTGGTGGTCTAGTGGTATAAGGCACCGGATCGCTGATCCAAAGGTTGGGGGTTCGAGTCCCACTCTCCACAAGGTTGTCACTGTCCCCCCCAGTGGAGCTAACTGGGTTATCAAAGGCGGGCCATGTCTCTCACTGTCTATGGTGTGAGGCATGTAAAAGAACCATTGCTGACTTTCGACAAGAGTAGGCTGCAAAGCCGTCAGAGTGTTTCCACCCTGCGATGGCCTGGCGAGCTGTCCAGGGTGTACTCTGCCCTCGCCCTGAGTGGGCTGGAATGGGCACCAGCCTCCCCGCGACCCTAATTAGGATGAAGTGGTTACAGAAAATGAAATGATATATATATATATATATATATATATATATATTTCTTTCGGCTTTTTCCCCTTTTCTCGGGAGTCGCCACAGCGAATCATCTGATTCGCACATTTGATTTGGCATAGGTTTTTACATCGAATGCCTTTCCTGACACAATCCTTTAGCAAGGGCAGAAACACGCGGATGGCTATGCAGCTACTCTTTACGAAAGTCAGCAATGGTTCTTTTACATGAACCTCTCAGCATAGCTAGTGAGAGACATGGCTGGCCTTTGATAACCCAGTTCGCTGCACTGGGGGATATATTATACGCTAATGTGTATACGTAATAAATCATACATGTGTAATTTTTTGGTAAAACAGGACTGTGGAGACAAAATTGTTTGCATATACTTTTAACTATTATCTTGAAAATTATATACATTTAGTAGTTATTATTAGAAAATGTTCTCACTGGCTGACCAAAAAAGCGATAATGCTTTGTCAACCAGATATTTCTTTCGTGACTATAAACCAAGTCTATACTGAAACTTCAGCAACTTTCTTCAAAGAATTGTTGTTTTTTTTTTTTTGTCATTCTTTAAAAATATTTCTTTTATGTGAGGAATGTTTGGGAAAAGTAAAGACAGAAATTATCATTTGACACCCACTGAGGTGTCTACAGTAACCTATGTGTTGTGTCCCTATGAGCCCCTATGAATAATTTCATTGACTTAGAAATTGCAGTGTGAACAATGGGCCTGAATTGGGACTGAAAGGCATAAGATGGAACTGTGAGTTGGAGGAAATGGGTACTAAGCACTGAACAGCAATTAGACCGGCACCCTCTTTGAAACCCTGAGAACAAGGACCATCTTTTGTCCTTTTGTTTCCTAATCTTCTGCTCTCTCCAGGTCTGATGACTGCTGCCTGCCCTTAGGTATCTAGAGAGAGGTATTTATTATGTCCTCACCCTCATAGTTAAGTACAAACATGCTTGCCCTCAAATGTACTTCTAATAGAGTGTGTATCTGAGCCTCTGCCTTAGGCTTACCTGGCGTTAATGCTGGGCGCTCCATACCTCGCCTTTCTGTTGTAACCTTCAATGATTTTTATTGCTTTCCAGAAAAAATTGTAATAAATGATAGAAAGTTGACCAGTAGCAATGTCTATCATGGAACTGAAATTTTTTTTCTTTTTTTTTTTTAATTGTTTTAAACCTTATAATTACAGTGTATTAAGAATTTTACACTGTAACATAAATCAGTGATTAAAAAGAAAGTAAACGCAGACGCTAGCATTAAAATGATTAGTATTAATAATGGAATAAATATGGTACTAAACTGAAACAATGATCTCAACTTTTCTTCATAAGAAATGGAAAACTTCTGTCAGTGTTGTGTTAACATTTATTTTTATAAGCAATATAAATTAATCTTTAAATAACATTTAGCCATTAAATTATGTAAGCATTATATAAGCTTTTTCAATGTGTGCACTCTCTTACTGATAAAACATAAATAAATATATTTAATCTGAGAACTGTCTCTGATGAAAGGAGCATGTGGAGGGCCTTTAAACTTCCGAGACAGTTTACCGTAATGACCATAAGAGGAGTGAACGCAAAAACTCACATGGCCTGAACTCAACAAAGCTCTGTGTTGAAAAAGTTATAGCAGCTGAAACAAAACATTTAGTAGTTTGATAACTGGACTCCCCAAAATAAGAAAAGTATAATGAAGGTTGATTAATAATGTGAGTAATTGTAAGAAGACATAGCGCATATATATATATATATATATATATATATATATATATATATATATATATATATATATAATATTAATGTATTTAATCTGTTTACCCATCCATGAACATGTCCAGGTTTTTTTTTACTGATATCCAATTATAAATTATAATCATAAATTAAAATCCATGCAATAAACTATTCTTTGAGTTTATATAGACTATTCTGGAAAACAATGTAATAAATGATCATACCTTATGGGGATCTGAATAAAACATTACCCTCCAAATGACCAGCAGTGAGGACAGAATCAGGTTAAAAGCTCATTAACTTGTTGATTGTGAGTTTTGTGCCACTATTGTTACCCTTTGTTTCGCCGACACAAATATATTAAAAAATTTATTTTTAAAGCTGTAAACTGCTTATTTGATGTGATGTCAATCTTGACATTTTACCTTTTACATAACTGCTGTATTTTAGGTGCGTTTGGATGCTTTTTTAGGCAAGGTTTTGCTTATAATTATAAAGTGGATAAAGAATAAGGTAAGTTTTTTTTAGGCGGGTGTATATTAGGTGTTATATGGTAGTTGAAAGTGTAGCGACAGGAATGTGAGGAATTTGTAAGGGTCCAATTCATCCTGAAGCGACAGCAGTGAGGGTGTTTTAAAGTGAGAGCGCCCCTATTTGAGCAAAACTGTTAACGACGGACAAGTTTTAACTCGCTTCAATTCTTACCGACAAAATGGCACGGCAGTCTTTTTAAAGGAGACTATTTCAGAAACTTTAGAACTAGATACAGAGAGGTAGGAATCTTTTCAAGGACTTGTGAGAGGTTATGTGTGGTGCTGGTCAGGTGTGATTACCAGCACCCGAATTCTATTCTGAATGCTTTGCACGTGACAAAATGCTGTCTGGAGTTGAAAGAGGGAGTTTTTTTTCCTCATTGTTTTAGGAGATATACATACACTTCTGCCTGGCAACTGAACTTTCCCCTCATTGGCTTAGACTCACTTCTGTTTCCACCTCTTTTTCGGTGCGGGATTCTTGAGGGGTTTTTTTTTTTAATTATGATTTTTATGTTTTTCTGATTTATATTTTGCAATCAAATCAATCTAAAAATGAGGAATGCTTTTTTTTAAAGGTTTTGCTGACTGAAAGCTCAGGCTTTAAATTAATTTGTGTGGTAAAAAAAAAAAAAGCTTTGTGTGTAAAAGTAAATGAAACTTGGCTCATATAAGTCAGTAGGCCTGAGTGTGTCGCTTAATGAGACACGGGACGATTATACCGATTTAGTCTGTTATACCGCCCCCTACCAATTCTTTTACCAAGGCGCATGTTCACGCCACTAAACAGGCTTTTTACCCCCATCATTTAGGAAAAAGCCCCCTCGCTCCTCCCCTGTTTCCTATACACCCCCCACCCCTAATTTTACCCCCATCGCCGTCCGCCACCCGGAGTAAAAAGACCTCCCATTCCTCGACTGGCAGCAATAGGAAGGGCAGCAAAAAAAGTAATTTAAGAATTATCTTTTCTACGCTCAAGCAGGCAGCCCGTCTCTCTCTGTCTCTCGTGCTGTACCGCCCCCTCGCTCGCTCGCTCGCTCGCTCTCTCGTGCTGTACCCCCTTCTTTCGCTCTCTCTCTCTCGCGCGCGCATACACACACACACACACACACACACACACACTACACCCCCCCCTCCTCTCGCGCGCACACATAGGCCGCTGCTGTCTCTTTGATCTTCCCTTAACAACAGTGCACGTCACTGCTGCATCGCACAGAAAGGGAGTTTTGTCAGGAGAGCGCGGCGCGAGACTTGTTCAGTGGCTTGCAGGCAGCAGAGACGGCGCGAGCGGCATCAGCACAAATCTCCGTCCTTGCCGAAAAACAAGAGCTTTTTCCTTCTCTTTCCTCAACTTTTTTTTTTTTTTTTTTTTTTCTTCTTCTTCTTCTGTGCCAAAGTCAGCGCCGAAGCCATGGAGCACCAGCTGTTCTGCTGCGAGGTGGACACCATAAGAAGAGCTTACCACGACGCCAACTTGTTGAATGATCGAGTTTTACAGACAATGCTCAGAGCTGAGGAAAACTATCTCCCCTCACCCAATTATTTCAAATGCGTCCAGAAAGAAATTGTACCGAAAATGAGGAAAATCGTCGCCACATGGATGCTAGAGGTTTGTACAAGCCGACATTTCCTCACATTACACAACTTTTTTTTTTTTTTTTTTTTTTGTCTTAAGATAATTGTCCCTTATGCTCTTTGGACCCGACCTCCGAATGCAGGCCCATTACTAACACGGCTAAGTTCTGAATGTTTCTCTGTCACCACCTCTCTCCTTCACTATTTCATCCTTGTTATCATTACCGAATGACATGTTTTTCCTCTTCTTTTTTTTTTTTTTTTTTTTTTTTAAATCCGCTTTCCAGCAGTAATATTCCTCACACTTCATGAGCTTGATGTCGTTTCCCGTTAATCATCAGCCCTGAAAACTGTAGAATTCTTCCCACGTTGTGTGTTTCGTTTCGTTTTAAATCAAAATAAGCTGAAATGTGTTTTTCTAGATTTTATTTCCATTTAATATCAATGTACACGTATGCAATCCCGCTCGTGCCAGTATGCGCCATCTTTGCTGTCGTGTGGAGAAGTTGTTTTAATATCTTAAAAATTCGGGAAACGCCTTCACATTGACATTTCTCACATATTGTTGCTCAGTCTGAGACTTTTAAGTCCTATTTATAGGTTTGTTTAATTTCCTGGCGCTGGAGTTGATATTTATGCGTAAAAACTTTTGTTTCATTTCGCCATGCTTCATGCAAAACGTCCCTGAAGGTCGGAGCAGAAATAAGATATTTCTTTGGTTTTCGACGACAAAATGCTGATATAAATATTCGGATTATGATCCTGATCGGTTCTCGTGGATTTACATGTGCGTTGCGTGCACTTCTGTGCGCTGGAATAATTTATATTAATTTTTGAAATGTGCGTGGAGTGCGAATGCGGCATGGACCGCATCACTGCGGACACCCTCCGAAATTCAATTCATTTCACTTGATTTTCGTTCTTAAATTCAACATATTTCAGTTTTGACCGATACAGTATTCGTGGCTGACCATTTCCATATAGATTAATAACGTCGAAACAATTTTATTATATTTTAAAATATTTTTTGAAAAGATGACGAACTAGAAATTGCCTCCTCGAGCCTGGCGCCGGACGCCACCTTTGTGTTTTAGGAAGCAACGACCACTAGCATCCACTGCTAACCTCAACTTGTACACGATCAATGTGCAGCCTTATCAACATATCGATCGACTGGATCAATATTTTTTGCACTGTTTATTATTTAACAATCATTTCAATGCCCCGCCCCCCCTCTCTCTCCATTAAATTGATATACTGCGTTACGTCATATTCAATTACTTCATTTTTCAATCGAGGCTAAAAGTATCAACAACTTTCTTTTTTCCCCTTAAAATAATATCCTATGGTTTCATGCTATTTTAAAGACACGTGTTTCTCATTTTGTTTCTTTAAACCATCTGTCCTGGTTCATGCTTCAAACTTGTTCTACCATACCTCTGTTCCCAGGTGTGTGAAGAACAGAAATGTGAAGAGGAGGTTTTCCCTTTGGCCATGAACTACTTGGACAGGTTTCTGTCTGTTGAACACACTAAAAAGACGCGACTGCAGCTGCTGGGAGCTGCCTGCATGTTCTTGGCCTCCAAAATGAAGGAAACCGTGCCATTAACAGCTGAGAAGCTTTGCATATACACAGACAACTCCATCCGTCCCTGTGAACTATTGGTAATCACTTTTTCACGTCTTTATTAGGTCAATCTGTCATCCCCGGTGTTTGGGTCTTTTTGGTCATTTTGTGCAGAATGTGCTAGTGTCGACTTGGTTTGCAAGGAGGACAAGTTGTGCAGTGCATGCAAATATGAGTCGTTCTTTTATTTTGTTTGTGTTGATATATTTTTCTTTCAATCTGCTGCCAAAAGAAACTACCAAGTCTATTTAGTTTGTAATTGGTCCTAAATTGAGTAGCTTGAGTCAGGAGCAGATAGAACCATTTGAGGAAGGACACCATCTAGAGGCCACATGGCGGAATACTTTATGAACAAAGGGAAAAGGTAGTTGAAACTTCCATGCCCTTTATGTTAATTTTGTGCACTTTCATATTTTCCTTACAGCAAATGGAGCTACTTGTACTGAATAAGCTGAAGTGGGATCTCGCATCTGTGACACCCCATGACTTCATTGAACATTTCCTTACCAAACTGCCCATTCATCAGAGCGCCAAGCAGATTCTGCGCAAACATGCTCAGACATTTGTGGCTCTGTGCGCAACAGGTATGCACCTTTATACCTTCTCTTTTGACCTGTGTAGATTTGTACTGTTTTGAAGCAACATGCAGGATTATTTGTTGTTGTGAAATAACCTGAAAGAATCCAAATAATGTGTTTAGAGGTATTAGTTGTTTGCCTTTTTTTCCCCCCAATTTGCAATCAGAAAGCACTTTTTATTGGGGTGGAAAGAACTGCCCTAATTCCTAGTCCAGAGGTATTATAAACTGACTTGAGCATCTGCGAGTGAGAGGAAGTCTGTTTCCTTTTGTGGTGATTGCTGTGTCTGCACCATGCCTCTGCAGAGGCCCAAGAGCCTCCCAGCAGCAGCCTGCTGATGCATAATCTCTGAACATGGGAGTAAGAAGGGGGGGAAATATTTGCTGTTTCATTGAAATACAGGAGATACAGAGCATAGTTTACAGTTATGTAGAATAAACAAGTGAAGCATACTTTTTTTTTTTTTTTTTTTTGGATAAGTATGCAACTCCTGAACTAAAAGCTCCTTGTCTTAGTGTGTGACATGTGGAACCACCATCAGTCTCTATTGTTATGTAACGTATTACATTCATCTCATGGTCAGTTTATAGTCTGTCTGAAATGCCCTTTAGTGTCTCAGGAAGGAATCTCTCTGCTTTCACCCTTTCATTCTTTCTTTTGACATGGTGGGTATCACTGCAGCTCGCACCCCTTTTATGTTTATGACCTCAATTTCTTTTGGGAAATGGCCTGGGATAGTTGCCAGGAAGATTGTGCTTAGGTGGGTAGTGAGCGAGGAAGGGGGCTAGCCGTGGTCATGAATAGATCTTGGTGACGGCTCCCGTGCCTTTATGTTCAATTTGTCTTAACAGTTGCCCTCTCGTCGCCGGGTTAGGAATGGTAGACTGCTACCTATGAGAGGGGCCGTTGTGTTGCGCTGCTGCACTCTCCATGTGTGGGCAGAACCCTTAGTGAGTGAGCGAGAGAGAGAGAGAGAGAGCGAGAGCGGGGAAAAGTCCCTACTTTGATTTATAATGTCTTCCCTCTCATGCAGGCAGTGTGGGAAGACAAGTTACCACTGAGCAAGCACTCGGATTTCAGCCACTTTATGTGGAGGGAAGTCATTTTCTGGGGAACATAAATTAACTTAGATATAAAGGGTTATATACACTGGGTAATGGTACTTTGCAGAGATATTTGTATGTATATCATAATTACATTGTTTTACTTGAAGGTTTCTCTTTGGTGGTAACAGACCTACAGCACTCCACCTCACCCCACACCCAAATTTAAAAAAAAAAAAAACCACCAAAAGTCGGAGTTTGGTGTCGACCCAAAATGTCATGGACTATTATTCCCTGCCCTGCCACGACCGCCTCCATTGTGATTTAGTCACACTGTGCTCCAGTATGAGCCCTCACAGAAACATCCCCCAACTACACATTTCCTTATAGATGACTATTTTCAGTGGCTTTTTCAGTTTGGAATCAAATGCTCAGCCTGGTTCATTCCAAATGAAATTCCATTATTTCCCTGATCTGCAGATGTCAACTTCATCGCAAGCCCTCCCTCGATGATTGCGGCAGGAAGCGTTGCTGCTGCTGTCCAGGGACTCTACTTGAAGGGCGCCGACAGTTCTTTATCTTCCCAGAATCTTACCAACTACCTATCCCAAGTTATCAGGAGTGACCCAGTAAGTCCCTCGCTTCCTTTTCCAAACAACGTCTGTCAGTATCAAGTTTGATTCCCAATCGATTCCAAATGTTTCTGGTTTCTTCTACAGGACTGTCTTCGATCGTGCCAGGAGCAGATCGAATCTCTGCTGGAGTCCAGTCTGAGGCAGGCGCAGCAGCAAAACATCTCCACAGAAAGCAAACGCGTGGAGGAGGACGTGGATCTGTCTTGCACTCCTACAGACGTCAGGGACATTAACATCTGATGGTGCTGCCCTATGTCTAGAGTCTTGTTTTTTTCATTGGGGTAATGGGCTTTGACCAGAGGCTTCATGAGACTAGAGGGCACACAGTCCCCACACCACCAGAGCCCACACAGACACCTCAAGAAATCCTAATCAGTCCCTCAGAGTGCCCTTGCTGTTGACCCCTCAGTGGCACCCCCAGTGGCCTTCATGATTGGGCTGTTGCCAGCCAGGACCTCCAGAAGAGGACAAGGGAAGGATAGAAACCCTGATCATCCCTTCCACATAGCTTATTTCTCTTTTTTCAATCCCTCTTCACATAACTTGAGTCAAAAAAAGACAAAAAATGTATAGTTAATTTAGGTTTTTTTAAAATTGAAACCGCTGCATATATTATTTATGTAGTTGGTACTTGTCTAATGTACAGACAAGGAAATAGCTTGGTAATTTTATTTCAAGTGTTTCAATAACCATTATTTGAAAGAGAAGAGGAATTATTTTGCTTCTTTTTACTCTTTCTTTTAGCTAGTCTAATGTCACACATGCTAACAGTCACCTGGCCATTTCTTCCCCTTTTATTTTGGTTTGTTTTGTTTTTGCAGTCTAGGCATGTGTATGTATCCCCGCTTGCTTATGCGTTTAGTCACTTTATTCTATTGTCTAGACTTTTAAAATCCCTAACGTTTCTTTGTTTCTTTCAAAATGGCTTGTGTAACCTTAGTATATTTTATTAAGCATGTGTTATTCTATGTTATGATTTAGAGGCCTGTGGATTGCCAAAGCTAAGGCTTTAATTTAACACCGGACAGAACCATTTCCATTTCCCCCACCACCTTTTTTTTTTTTTTTTTTTTTTTTGTTTTTTTTTGTTTGTTTGACTGATTGTCCTCACTACCAATGCCATCACTGGTTGTGACACAATAAGCTTGTCTCCTAACCCGCTTCCTGTTACATTCGCAGTGCAATCCACAGTCTACCTTCTCTTTAGATTTATGTATTATAATCTAAAACCATTCCATTTATAAAAGCACTTTCAGTCCGTCTTGTAAGGCTGACTTATGAAAAAAAAAAAAAAAAATCCACATTTGTAAAACAAAACTGAAAAAAAAAAAAAAATGGAATGGGGTAGGATTTGATGACAGGTTTGCTTCCTGTCCGCAGCACGGAGCAGGTCTCTTTATGGTGTTATAGGTTAGAAAGAGAGAAATGGAGAGTTGGGGGGGAATGGATTCTCAAATCAGTAGAGCAGGATTACAACCATCACTGTCCTCCTGGCTGAGACGGATGCTGGAGAACGTTGAGGTGTAATCTCGATGAGCGTGACCTCATGCAAGCCTGCGGCCGTTTAGCTCCAGGTCCATTGATGCTTTTAAAACACTAAAGTAAGAAAAGCTAGTACAAAGATTGAGAAATATTTATTTTGTTCTATTCCCCCCTCGTATAAGGCCAGTATGGAACGTGACAACAGGATGCCTGGGTTTTGTAGTGTGCTCAACACACAAATGTTTGCTATCGTGTGTGAAATGTTTTTTTTTTTTGTTTGTTGTTTTTTTCCTTGGAAGATCCGAGAACGCCATAGTTAATGTGCAGAGTTAAACACGTACTGAATGAGAAATAAGCAAACAAAATAACAGAACGGCAAGAGAAAACTAAGTGCTGTGGCCTCTAGAAGATTTTGCACAAGCCCCAAAATGTAATGTCCTCTCTCAACTCTCAGTGGAGAATACAGGGACAAAGACGGACGTTAGAGGTGGCAGAGTGAGACGTTAAAAGGGGTAACGCCTGGACATCAGAAAGTAACTGCAGAAATAAACTAAGGTGTTTGTACAATGAGAAAAGAAGACAACACAGGAGCACACACTCCTCATATTTAGCTGCTACGGTGGGATTTCCGGCAAGTATGAAACTTTGAATGAAAAAAAGAAAGAAAAAAAAAAAAAAGAAAAGACATGCTTTGTTCTCTTGTCTTGTTTTGCTGCTATTTTTGGTTTTGTCTATGTATAATGTCAATATACTGCCATAGGTTTTTAATTTTCTCATAGAAAATTATGATATTGACATCTGTTTCTTTTGGTAGTTTTTACGTGATCAGTTTTTATGTGATTTCTGCGCTATTCCAAAAAAAGAGGGGAAAAAAGAAAAAATAGACAAATTTTCCTGTTTTTACCCACAATACCTCAACCAGTTATGATTTAGTAATTTTTTTTTTTTTTTTTTTTTTTTCCCTCAGTCCTGTCTTTTGTTTTACTTGGTTATTCAGTGTCTGCTGGTCCGGTAATCGGACAACCCATTATACATTGCATTCTCCTTCTGGGTCCTGATATGAGCAAAAAAAAAAAAGGCAAAAAGACAGAGAGGAGAGAGAGAAAAGAGTAAGAGAGCGCATTTAAATTAAATTGGTGCCATAAACAACCTGATTATATAACTCATTTGAGTTGTTAACTGTTTCATTGAAAGAGACTTTTATCTCCCCACCTTTTGGCCCCTTGCGGCTTATACTTAATGTATTTATGAAGCTTTTGCTCAAACTGAAAGCAGACATAAATTTGTGAATTTTACAAAGCCATAGTATTGTAGTAATTTAACATGGCTGCCATGTCAAAAGCCGAATATGTTGCCTTAAACACAGGAAGCTTGGCATGTTAACATCACATGTGTCGATATCACAATAAATGGCATGTAGATGCAACCAGCAGTAGTTCGTTTCTTTTTCGTACTGCATTCACGGAAGATTTCAAAAATTGTAACTTTTGTTTATTTTCAACATCAGCAGTTGATCCTTGATTCCCCTCCTCTCCCTTCCCAGTCCATTTCCCTTTGAGCTATATATATATATATATATATATATATATATATATATATATATATATATATATATGGTGCTGCTATGTGTTCTGCATTGTGACTGGAGAAAGGCCTTTTATATCTCATAAGAGGTGCAGCTTGGAGTTATAGTTATTGGGTGGGGGACAAAACCACACATTTTTATCCTCTGGATAGTTTCAGGAATGTTTGTTACCTCAAAACAAAAAAGAAAGAAAGGAAAAAAAAACTAATGAGCTGCATGTTTTGCAAGCTAATAAATATAGATTTTTAAATAAATTAAGTAAATAAATGTAAAAGAAAAGACAAGCTGGTGTGCAGGTTTTCAGGTGTTTGTTTTGAATGTGCAAGGAGAGATGTTGACTCGGAGCCCATCAGAGCAGTCACTGCATCCTCCTTTCCACCAGAACCGTCAAAAGCTCGGCTTTGTGTCTTGTAAATTCGAGCAGTTGCTCTT
>CM045751.1:10055000-10075000 GCA_024760905.1 Plotosus lineatus
GGTTATCAAAGGCGGGCCGTGTCTCTCACTGTCTATGGTGAGAGGCATGTAAAAGAACCATTGCTGACATTCGTTAAGAGTAGGCTGCAAAGCCGTCGGCGTGTTTCTGCCCTGCGATGGCCTGGTGAGCTGTCCAGGGTGTACTCTGCCCTCGCCCAAAGTTGGCTGGGATGGGCGCCAGCTTCCCCGCGGTTACAGAAAATGAACTGAACTGAATTATCTTGGATCTAAAGTGACGTGAAAGGTTAAACCTCAGCCATCTCTTAAATCCTTCAATTTTTACTTATTTGGCCACATCTACTTTCGACAAATGGGGCGGTGGTGTAGTGGTTAGGGTGTTGGGCTTATGATCAAAAGGTTGCTGGTTCGAATACACATTAGATCCCCACCATGCTAAGAACCATAAGGTGTGCCTACCATAGCACTTTGTCCACCCAGAAGTATAAATGGATACCGGTAAAATTACCACCCTGTGATGGACTAGTTTCTCATTCAGGAGTTGCTGAACTCCTAATCACTTCATGCTGAAGAAACCAGGGATAAGCTCCGGAATGATGAGCCAGTAGGCTCGGGTGTACAGTACCGTAAAAGACCCAACAGACTTTACCTTATTGTACATGGGCAATTAAAACTAGTACACATGAAGGTCCTATTTTGTAGATTATCCAAGCTGCACGGTGGAGGTACCTGGCTCTGAATAAATATCAGTCTAATTTAATGTTACCATTAACATTACTTATTTCCAACGGAATTCTGAACTAATTTTATTTTAACATGTTATACGTAATACGTTATACGTGGCAGCAGGACTCAAGAGCAAAAACATCTGAAGGTACATGAAGAAAAAGAAAGAAAGACCTAGAAGAAAGTAATCACGTGTTTACTGATGCTGGCAAACAAGATTGAGAACAAAAATGTTGACAATGTGGAGAACCATACTTAGTATTTTGCATGAGAAAAAGCAAGGGAAGCATCTGACAACCGCCACACATTTAATGTATGCCTGGAAATGAAGGTTCCATTCAACTATCCTTCCCAGTGTTTTTTAATGTGTATCTATAGAAGTAGTCCTAGTAGGCCTCTGTCAGTCTCGAAGGACTATGGAGCTGCACTCTGACCGGTATCCCGGCTGGTGATACTCTCCAGTGTGCAGAGCCTGCGTAGGACGTATGGAGGACAGGCTGTTACTCAAACAGCAAGTCCCCCTCTTGGCGCCACTGGAAGGATGCAATGGACGGGCAGAAGCCGATACGACTGGGTTCCAGTGCCGCTGCAGGAGTTCCAGATCGTTGCTGTGAACGAACTGCTTCAGGGGACTCCGACTCCCGATTAGAAACACGCTGACGGCTATGCAGCCTACTCTTGATCAAAGTCAGCGATGTTTCTTTTACATGCTTCACACCATAAGACCGTGAGAGACACGGCTAGCCTTTGATTACCATTACCCAGTTAGCTGCACTGGGTGGGACACTGGCAACTTGTTGAGTGTGAGGCTTGAACCCTCAACTCTAGGATGAGTGATCCAGACGACATTACCACCAGGCTTCCTGCAACAACAAGGCAGGCGGTGTGATTGGTTGATTTGGGGGCAATGTGTCTTGGGGTGTATTTGACCAGCAAATTAGCAGTTAGCTGCGTTGTGATCTTTCACAGCATCCAGAGAAGCATTCAACATTTTCTTGAAGAGAAAAGGTAAGCACTAAGTGTCCTACAGGACAAAGAGTTTACCAAGTCCTGCAAATTACTCACTGCTTGTCGGGAAGCTCTGATAGCCAAATGTGTATATCAAGACGCCTTGCTTTGAAGCAGGCAGTTTAGCGAGAGAACCCTAGCGAGAATTTTAAAAAGTAAAGGGCCCGAAATAAATGTAAATGTCTTTCATTTCTGTACAAAAACTCACCCTCAATTGATAAGTAGTTTATATAATTTAGACCAACCAACACTGACATATTAGTTACCGTGGTAAAATCTCGAACACTGTCTATACAGGGTGCTGTTTTCAGAAGCCACATTACTAATGGCAGTTGGATCGCTTGTTTCTAAAACAAGCCATCCAAACCACGATGAAACACCAAAATATGGTGGCAGATTGGCAAAACAACTTCATGTAGGTGTGGTTTTGAAAGTGGTTCAGCACGGTTTAAAATGATGGTGGTGTAGAAAAACCACTATAAGCATGAGATGAAAACACGTGTAAAGATGCTATAATGAGGCTGTACTGGACGCAGCTCAAAAATTTGCAAAAGTTGACAATTTAGCAGCTACAAGGCAGCAATCTAGTGGTATAGGGCATTGGATCGCTGATCCAAAGGTTGGGGGTTCGAGTCCCACTCTCCACAAGGTTGTCACTGTCCCCCCCCCTCCAGAGTAGCTCACTGGGTTATCAAAGGCGGGCCATGTCTCTCACTGTCTATGGTGGGAGGCATGTAAAAGAACCATTGCTGACTTTCGTAAAGAGTAGCTGCAAAGTCGTCAGCGTGTTTCTGTCCCTTGCTATAAAGGGTTGTGACAGGAAGGGCATCCCACGTAAAAACCTCTGCCAAATCAAACGTGCGAATCAGATGATTCGCTGTTGCGACTCCCGAGTAAAAGGGAAAAAGCCGAAAGGAAGACAGAAAAGGCAGCAAGACACTGATCCACAGCTTTCAGAACCAGTGCAAATTTCAAACCATTGTCACTCCAGTCCACCATAGTTTGGAACTACGTACACCATCAGAACCACCTTCACGTTAACCCTCAAGCGACCAAGCTATTTCAGCGACTAATATGACCGAGTGGGGTCATTTGTGGCCTGATTCACTTTATATATAGGAATATTTCTATATAAATGATTGTTTTTTCGGGTTCTTCATATATATATATTTGTCCATCATCTTATGTAATAAGGTATGGAATTTGATATATTTTTACAAAAAAAGCAAAAACACTCAATGATCAAACAATATTACATTTATTTACACAACTCTTGTCTGTTGCATCTTGTAATATGCATGTTACCTTTTATTTCTTTGCATTTTTTCCCCTTCGCATCAAAAATGAAAACAAATCATAAAAAGTAAAGTTACTTTGCATAAAATATGTATTACAATGTGGGAGGATAATTTAGATATGGTAATAGAAATAATAATTATATGGCTGAACTATCTGAAACATGTAACTGTCAGAATGAAGCACCATCAATACCATCTGAAGCTATAATGTAAAAAATCTCATAAATCTTCCTGGGGTCATAAGTGACCCCGCCCAAGTTGGGATTATACTCGCCACACGGATTGGCCGATCCTTACAAAATTCTATCAACAAATGCAGGACAAATAGATGGACAAATTCTTGGTAGGAAACTTTTTTCCGATTAAAATTAGAAAAATGGCGGCTGAATATATATGCCCGGGGTTATATATGACCCCCACTCGGTCGCTTGAAGGTTAAACCAGTTAAAACACAAAACTTTCATGGAGGTTTCTCCATGTCTTTTCTACTTCAGGGAGTAAACGTCCCAAACCTGAAAATAACACACCTGGGATTTATCAGCCAAGAAGGCCTGGGTTCGAATCCCAGCTTGGGCGTTTTCTGTGTGGAGTTTGCATGTTCTACCCCTGCTTGAGTGGGTTTCCTCCCACAGTCCAAAACATGAACAATAGGCTAATTGGCTGTTCCAAGTTTACAAACATTTGAGTGTAAATGGTTGTGTGTTGGCCCTGTGATGCTTTGTTGAGCTGTTCTCTCTACGTCCACATCCAATCACAAGGAATGGACGTCGATCCCCGAAGCTTGAATGATGCTCATACAGGGATTGTCATGGCTGCGATCATAATGATCTACCATATGGTTCACCAGACCACACATGGACTCACTCACACCTATGGGCAATTTGGAACAGCCAATTAACCTACTATACATGTTTTTGGACTATGGGAGGAAACCGGAGTACCCGGGGGAAACCCACGCAAGCATGGGAAGAACATGCAAACTCCACACAGGAAACGCCCAGACCGGGAATCGAACCCAGGCCTTCTTGCTGTGAGGTAGAAATGCTAACCACTATGCCACCGTGCCGCCTGATGAGCTGTTAAGGGTGTACCCCCGCCTTCACCAAGAGTCGACTGAGATGGGCACCAACCTCCCTGCAGCCCTAATTAGGATTAAGCTGCTTAAAAAAATGATTGAATGAAAGTTATCACTTCTGAGTTACATCTAACGTAGCACTAATTAGTGCTTCATCTTTAGCTAATGAGAGTAAACCAGCTGCAGTTTTTAGTCTATTATTCTCTTGTCAACAGCTGTCCCGAGTCCTCGATGTCCCTTGTACTCACTTCTCAAACCAGTGATCCCAGCGAGGTTTAGGAAAAAATAGAGGAAACGGGTTCAGAAATAGAGGAAATTAAATATTTCAGCTGGGGGTCAAAGGGACCGCAGGGAACCTGAAGCTGAAAAAATAGAGGAATTCCGCTAAATAGAGGAGATCTGGGATCCGTGTCAAACATATCAGATTTGAAAAATTTTTAACTTTCATGCCATCGGTGTCATCGATCCTGCCGAGAAACTCGTAAACTGGTTAAACCGAAGTCTGTGCCGAAACACACCACCGCTGTGTCTTTTAACTGCAGTGCATTCTGGAACTTTGAGCTCAACATTGGCACAAACATTGTCTTTCTCATTAATATAAATTACATATACTTCAGCTGAAAGAGGTTTCTGTCCTTTAGGCGCAAACAGAGAAAATCAAGAGACAAATATAAGGCTATTTTATGAATTTCAAGAATAAAGTCGTGTTCCAGCTGTATATCATGTAGTAAAATCTGAAACTTAATCTGGAGCAGACCAATCTCACACATCTGCCGGATTATGTGGCAGGACTGTTCTGTGCTGTGAATAGAAATTGCACATTTTATCATCCACATCATGAACTATGCAGGCAAGCGAGTGGCTTAATGCTGAGATCGGAGCTTGTGCGTGTGTCTGTGTGTGCGCACGAGGGTGGGGGGTAGGAGGCACCAAGAAGAAGAAGAAGAAGAAGAAGAAAAAAAGGAGATACTATGCCACTATTCAGCCAGGGGCCCTTTTTTTTTTTTTTTTTTTTTGGAGTGCCCGCCGGTTGCATTTGTCACGTCCTCCTTTCATGTCACCACTCGCCACCTGCTCCTGAAATTCCTGAACATTTTCTGAAACCTTCGAGCGTCCTCCTTCATTTGCTCGAGCCTTGCTCCCTCTCGCTGGCCCCAACCACTCGGCTTGGCCAGCTGAAAGAAACCAAAGAAACATCGCTCCTCAAGCTTTCTTTTAGTCTGCGTTAACCCCCCAAAAAAAATAAAAAAAAAAAAATCTTCCTGTTCGACTGTACTGCATTCGCAATGAGTCAGACATACACAAACTTCTAGTCCATCCCCATATATAAACATTTGTATAACTATCCTAATAAAAAAAGTCAAGCTTTCAGTATACAGTGTAGAAATAAATCCATTAGTTCAATACGACCCCATTTATATGGAATTACTACCCACACCCTAAAGCCGACTTATAAGACCTCTTAAAGCACATCTGTAAACAGAGGGCCATCACATAAATCTCTATATCACACAAACAAAGACTGGAGCGAGCGTTGCCATGTTGTGATTGGAGGCCTTTAGGAAAGAGTGTGGTTTTATCTGTCATTGCTCTGAAGGTGCCGCCATTGGGCCCCGTGTTCACCTGCTGCTGCACAGAGCGCAGACCAGCTGCCGCTTCCAGCACCACCCTCTTATTCTCTGCCAACCAGTCTGAATTCAGAGCTGCACCTCCGTCTCAAAGCGCCAGCAGAGTAGAACAAAAAAATAATAAAACGGCACTGCATTGCCCGGCCCCTGTCCTCATGCGCCGGCCCCAGTACGGCATTGTTGCAGCCAAACGCTATCTGTCAGCAGACTTTTGCTGACCACCCGTGAAACAGCATTGAGAGACCCAGCAGAGGAATTTCATGGGGCCCAGGATTGGTTAACCAAAATTAACAATAGGTAACTGGGATTTGGGCCAGGAGCAGGTGTAAGCATTCGCATGATAAAAATCACACTCATTCTCCGGGGGAAAGAGGTAACTAATGATCCAGTGTGGTGGCACTGCTAATGAAATTCAAGACACCTTTGAAGCTTTTATGACAGCGTTCTCCGACAAAAGAAGAGGAGAGAAGGCAAATTCTCAAAGAAATTTAAAATATTTTTCCTTGGGTACACCAGGTTCAAACCTCACAAAGCCTATAGAAACTAACTTGGGTGAGACACAAAAGATTTAACAAGACATGTAAACAGATTACACACCAAAAGTAAATGTTTAAGATCGAAGTGATCGAATCAATTAAAAGTTTACACTGCAGCACTGCTGAATTTTCTAGTTAATTAAGCAAACAGTGTTCATTAATTTCATATACCAGCAGCTATAACAACAGGGTCAATTCAAATAACCTGCTTTATTTATACAGTATCGGTGCACATGAGGTTGTGGATGGTCAACATGTAACATAAACAAATGGTAAAAAAATATGGTGCGGTAGAAATCGAAAACCTTTCTGCATTGAAACATTTATGAAGCATTTTCGAGTCTCCAGTGTCAGAATTTTACAAACAGTCGAGGTGATCACACTGGAAGTGCTCAAAAAGCGCAAAAAAAAAAAAAAAAAAAATTTCTTTTTGCAATTTGCGCCAATTGCTTTATGACTCCACATGCAAGCAAATATTTTGCGGCTTAAATATGTATATGGTGCGAAAGTCGTGAGAAAGTAGCACGACAATTTGTGGCTGATTTGTGAGTACAGTACAGTGATCTCTCGCTACTTTGTGCTTCAGTTTCTGCGGTTTCAGTGCATCCTGGGTTTTTCAAAAATATTCATTGAAAAATAAAAAATAAGGAAATTAAGGAAAATGGGGGAAAGTTAAGGAAAACACCGCAAAACAAGGCCAATTATGCAAAAAAACAAAAACAAAAAAAAACCTCCAAACAAACAAAAACACAACCCAAAACCCCCCAACAAAACTACTTACATTTTTATGCGGGGTATATATTTTGTTTACATCCTATGCATTATGTTTTAAATGTTTAATAGTTATTATAAGCATTTATAGTGTTGAATATGTATTTACAGTATTAATATTATATACACATATACATGTAGGTATGTCAGTCTATTATGATATACTAAATATGTCAGTATATTTATGATATATCTTTCTATAGATTTTATTCCATTTCTATTTCTACTTGTTCTTCAATTCCATTTCACTCTCAGTTTCACTTTTGACATCGGACAGCCCTGTTCGTATCTCCGGATGTTCGTAAAACGAATGTTCGTAAGTTGGGGAGCGTCTGTACTGTACTGCGCAGGGATTGCACAGTCTTTCAGGGGGTTTAGTGCTTGAGTGGAAATCAAGTGCTTCTTCCCACTCACCAACATGATTCGACACCGAGGACGTGAGGCCTGTTCATCAGAGCAGAACTGGGGGAAGGGGGGTGATTCGGAATGTTGTTGCTTTTGAAGGAATAACTCAGAACGGAAGACTCGGCCAGGTACGGTTAGCATTTAGCCTAACGTGAAGTCAGCTCACAGCACATACAGCTCACGGGCCAAATCCGTCATGGTAAAAATATGAAATAAGCTAAAATAATTTAGTTTTAGTGTACTTTTTGTGCCTGAGTCCCTGTGTAATATATACTACAACAAATAAGCACCTCAGGTTCAGTGGATGTCACGGATTTAAAGTATCCATCTCACCTTCAGCACATAACTGTTATAAAGTCTATTCCTTGATATGTTTGTGACAGTAAAACCACTTACAACTAGCTGTTCATTTATAAAGCATTGATGACACTCTTGCTAAATAATGATAATTATGGTAATCATTTGGCTGACAAACTGAATGAGCATATCATAATAATAATTTATCCATATATCACCCAGCCCCATTTTAAGATTCTTGGTAAAAAAAAAAAAAAAAAAAAAAAAGTCTTTTTTTTTTTTAGTCTGATTAGTGAGAACAAGAACAAACTTGTTTTGTGGGTTTCCATGACTGTAAAGACAACTATAATTTAATTTTAAGAATATGATGTTCTATGTTACTTAATATTCTGAGTGTTGGCAAACTAATGTTGTTTAACAGGAATAAAACACTTCAGGATATGCTAACATCACATCACCCTAGTGGTTATTATATTTCTATAACGACATGCCTTGTCATGTTTTATTTCTTACTTGTCTAGGTATCTGATGATTATATCCTCAAAGCTTCATAATGAGAACAGTGATAACTAGAAACTAGCATTCTTACCTGAAATGCGTTCCTAGAAATCCAACGACTCTTATCATTCTATGATGGTGATATCTTCAATATTTTATAATTAGACATTTTAAATGTTCATGAACATTAACTTGTAATTCTATGAAAAATAATTTCCCATTTCCTAGGAAAATATTGTTGAAATACTGTATAATCAGTGATGGAGTAAAATGATCAATAAACAGTTCTGATTTGCTCCAGCAGATGGAGACGTGTTTACATCAACACAAAGCACATCCGGTCTAATAAGCCCTCAGCTTGTCTTCTCAATCTTCACCACCAGAGGGTACTCACATCACACTCAAGCCAACCAAGTCGAACAGCATCTGATCACAAATCAGCACATACTCACCTTCTTCTCACTTATTTCCTGACATGTTTACAGTACAAGGTCAAGAGAAAGTAACCCCAGAGCAATAATCTGCCAAAAACATTCCCACTGTTCATTTGACCTGCAGTCATTACGTGTGCACGGCCCAACCACATCACCTTCCGCTTCTCTCTTTGACTTGCTGAGAGATCTGATGTATGGGGCTCCGGATAAGGAGAATGCCTTGGAGCAAAGCTTGCATCTGTAGGGTTTCAAAAGGACATTCCTTCTGATCCAGACACATACTCTCGGAAGTCTGCAGTTACGTTGAGTAAAGAACATACCTACAGCACACAGAAATGTTTTCATTGGACAAATGCAGATATTATGTATTGTGTAGTAAACACTTAAAAAAAAAAAAAAAAAAAAAAAAGCAGGAGTGGGTAATTAATTTTCCCCAAGGGCTCACATGAGAAGTAGAAAATGTTGCGGAAGGCTGGATTAATAGGCTGAACTAAATTATGCTTGATATGAATTTGAGAAAATCTACTGTCATTTCCCGACTATAAGCCGCTACTTTTTCCATACACTTGGAACCCTGCCCTGCGATGGCCTGGCGAGCTGTCCAGGGTGTACTCTGCCCTCGCCCTGAGTTGGCTGGGATTGGCACCAGCCTCCCCGCGACCCTAAATGAGCGATGAAGTTATGGGAAAGAATAGTGGAAGCTAGACTAAGGGCAGAAGTCAGCATTTGTGAACAACAGTTTGGTTTCATGCCAAGAAAAAGCACCACAGATGCAGTGTTTGCCTTGAGGATGTTAATGGAGAAGTACAGAGAAGGTCAGAGGGAGCTGCATTGTGCCTTTGTGGATCTGGAGAAAGCATATGACAGGGTGCCGAGAGAAGAACTGTGGTATTGCATGAGGAAGTCTGGAGTGGCAGAGAAGTATGTTAGAGTGGTGCAGGACATGTATGAGAGATGTAAGACAGTGGTGAGGTGTGCTGTCGGTGTGACAGAAGAGTTCAAGGTGGAGGTGGGACTGCATTAAGGGTCAGCTCTCAGCCCCTTCTTGTTTGCTATGGTGATGGACAGGCTGACAGACAAGGTTAGACAAGATTCCCCATGGACTATGATGTTTGCAGATGACATTGTGATCTGTAGTGAGAGCAGAGAACAAGTGCAGGAAAATCTAGAGAGGTGGAGGTATGCCATGGAAAGGAGGGGAATGAAGATTAGCCTCAGTAAGACAGAATACATGTGCATGAATGACAAGGACCAAAGAGGAACGGTGAGATTACAGGGAGCAGAGATAAGAAAGGTGGAGGATTTTAAGTACTTAGGCTCAACAATCCAGAGCAATGGAGAGTGTGGAAAAGAGGTCAAGAATCATGTACAGGCAGGTTGGAATGGTTGGAGAAAAGTGTCCGGTGTGATGTGTGATAGGAGGGTATCGGCAAGAATGAAAGGAAAAGTGTACAAGACGGTGTTGAGGCCAGCGATGTTGTATGGTTTAGAAACAGTGGCCCTGGGGAAAAGACAGGAGGTAGAGTTGGAGGTAGCAGAGATGAAAATGTTGAGGTTCTCTTTGGGAGTAACGAGGATGGATAGGATTAGGAATGAGCACATCAGAGGGACAGCACATGTAAGACGTTTTGGAGACAAAGTCAGAGAGGCTAGATTGAGATGGTTTGGACATGTACAGAGGAGGGATAGTGAGTATATTGGTAATAGGATGCTGAGGCTGGAACTACCAGGCAAAAGGCCTAGAGGAAGACCAAAGAGACGATTCATGGATATGGTGAAGGAGGACATGAAGGTCGTTGGTGTAAGAGAAGAAGATGCAAAGGATAGGGTGAGATGGAGGCAGATGATTCGCTGTGGCGACCCCTGAAGGGAAAAGCCGAAAGGAAAAGAAGATGATTTATACACATACGTATGTATACATGGGCAGTGGTGGTCTAGTGGTATAGGGAGCTGGATCGCTGATCCAAAGGTTGTGGGTTCGAGTCCCACTCTCCACAAGGTTGTCACTGTCCCCCCCAGTGCAGAAAACTGGGTTATCAAAGGCGGGCCATGTCTCTCACTGTCTATGGTGAGAGGTTCATGTAAAAGAACCATTGATGACTTTCGTAAAGAGTAGCTGCAAAGTCGTCAGCGTGTTTCTGTCCCTTGCTAAAAGGATTGTGACAGGAAGGGCATCCGACGTAAAAACCTCTGCCAAATCAAACATGCGAATCAGATGATTCGCTGTGGCGACTCCCGAGTAAAAGGGAAAAAGCCGAAAGGAAGACAGACAGTATGTATACATGTGCAGCTTACGCATGCAGGTATGTATGAGTACATAGGGTATGCAAGTATACATACGGGTGTAGGCTATGCACGTATGTGTATGTGTGGCTCCGCAGGTATGTATGAACTAAACTTTCGTGGGCCGGACAGAGACAACCAATGGGCCGGATGTGGCCCAGGGGCCGTATACTGCCCAGGTTTGGTCTAAAGCTTGGTGCATGTCCCAGAAATAAATAATCCTATTCAGCATCATTCATCTTTTCGTCAGTAAATATTTCTTCATTATCCGGAGTGGATAATGCGTGTATAAAAAGACAAACAGGGTTTCTCACGGTCACTTGAAGCAGGTGGTATTATCACTGTTGTATTTTAAAATAGAAAATAACCCAAAAATTCTTGGAAACCTCTGGTGTAATATATACGAAAATAATTATGAGCTACTGGCTTGGGGGACAGAGCTCAATAATGTGTTATATCTACAGCAGGGTGAATAAGAGATAGTCCTGATATGTCATCCATTGTGATTGCCCCACACACCCAGGCCAGTTATTTGTCTATCTTTGAGCATCATAAAAATAATTACTGGATCTACCTGTCTAAACTTGGCCCTCACTCTTTCCATATGTTCCTGAAGGTTCTCATACTGTGGGTCTTCATATGGAAACTTCTGAATCATTACCTCCAAAGACTCAACAGCTTTCAATCGTTTCCTGGAATAACAATCAGACTCATGATGTCTTTCACCCATCAATACACATACCACAGGTTACACCAAGCTGAAGATACTTCCACTGAAAATTCCAGATGACATACCTTGTTTTTACGTCTTCGGTATTTTGTAGGACACATTTCCATGTGAGTGCAAAGCCATAATAGAAAGAAACCTAAAATAATGGATATGATGATGGTTTCAAAAAAAGAAACAGTAAAACACATGCCGCGGTGCATGACATAATCATGAGTACCTCGGATGAGAGTTTAGCTCCGTGGAGCATGCCATGATTTCTTCCCTCGATCAATCCCTGCTGTGTTCCTTCCTCAAACCCTTTACGATATCCATCTACATGGAACCTTCAGTCATGGAAAAAAATAAATAAATAATTGCAGCCCTTAGAATCAAACATTTTTCTGTATTAAATAATGATGTGAAAATTCTAAACATTTATTCAATCGCCTAACCGCCTTATCCTTTATTGCTATATGCAAACCACAGAGGGACTGAGGACTATTTTAACCGATTCTGGGGGAAGGCAGGGTACTCACAAGCCCATCAGAGGGCCAACATACATACAACGATTTAATCTCACACCTCAGGGTAATTTGGAACAGCCAGTCAGCCCAATGTGCATGTCTCTGGACTATGGCAAGTTCAATCAAGAACAGGGAGAGCATGCCAACTCCACACAGAAACGTTCTCACTGGGCCCTGGACTCGAACCCTGGATCTTTATGTTGTGAGACAGATGTGATAGCCACTACGCCCCTGTGCCACCCAGAACTCGAAACATGCAAAAATGAATTTAACATCAGACAGTTGTCTGACAGTTCCAGGAATGCTGATTCGATACTAAGCTGAGGTTATTGGAGATGGACCTGTGGTTATTAGACCAGGATTGTAAAGGTCTGTTGGGTTTTTTACAGCCGGGCCTAGTGCCTCATCAGGCTGTGCTTATTCCAGGTTTCTGTAGCGTGAAGCAACCAGGAGTTCAACTCCTCCTGGATGGGACGCTAGTCCATCGCAGGTTACCTTCCCAGTATATTTTACTGGTACCCATTTATACTGCTGGGTGACCAGAGGCACACTTGTGGTTAAGACTTTGTCCAAGGGGTCTTAGCACAGTGGGGGTCTAACTGGGATTCGAACACACAACCTCCCGATCATGAGCACAGCACCCTAACCACTATGCCACCGGCTCCACTAGACCAGGATGGACTGGTGGTTATTGGAGATGGACCTGTGGTTATTAGACCAGGATGGACTGGTTGTTATTGGAGACGAACTGGTGTGTATTCCTACCGAACACCCAGTGTTCTTCAGATAGGCTGCAGTTCTAAAAAAAAAGGGTCAAAAATAAATGAAAAATGGTCTCTTCATCATCATGATTTTGATATGACATTTAATTAGAATAAAAACCAATGACATTATTTAGAATAAAGGTGAGTCACTTAACAAATCTTGTCTCAAAAATATTTTCTCAGATTCCTATGGGCTTTTGTGATATAGAATTATACTGTGATGGTTTTTCCTTCAAACTCATAGACATGATCATAATAAAGTTTACTATTACTGACACAAAGGAGAAAGTCGAGCAGCAGGAATCGCTTCAGGTTGAACCAAAAACTCCACGGGTTATTTCACCAAGGATTAAACTGTACAGTAAATCACAAAACACATGTTTTGTCTCACTTTTAGGCAAATTTAACTACGCATAAATACGACCTTACTCGGTGTGAGACAGGAACGTAAAAATCTCTTATCAATATAAAATATTAGCAAAACACAGTTGAGCTAATTCACTACAATGTTTACCTGTCATCAGCCAGAATAATCGAGTCGAACAGGTCGTCTGTAACGTTTTGTGAATAAAATGCCATTTTAAATAAAACTTGTTGTGGTTATATATTATATTTATATTTATACTTATACCTGATAAATTATTTTACCCACAAACTGGTTAACTAACTAAAATAATTCAACCTCCGGGAAGATTTCTTCTGCATCATTCAGTCGGACGAGCAGTTTGTAACTATCGCCACCTCCTGGAGCGGAGAGGAAGCTCTGCTGGAATACTGTAGTCCAGGGGTCACCGACCTTTTTGAAACCGAGAGCTACTTCTTGGGTACCAATTAATGCGAAGGGCTACCAGGTCAAAACACACCTCTGAAATTACAAATTTGCTCAATTTACCTTTAATTATATGTTATCATTAATAATTAATGATATTTATCTATGTGAAGATATTGATTTGATTTAAAATATATTCAAAAAAATTAGATGCAGCTCAATGGAGAGTGGCGCTATGGAGCTGTGGGCCTGTCCTAAAACTAGCAGTGAACAGGTCCGCGGGCAACTTATAGTGTCCTTGCGGGCTACCTGGTGCCCACGGGCACCACGTTGGTGATCCCTGCTGTAGTCATTCATTTTTCTTTCTTTCTAGGCCTAAAATAAACCTAATTAGGGTCCTATCTCAGCCAAGTCTGAGTGAGGGCAGAGCACACCCTGGACAGCTCGCCAGGCTATCGCAGGGCAGACCACCACTAACGGCTATTCAGCTACTCTATACGAAAGTCAGGAATGGTTCTTTTACCTCTCGACATAGACAGTGAGAGACATGGCTGGCCTTTGATAACCCAGTTAGCTGCACTGGGGGGACAAGCAATAACAGCCGGTTGTAGTGGGGCTTGAACTCCCTACCTTGGATTCAGTAGTCCAGCACAACTGCCCCTATTATTATTATTTTATTATTATTATTTTTTTATTATTATTATTAATATTATTCATTCATTCATTCGTTCAGCTATTCTTGACGAAAGTGAGCTTTTACATGAACCTCTCACCACAGGCATGGTTGGCCTTTGATAACCCATTTAGCTGCACTGGCACTTTAGCAGTGACAGCCGGTTGTAGTGGGGCCTGAACTCCCTAACTTGGGATCAGTAGTCCAACACCACTGCCCCTATTATTGATGTTGTTGTTGTTGTTGTTGTTGTTGTTGTTGTTGTTATCCATTCATTCTTTCATTCAGCTACTCTTGACGAAAGTCAGCAATGGTTCTTTTATATAAACCTCTCACCACAGACAGTGGTTGGCCTTTGATAACCCAGTTAGCTGCACTGGGGAGACAGCAGTGACAACTGTTGATAGTGGGGCTTTTTTTTTTTAATTATTAATAGTTTGTATTTATTTGGAATATGTTAGATTGTTTTTTGCTTTTTGTTTTTATTTTGTGCAAGTCTGAGTAGTAGTGTATGAGGCTTTATTTTGTTGGGATTAAGCTTCTCTATTAAAGATACATGAGAACCAGAGTGATGTCACCAGCTGTTTTTGAAACATATATATTTCAGCATGGACACAGAACAGCCATCCAAAAGTCTGTGCTTATGGAGCTCCTCTCAGGTGCTCTGTCTGATAATAATTTCAGATGTTAGCACCTTGCCTGAACCTCAGGCAACAAAATGTTATTTCATTTGTTTCACTGAAGAACTTCTTCTCTGCAATGATAAAATGTTTATTTTCTGTAATGTGGGCCTATTTTACATGATTTCTTTAACAAACACCTATTACTTTCTATTTAAATTTAATATAACAAAGAATTGTTCAGTGGCGCACGCTATTTTTGAATGATCACAGTCTGTTTTATGTACGTAGATTGATTTTTAAATAAATTACAGTTTAATTTCTTTCTAACTTTACAATGACAGTGAATGTATGCTATACAGATTTTAATACACATCATTTTCCATGAAAGACCATCTTCTGTATTTTTTCTCTGTCCCGTGTCTGTTTTAATAATTTATAACAATAAATGCACACACAAGACACTTGCAATTATGACCCTTTTTTTAATGTATTAGTTAGTGTGGTTGGTTGTTTGGCTGATTAGTTGATTCTGTAAATAAAGGTATGTAAATGTAGTTAAAAAATATTACCACTAGAGGGGGCAATAAGACCACTACTACTGTATATGTATGGTGTGCAATGTTCCCCGGTTGGGCAGTGATGGTATATGCGGTTATCCCTATCGTGGAAAAGGTTATTTATTTATTTATTTATTTATTATTATGATTATTTATTTTTTATAGTTTTTATATTAATTATAGTCTAATTCAGGTATTGTACCGTCAGGTGGGTGAAGCAATTAAAAAAAAAAATATATATATATATATATATATATATATATATATATATATATATATATATATATATATATATATATATATATATATATATATAGAGAGAGAGAGAGAGAGACAGAGGATTTTCTGAGTAGATCCTTCCGTAGGAGAGTGCTCAATACTTTTTGGTAGAGCAAATAACAATAAAAATAAAAATGAAAATAAAAATAAATATACTATATAATAAAAATAATCACCTGAAGAGAGAGGATGGTTTCACCACCCCTCGAAACAGAAAATGTCCTGGAAAGAAGTGAAAACAAATAAAAAATTGATCCCATGTAGCCTTGAGACAATTGACATTTATAATAAAGAAATCTCACGAATAAAATGCTACATATATTTTGAAAATAATCTAAAGTACCACTTAACAAAATGATCATAGAGGTAATCAGAAAAAGTTTATTATTTTATAAAGTTTATTAAACAATCTGAAAATGCTATAATGTGAAGAATAATCCAATAGACGTTGTGAGGGGGTCCTGCGATGACCTTGCGAGCTGCCCAGGGTGTACCCCGCCCTCTCCCAGTGAAATTGTCAGGGTTTTTTTAGTAAACATTAGGTGTCTTCAGATAAAGATGATAGACTCCAGAAAATGACACATAAATATTTTGTGGTAAAACTGTCAGTTTGTATTGTGTAGTCATTTTTATATTTTAAATAAAGACAGAAAATATCACAAACAAAAAAGTATATTTAGAATTATCTCACATTAAAGTCCATAAAATGTCCCTCGGTGTCCATGGATTCAATTCATTCATTTTCTGAATTGCATAGTCCTAATTAGGGAGTCTGGCGCCCATCTCAGCCGACTCTGGCCGAGAGCAGACCACACCCTGGATGAGGCGGTTCATAACACAACTGAATGAATCATGATTAAGTGGAGAAAAAAAAAATCAACACAAAAAAAAATTATTGGTCATTCCATGACACCTCTTTTTTTTTTTTTTTTTTTTTTTTTGGAAATGGAGCCTCAACATAAAACATGCACGTATTGAGCATATTTCAGTTAACAAAACACGTTTTTTTTTTAATTCCTAAACTGGATGGAGTGGTTTCATGAACTTTACCAATATAATCTACATAAAATGAACTCGTTGCAAAATGATGTATTGTACATTGAATTACGTCATAAACTAAAACCTAAGACCTTAGGAGAAGTATTGACCGGCATCTTATCATAAAGTGTTAGTAATGAGGGCTGTTGTGAAACAGATTGTAATATTATTTATTAATTTCTTTATTAAAATGACATCACACAGTTCACAGAACAGTACAGTACTGAACAAATTCACTGATGAGCCGCATTCACATGATCATGTGATACTGAATGGACCCAGATGTGCACTAATAGACTGTCAACATGACTTTTCACTGCTGGTGATATAAACGCTCTTCCCCGCAATTATTTAGGATTTACAGATGCTGTATAACCAACCAGACTGCATTTTATACTGTAATTAATTTCTCATATATACTTTGTGTCTTCATGGATTTCCGTTTTTGGATCTGGTTCCTCTTAAGGTTTCTTCCTCGCATCTGCTGAGGGAGTTTTTCCTTGCCACCACTCATTAGGGATGTGAAGGGGTTGAAGAAAAATGTTTAAACTATTTTATATTTTGTAAAATCCTACTTGTATCGTGGAAAGATGCTTTGCGACAGTATCAATAGTAAAAAGCGGCCTACAAATAAAACTGCATTGAAATGACTGAGTTGAGTCTTCAGGCAGTTGATTGGTCAGTCTGTGTGCTCTGTGGAGAAACTGACCAATCACCTGCGTGAAGACTCACAACAGTTGTTTAAATAAGCAAAGTGAGGCGTGCTGCTGTTGCTGCTGCTGCTGGGCTAAAACTAAAACCTGCAGCCACATGGTCCTGTATGGAATGAGTTTGAATCCCTGCTATAATGCATTCATTACTATAGTGTATGCTATCTTGAGCTTTTTTCTGTTGTGATGCATTTCCCTGCTGAGATATTTAAATAATATTATTGCATCCATTTTCACTGTATGTGTAACTCATTGAAAATTTAAAGATACTGTATTGAATGTTATTATAAATCCATCTGTATTTATTGTGTCTTTTTATTTAGGCAATGGTTCATTTTGTCCAAAATTAAATGATCAACAATCTGCATTACTCTTGTGATTTTTAAAATACTGTATATTTATTCTTTCATGCATGTATTGTACATTTCTTTTAAAAATCCGAAATGTTTCCATTATTGTATTTAGTAATCTGGCATCATCACTCTTTTAAGAATGAAATAAGATTTTAACAAAAAATCAACATATTTGAGTCTAACAAATGTAGTTCATAAAATACAATCTATGAAATACAACAAATTAAAAAAAAAATCCAATCTATAAGGATTACAGTTTAGATACACGTGCACAATTTAAAAATTTCACAAAACAATAGAGACAGTGTCCATTACACCAAATATCATAAATAAATAAAGGGAATAAACTGCTCACAGTTTTCTTTAAGCCTCAACATTTACCATTTGAAGTGATCTACTCTTTGAAGCAGTAGTGAGTTACTGCTTTCTGTGCAAGCCACCCGTGCAACCAGGGGTTAAAAAAATGATCTCTGAGGAACCTGATCCTCTTCTTGCCCCAAGTCAGTACGTTCTGTATGTTCGCCTGGGCTCTATTTTCAGACCAGCCTGGTTCTGTTCAGCCTCTTGCCTCTGCATAAGAGATTGAACCGAGTCACATCTTTGAAAACATCTGAACCCTGCTCATCTTTTGTTGAAACTTGGGCTTTGGATGACAATCTGGGAGATTCTCCCGAAGGATTCCATGCTGTCTGCTTGTACACCAAAGTGAAGATCCTGCTCTGGGTCAATTGGAGAATGCACCTTTCCCACGTGGTACTCTGTAGGTTCCTGTGGTAGAGTACTGAGCAGTGGTAAAAACTGTGAGAGGGACGTTTGACGTCGGTTCTTCCCACCACCCAAACTCACAAGGGTCCCATGTTTTCCTGACATGTAGATGTTGTAGCCATCCGGCATAATTTGCTCAAGAAAAGAGCAGTCCTCTTTTATATAAATGTGCTATTGGGAGACAAAATAAATAAACTCTCAGTAAGAGTCAATAAACTGCATTTTATATCATTTTATTTCAGGTCATGTCATGATTTTAACATTTTCAAGGGCTATTTGTTATTCACATACAAGGGCCAAGGTTACTTTCCTATCCAGCTTCATTCAGCTTTTAGCTTTGCAAGCCCAACACAGGACAAAGATCACTAAAATGACGTCAGAATGCAAGTCTGGCTCATTTTGAAAAATTTTAAAAGATTTTATTAAAAATGAATAACTTGCAAACTGTATACTTGTATACTGCATGTTCACATCAATACTTTTAAAAATAGCAAAAAATAAAATAAAATAAAAACAATTTGTGATTAGTGTTTTTAGATTTGAATTATAGAAGCTATCTCATATAATAGTGCAAAATTATGTTTTATTTTATTCCTTGATATGATTAGAAAATATTCTAGCACCAGCAAATCAAACTGTGCATTGCAGCCCTGTATATACAGATATACTGATTAAGTCTAAAATTACTATTTACACCATCATGTGTGTAGTGGGAGGAATGAACTTTTGTAAAAAGTAAATGTTTGTGAACTCAAAAACATCCGAAGCAAGATTACTCTTCACTACCTCGGCAAATAATTAAAATTTCCAATAATGTGCATAAATATGTGCGAATACTGGTGGGTTTAATTCATTATAGCGTTTACAGTTAGACTGATTTTAATAATCTATCCAAAGGCCATAAAAGCACAAAGTGTAGTAACAACCCATTATACAAATGAGTCAGGTGACAGGTTATGATAATACATGCACGTGCAGGATATACATGATAATAATAATATGCACAATATTCATAATATGCATAATGTGTACAAATACTGGTGGGTTTAATTCATAATAGAATTTACAGTTAGATTGATTTTAATAAACTATACAAAGGCCATAAAGGCACAAAGTGTAATAACAGCATTATACAAATAAGTCAGGTGACAATTTATGATAATACATGCACGTGCAGGATATACATGATAATAATAATCTGCATAACATGCATAGTATGCATAATATGTGCAAAACCGGTGTGTTTAATTCATAATAGAATTTGCAGTTCGATTGATTTTAATAAACTATCCAAAGGCCATAAAAGCACAAAGTGTAGT
>CM045751.1:10077500-10087500 GCA_024760905.1 Plotosus lineatus
AGGCCACCACTGCTCCTTTTCTTTGAGGTAATACCAACAATTACAAAACTTTTGTATTTATAATATGGAAATTTCATATTTAAATATATGAGTACCATGAAAAATCAATTAGGGCAGATCACGTACCGGGTAGATCTGGACCCTATATCTGGAATACCGCAGGAATACACTTGGATACGATGCCCGTCCACTGCAGGACATCCGCACACCCATTCACAAGTAAGGTTAATAAATTATAGTCAGTCCATCCACTGATCTGTTTTGGGAAATACCAGAGAAACCAGAGAAGTCGAAGACACAAAGACATGAAGAAAACTGCACAGAAATAATGCAAATTCACTCTCTTCGAAAAGCAAACTAAAATTACTCAAAAATAAATAATTAATTAAATAAATAAATTTGTATCCTTTCCCAACAGATGGATCATTGTCATCTGGGTAGACACTTCACTCCATTTATTTATGCCATAATAGGTTTATAAGCAAGGCTACACAGTGGCATAATTGTTAGCATGACCACCCCATTTCAAGAAGGTCCTGGGTTCGAGGCCAAGGCTTTCCATGAGTGTTTTTGTACTGAGCTTACCTGTTCTCTCTGTGCTTGCATGGGCTTCTTCTGGGTATTCCAGTTTCTTCCCACAGTCCAAAAACATGCACACACTGTAATTAGTTGTTCCAAATTGCCTAGGTGTGTGTGTGTGTGTGTGTGTGTGAGATGGTGCTGCAATGATCTGGCGAACTGTTCAGGGCGTACCCTACCTTTGTCCAGTGTCAGTTCAGATACAGTGTTGTCCCCAGTCTCCCGTCCACCTTTAGAATGTGCCGAAATGTTATGATATTCAAGACCTGCTCTAAATATGAGTATTGCATTTGAAACTTAACTTAAGTATTGCACTGTCCAGGAAGATGAATGATGAGTCAGTGTGTGTAATGGTGGTGGTGGTGGTGGTGGTGGTGGTGGTAGTGGTGTTGGTGGTGTTGGGGTTACACGTTTAACAGCTTATGGGTAAAAACTCTTCTTGGGTCTGTTAGTTTTTGTTTTATTGTCCTATACATTTTTCTGAAGGGGAAAGGGGAGAAAAGACGGTTGTCCAGGGTTTGTGGGGTCCCTGATAATTCCACTGGTGCTCCTCTGAAGTCTGTCAGTGTAAATGTCACTGAAGGAGGGTGGTGTAGTTCCAATTACACACTCTGCCGTCCTCCACACCTGTCCTCTTCAGTACAACTGCTGATCCACACTGTACAGCAGTAGGTCAGGAGGCTCTCGATGGCGGAGTGGTAAAAGTTCATCAGTAGGTTTGGCGTTGATGGGCTTGTTAGAGCTTTATGAGGAAGTATATCCTTTGTTGTGCTTTCCCCGCTTGGTGGGAGATGTTTGTCATCCAGGTGAAGTCAGCAGAGATGTGGACTCCAAGAAACTTGAAGCACTCCACTCCCTCTACCTCCACTCCATCAATGTAGAGGGCAGAGTGCTCAATTTGTTTCGATCTCCTGAAGTTCATTACCATCTCCTTGGTTTTGGATGTGTTTAGTTCCAGCTTGTCTTTGTAGCACCGTTGTGGACCTTCTTCCTGTAGACTGATTCGTTGTTAACTGTAATTAAACCTATGATGGCGTCGTCTTCAAATTTGACGTTGGTGTTGCTGCTGTGAGTGGGGGGAGTAGTCATGTGTGAATATGTGATAGAGAAGAGGAAGTGGGCTAAGAAAACACCCCTGTGGTGTTCAGGATGAGAGTGGAGGAAATGAGTTCTCCTTTCCTGACGTTCTGAGGTCTGTTGCTAGGAAAGTAGAGTATCTAGGTGCACAGTGAGCTTCCTAGGCCCAGACTGTGGAACTTCAGAACTGTGCTAAAAGCACTGTCCAGGTGTGTGAGGGCTGGCTGTGTGGAGGGCTGCATTGCTGGCTTCCTCTGTTGACCTGTCTGCTATGTATGCAAACTGATGTGGATCAATGTCAGCAGGGATGACAGCCTTGATGTTAGAAAAGACAAGTGTCTCGAAACATTTGGTGATGATGGGGGTTAGGGCAACTGGGCGGTAGTTGTTTAGGCAGCTTGATGTGCTCTTCCTAGGCACTGAAATTATGGTGGCTGTTTTGAGACGGGTGGGAACCATACACTGCAGTAGCAAGAAGTTAAAGATGGTGGCGAAAACCCCGGCCAGTTGATTTGCACATGCTTTAAGTACCCTTCCTGTTACTCTGTCTGGACCAGTAGCTTTCCTCACGTTGACTCTGTACAGGGTGGCTCTGATCTGTGCTGTCCGAGGAGTCTGTTATGATTATCTTTTTTGATATCTTCTTGTAAGGCCTGGCGTGCCTCTTTGTACGCCTGCTGGTCTCTTGAATTGAAGGCATCATGTCGTGCACCTCACCGTTAAACTATGGTTTCTGGTTCAGGAACACTCTAACAGTCCTTGTTGTGGTTAAGTTGTTGTGTTGTTGGTGTTGACAGGACTCTTCACACCCCCCCCCTTGATGGATATTCTCAAGATGCACTCTTTGGAAGATATCTATGGTCTGTAGCAATGGGTACTTGAGTACTAATGATTTGAAGTAAACCTGTTTGAACCTCATCTGGCAACTTTCCCAAAAATTGGCTGTAGCAACAATTTTGCTGGGGTCAAAAATCAACAATGCCACAATCCTTCAAAACATTTTTTACCTTGCGGCAGGTCCCACATTAAGACTATATGGATAACATGTAGTAACTGACTGAAGTGGTGGTACTTTCATCTCTAAAGTGTTCCCTCACCACTTTCCTTTCAGTGACCATATGTATGGAAATATGAAGTAGCATGAAAGTCTTGTGAGTGAGAAGGTTCAGTCGAAGTTTACTGCTCTCGGTTGATGGCTCCCCACAGTGCAGCTAAATGGGCTATCAAAGGCCAGCGATGTCTCTCACTCTCTATGGTGGGAGGATGTAAAATAACCATTGCTGACTTTTGTCAAGAGTAGTCTGCATAGCTGTCAGCGTGTTTCTGCCCTGTGATGGCCTGGTGAGCAGTCCAGGGTGTACTCTGACCTCACCCAGAGTCAGCTGAGATAGGCACCAGCCTCCCCTTGACCTTAATTAGGATTAAGTGGCTCAGAAAATGAATGAATGAATGAAAGGTTCATGGCTCAGTCTCGATTACCACCATGCTGCCATGGGAGCTTGAGGAAGGCACCTAGCTGCTCAGTTCTTTCAAAACAAAAACAACAAAAAAATAACATTAGACACTCTTGACAAGAGCATCTGCCAAATGCCATAAATGTAAAGGAAATGGAAGAAAGAAAAACTTTATGCTCACACATCGCAGGAACTGATGGTGACCATATTATTATTGTATTCTGTATAGAACCTGTAGGACTTTCCCCAGTAGAACCACAAAAGAATCCTCACAGATTTACCATTTTATAAGGGTTTACTACTTCCAGCAATGCATAACGACATAATTAGATTATCAAACAGAAATTTCACTGAACAGTGAGGTTTCCCAAAGGACGCATGATATCATTATATTCATTCATAGACATAAGACTGAGCCATTTCCTTTGCTGGAAATATCAGTTATTTCATTGAAAACAGCTGATTATTTAACCAACCAGTGCCTTCATATATTATTTGAAGCTTGAGTTTTGCTTTTGTTTTCGAACAATAAATGTCCTTGCCCTAACTCAACCAAATTACTGACCTGTTCTCTGTCATTACAGAACCTATCAAATGCTGACAGAGGTACATTCCACACATTTATACGGGCTGCTTTCATTGTTCAGCCTTTTCCTTTTTATGATCTCAGTCCATTTATGAAAAATGTTAGGCCTCTCCAATCACATGAAGGTCACGGAGAACAGTCTGTCAATTTGTAATCCATTGTGCAATAATGTTCTGTTAGATAAAATGCTATGTTGGGTGTATTTCGTGTCCATATTGCATCCTCATGAGCCACAATGCCAACTGGAAGTTAACAGTGCAAGCTGTTTATGCCACGTTGCTCAGTATGTGATATGTGTCTTCTGGGGTACAATTGGAGGTCTTGCACAAATATATCATTAACGGACATTGTAGTGATGACAAGAGATTCTAATAAATATATCCTATATAATACAGTCGGCCCTCTACTTACGAAATTAATCCGTTCCAGGGAAAACGTGTGATTCGTTCCAAGGCTCCCAAGACTACCCCATAAACCCTTTAAAAATTATAGAAGTACAACAATTTGTATGAAATATGTGTTAAAAGTAAAAGAAAATGATTTACCTTTTTTTAAATCTCTCAAACTACCCATGTGACGTTATAAAGTCCGGGGGTTGCTGGTATGAAGAACCCTCACCCCAACCCTCCTTCACGAGGTCCTTAAATATGGCAGTTGCTTTTTCCGAAATAATCGCCTCCGTCACTGTATCTCCGCTTTTAATGCCTCCTTCTACTTCAATATTGTTCCGAAATAATCACCTCCGTCACTGTATCTCCGCTTTTAAGGTCTCCTTCTGCCTCAATGTCGTCCCGATTGTAGATGGGTTTCGGCCATACTCCTTTGTGAGTTCACTCAACCGCATCCCACTTTCGTATTTTTTTACTATCTCCTGTTTCAGTTCAGTTGATAACAGAGCCTGCTTCTTCTTTTCGGTGTCACCGAGAATCACTTTCTTGGGGTCCATGACGGATAACGAAATATAATGCTGCAATGATCACTCTCAAAAAAACTCACGAGCCAACAGTCCTGTTCAACTTTCCTTTACACGTGTGACAAACAGGAAGTATGGGTACAGGAATGGGTACAGTTCAGCTTCCTCCAGGCCAATGGGAGGCCAGCGGGGCGGGATGTTGGGAGACAGCCAATGAGAGAGCAACTCGCGCATTGTTTGAATATTTGAATGGCGCGTTTTAATGTTTGAATGGCTCGTTTGAATGTTTGAATGGCGCGCTTGAATTTTTGAATGGCGGTTTGGCGCTTTTTTTCGTAAGAAGAGGTTGTTTCGTATGCAGAAGATGAAAATTTAGGAAAATGTTTTTCGTAACCTGGATTTTTCGTATTCAGAGGTTTTCGTAAGTAGAGGGCCGACTGTATATATTACAATAAAAATTGTATGGGATGTTTACTTTTTGGGTCAATATTTGTAAATCATATCAATATTTCTTCTTCTTCTCTTTTCCTTTCGTTTTTTTTCCCTTTCTCGGGAGTCGCCACAGCGAATCATCTGATTCGCACCTGCTTTTCGTGTACAGTACTAATTGGCTGCTCCAAATCACCCCTAAGTATGAGTGTGAGTGTGAGTGTGAATTGTGTGAATGCTGGTTCTGTGGTGGCCAGGTGAGCTGTCCAGGGTGTACCCTGCAATAGCACAGAGTCAGTTGAGATGGGCACCAGCCTCCCCTCAACCTTAATTAGAATTAAGCTGCTCAGAAAAGGAATGAATGAATGAATGAATAAAGGAAGGAATTATTTGACCTTTCAGCTCAAACTCAATTGATTGTTAATAATGGTAAGACTATTCAAAATAAGGGAAGCTAATATAAACACATACACACACACACACACACACACACACACACACACACACACACACACACACACACTATACTTCACCTACAGACACACACAGTATAGATGTATGGATATGTCTTTAGCTAAAACATTTAACCAACATTTTATTTTTAGTTCATCATTTTTTTTTTTCTTTTTCCTTTGTTCTTCTTGCTCTTCTTTGTCTTTTTCTTCTTTTTTTAATCAGTGCTAGATGGAGCCTGACAAATGTTTATTGGTAATGTGTTCCAGACCTTTGGGGCATAAAAACAAAAGGCTGCTTCACCACTCTTTTTAGCACTACATGATCATAAACCTTGATTTTGAACATTGTTTATCAGCCCATCAGAGCGTAAAAAGGTGCTAGAAAGGTGCGATAGCATTAAAATATTTTAAAAACAACTTTGTAAAGCAAAGTACAAACATTTAAATAGAAACAACCACACAGGAAGCAAAGTTGTCCTGGCGTTGAAGCTGCACTAATATGATCTTGCTTGCTAATATGTGCTATTTTTCTGCTGCTAAAATAAAGTACGCAAACAAATCGAGGATTATCAGTTGTAAAAATATCTTTCTGTATTTCGAAATAGAAATGATGACCAACATTAATAAATGACAAAATAAAATACAGTGCATAGGGATCGTAACGTGTCGAAGAAGTTCAGTCGTTCGAAAGCGAGCTCATACCTTCGAGGCCACCTTGCAATCAAAATGTCTATCTGTTGCCCTCTTGTGGAAATCTTAGTCCCATAACCTGGCAACCACTGATCAAAAAAAAAAAAAAAAAAAAAAACCTCTTGGGTATAATAGTGTGTCTACTCTTCCATACACATTTATTCATCGTGCTGTACATCTCATTGTGGTCATTGACTAGACCCACATGCATACTTAGCCAACTGTCTGTGCAGGCTGTTAAGGGAGTGATTATGCCTCTGATTTGCTTGCATGTTCCCCAACCAATGTCTCATCAGGGCTGTGTATGCAGGCACTCAGTGTTCACTTTGAAGCTCAAAACCGTGTTTTGACTATGATGTCTCTTGTTCTTTGCTGTGCTGTGATCGACTTTGTTGGTGCTACTTTGATTAAAACCACGTGAAAGCCTCTCTCTCTCTCTCTCTCTCTCTCTCTCTCTCTCTCACACACACACACACACACACACACACACACACACACTTTAAAGTGTTCAAGCTAATTGCTGTCAGGATTACTGCCAAATTCAGCAAGCTTTATTTGCTCTTGTAGCCCTTTTAATGCCTTGCATTCACTCATGTTTTTGCACTTATTTGTTTGTATGTGACCTGAAAACACTCTTTCTTGTACATCTTTCTTGAGAAATGCTCTAAGTCAATACTATCTCATTAACAGAAATACGAGCTCAAAGTTTTATAGTTATATCAATGACTGGGTTTTTACTGACCAGATCACCTCAACGTTTAAATTGAAGTTCCAAAGAAAAAGCTGTCCTATTGAACTACTGAAGGTGTACCCTGCTTGCCTTCCATGTTGAAAGTGATGGGCAGGCCTGCTCCAACACCTACAACCGCCAGCTGTATGATTACAGGGAAACACTGCATGTTGTTTCCCCTGTGCTAATGCCCCAGTGTAGAGCTCTTAGCAAGGTTCACTTCGAATGAGTCGGTTAGGATGTTCACAGCCATTTGAAGTGCCTTGCCTTTATTCGAAAACATCTGGAGTGTCCTAAACACACACCTTGCAGCTGGTCCTACAAAGAGAGTTGCGGGGTGAACAGAGTCTAAATACAGCCCTTGGGTTGTGCTGTGAGAGGCATCAGTATTGCTCGTCTGCAGCAATATGCAAAAACACACCTCACTGTGAACAGCAGTGGCTGCAGTCTGAACAGTACCGCATGTACATGTATAAGCAAACTAGGGGTTTCATGAAAAATTCATGGAACAAATACTGTTTTACCCAATATTACTGTTCATGACTTAAATTATTTGCTTAGGGAAACAGTACAAACATTTATTTATTTATTTATTTGTGTTTTTTTTTTTATTGGGGGGGGGGGGGGTTTACAATTTTTTTCCCCCATCCTGATATTTCAGAAGTATATGTAATTTCAAACAATTATCCAAAGCAGAGTCGCACCACATTAATTGTACAGACGCTCCCCGGTTTATGTTTTGAATTGGTTCCGGATGGCCGAACGTAAGTTGAAAGTGAACGTAAGTTGTTACAGTGACGTCTTACATATGACGTATACATCCATAAATACCATTACCGTATCTCATAAAACACCCCTAAATCAATTATTATAAACAAAACATTGTAAAATAATATCAAATATATCAAATAATATTAACATTAATTTCAAATAACTCACTTATACTGAGTCACTTTACATGAAGCTTAAAACAGCCAATCAACACTAACAATATGTGAGGCGCTCAAACCTGAAAGTAGTGTACTTGCAAAAGTAGTGTACTTGCTGTGGGTTATACGGACTTCCAGTCTTTCAAGTGCGCCAGGGTGCCGTTGAACTCGTTTAGAACACAGCCTGCACCGCGAATCACCAACCATATTTGCTTGGGGTTACAAAAGTCCGTAAAACAGTGTAAACACAAAGATCACAGAGATGATGTCTTAACACAAGGGCAACACGCTATATAACTGATATATATATATATATGTGTGTATGTATAACTGAACTGGGAAGAAGGAGGGGCACATTCAGTCTTGTTTGTAAACAATGGACACAGCGTTATTACATCATTGCATCAGTGTACTACACTCAAAATTTGACTTTAAAAAAAAAAAAAACGTTAAATTTAAAAAACATAAAACAGATGAACGTAAGTCGGGGAGCGTCTGTATATCTAATTCATTCATTCATTCATTTTCTGTAATCACTTAATACTAAGTATGATCACCGGGAGCCTGGCGCCCATCTCAGCCGACTCCGGGCAAGGGCAGAGTACATCCTGGACGGCTCGCCAGGCCATCGCAGGGCAGAAACACGCTGATGGCTATGCAGCTATTCTCCTCGAAAGTCAGCAATGGTTCTTTTACATGAACCTCCCACCATAAACAGTGAGAGCCATGGCCGGCCTTTGATAACCCAGTTGGCTGCACTGGGGAAGGGGACAGTGAGAACCCATTGAGAGTGGGGCTTGAACCCCCATCCTTAGGATCAGTGATCCAGCTCCTTTAGCACTGGGCCACCACTGCCCTTATATCTAAACCAGTTCTCCTTATATTGGATACCTGTTATTTTGATATACTATTTAAATAGAGGGGGTGTGTACCGGCTGCACCCCCTCACTATCCACACCTGACCCCCCCCCCCCCCCCCCGTTCCCCCATACACATACACGCACACCTACCCGCACACACACACACACACATGAAGGGGGCCACATGCATGTTTCACGCTGAAGGGGTGGCATTCATGTTCTTCCCGAAAATGCTAAGAAATGATGTCTGGCATATCTTGACCTTTGGCTTGTCTTCCTTCAGGACACTGTATTTAATGGAAACACCCCGATCTCTTTGCTTTTGTACATCCTCAGTCTTGGCCCTCCGTCGCTTTACACTGCTGATATCCAAGTGTGAGAGAATGATGGAGTCCTGCTCCACCTTATTCTGTGTGGAGTACACAGCTTATTGTTATGGTACTGCAAATGGTTTTGTGTCAAAGTCATGGCTGCACACATTGCACTGTTGTGTGTACATGATACACGGGGAATTATCTCAGCCCCGCTGTATTGAGCTTCGTTGGCCTTAGAACGTGCAGAACTTTTCGGCCTACGGTGTTTACGTTTACCTGTTAGTGAAACCATCACAGGCTCAACTATTTCATCGAAGCCCTCCATGTTTTTGCTGCAAAATTAGCGAGAAAACCTCAAAATTTACCCCACTTCAGCAGCTAACCATGGGCGTCGCCATGTTGAGCGTCACATGATCTGACGCGCAATTTTGATTGGCAGAATGGATATTGCAGATTGTAGTAAATTATGTGAATGGCATTTAGCGGATCTTGATAAAAAAATGATGTTTTCAGGTCAGTAATGCTGGGATATAGAGAGTTTTGCAACTAATTTGGTTTGCTAAGCTTGTACTTAGAGGCAAGAGCTACCATTTGGCAGCACCATCTCAATTCTTTTTGTGATGGCGTTTGGCGGGTTTTGCGCCTCAACTCTTCAAATATAAAACACATTAAAACCTTAAGGTGGATGTGCAACAATACCAGAAAATCATAAATACCCCCCCACACACACACACACACAAAACACACACACACACACACACACACACACACACACACACACACACACATACACACACACGCATGTGCGCACACACACACACACACACACACACACACACACACACACACACACACGCTGCACACAAACTCACACACACTCACACACAAACACATACACGCATGTGTGCGGACACACACACACACACACACACACACACACACACACGCACACGTCACGCAAACTCACACACACACTCACACACA
>CM045751.1:10092500-10100000 GCA_024760905.1 Plotosus lineatus
TAAATATCATCTTTCCCGTGCTTGCTGATGGCGTATTGGCATTAATTAAGGGCGTGAAGAATTCAAATACGGAACGTTGCTGAAGAAGATTTGAAAAAAATCCCTTCATTGAAGAACCCTCCGAAAAAGGTCCTCTCCAGCTCTCCTTTCAGGGAAGCAGGGAAGGGCATGCCTGTTAGGGCAGAGACTGGTTCTCTGATGCACCCTCCCAGGCGTGTACTGCATGAAGCTTTCTGAACTAAAGGAGGAGGATTACACTCCTGGGAGTGACCATTTGGCCTATAAAAGCCGCCCAATCTGCAAACCAAGCCTTGGATGAAGTAAACAAAAGCAAGACAGTGACCTGGCACTGCTGTTCCTGCAAAAAAAAAATACTGCCCACGCATAGTCTAGCGGTGTCTACATGTGTATTTTTAGGTTCCCGACAAACATTTTTTTCTAAACTTAAACTACAAAGTGGCCTATTCTTATGAATGTTTTATGTAACCCAAGGACTATTGATGCCTGGTTAAGATGATGCAACAGTATGCCAGTTGTGGATGTGGTTTGTGGAAATGGGTTAAACCCTGTTTCTCCACAGCCCTGCTTTTTTTTTTTCTCTCTCTAAAGGGAAGCATGAAAAGCACACAGCTCTTTATTTTTTGTTCTAAGCTTTATTAACTTTCATTTAAGTTATGGTATTGTCATGTGCACAGCACATACATCACAATGTTCAACAGGTACTGTATAAAACTACAGACAATATTTGGTAAATATCAACAAGATTCAGAGCACACCACCACAGGACTAAGACAGACAGCCCAATAACTTCACCAGAGATGTGGAGAAATGGCCATAAAGGAATTGACAGAAATAAAAGTTAATTGTTTATTTCCATACTGTTGATTTAAAAAATTTTTTTTTTTTTTTTTTTTTTTTTTTTAGTATAATGAATAAAAAGAGACAATAGGCTATTAGAGGTGGTTGTGGAGTGGCTGATTAGCTGAGGCAATGATGCGTTTCTGTTCATTCACTCTTGCTACCATCAGGTGCATGGTCACGCTTGTTGTTACTGCATGCTTTTGGTTAAGCAAATCTACTCCAGTTGATTTGTATCTTTTCCAGATCGTGATGAGGGTCAGAGAAGCTATTTGCCTTCACTGAGCATCCAGCCAATTGTAAACAGTATCCCCAATGATGCAAAACAGCGCCATTTGGAAAGAGGTTTGACATGGCTTTCGGAAACGAAGAAGTAATGAAAGGGAAATGGCTTCTCTAACAAAACAGCACTTCAAGCAATTTAAGCAAAACCAATAATTCTGCATGGTCAGGTAAAATATAAACATGAATATTAGCAACGTCGAGGAAAAATACAATGCAAAAAAAAGGATTTCAAAAAATACTGTAATACATCTTCCTCTGATTTTTTTTTTTTTTGCCCCCCTCAAGATTTCTCAGTAGATATGGCTGTGACTTTCATTTCTGAATGAGATTTTCTTCAAATTTGAAGCTCGTTACCAGTCTCAGTCACCTCTATCAATCCACTCACATGCCTATCCTTATCTATATTCTTCATATTACACAAAACACATAACAAATCAGTTAAACAACATTCTCAAATTATTTTCATGCTAATTTCATTTTGTACCTGTAACAAACAAAAATAATAATAAGGAATGCGTCACTTGAGATCACCTCAGTCAGTCTTAAATGGATTTGATAAACCACCTCCCGTTATAGAAGTATATAAGCCTACCTCTCCTGAAACACCCAACCTAAAAAGCAGCCACTCAGCATTTCACCAATTACACAATGTTCTACTTAAGAAAATATATAAAGAAAAATATAGGGTTACCGCGCAAGCATATAGTGCAGTCTCACAGCTGTCTTCAAATATTTCCACCATGATTATCATTTCTAAAAGTAAATCACAGAGTAAAGATAGCTCAAACGTGACAAGGCGCAGCTAGTGGCCTTCCAGGACTTCAGCCGAGGGGCGATGCAGCAACAGGAAAAACATTTGCCGTCAGCAAAACTGGGAAGAGGAGTCTGTCGGTCAACAACGTTATGAGGTAGAGAATGACTGAAAGGGACATATGTCTCCTTTGAACTTGTTAAATTCATTTTAAAAAAATTATAAATAAAAAAATGATCCACAAAATAACCAAAAAAAAAAGTAACATGAATAGACTATAGTGTTTCTCAACCCAACTATTCCTGCATTTAGGCTTTATCCCAGATCTGAACACATCTCTACTGAGCAAGAATGGTAAGTGAGTGCCGAGAGCTGGGACTAAGCAACACGTCCGTCCGGGGAGCCTTGAGGCTTGATGATTGACTTACAAAATGTTCCACTTTATGGCCACTTTTCTATACATTTCATGTGCTTTTATAACTAAGTTTAACTGCACACAACCATAAGTAATGTATCACAGGAAAGAAGAATGAATTGAGATTTGTAGTGGTCTGGATATTTATTTCCACTTCCTGGATATTTCTTTAACTTCCTCTATAGATCTGGCAAAGATTGACAGCAGATAAGTTCAGAGTTCAGCCCCCAGCCCACAAGCCACCCACAATCCCCGGCCTAGCAAACTGGAGCAGAGCTAAAAACAGATTTGAGAGGTGTAGGACTTCAACAGCCCACTTTCAGTGGCCTAGAGTAAGCCGATACTGTTTCGGTTAGATCCCCAGAGCTCGGACATTGGACAATTGCTTCAGTGCGTAATACCATTGGGGTTGGTATGATTTCACAAGTCAAGAAACTTGAACTAATCCTGTGTTCATGCTAATCTTGCAATTCACATATGCCACTCAGGAAGTCATGAATATGACTTGAAACATGTTCAAGCACTTATATTAAACTGTCTATAAGCTAACCAAACTCCAAAATACAATACTGTATCAGAAATAATGAGACCAAACTGAACATTCGATTGTCACTGGAGTGATACTGGTGCTATTTAGTCAATAATATGTAAAGTTTACCTGTAAGCATAGTTAATGTATCATTTAAGCCTTATACCAAGTAAGGTACATAATTGTACCTCAAGGAGTGACATACCTTTATCCCAAAAATTATTGAAAGGTACACCGTATCCCGGTAAAAGAAACATACTAAAGCTATGTGACAATGATAAATACAGTTTGGGACATTTATTTCTTAGACAGTTGATACTGGAGTAATAGGGTTTTCCCCCAATTACTTTATTTGTCTCTGCATATTTTCAAGTCTTCAATGTTGAGTAAAAAACTCTATAGTTATCTCACACCTAGCTATAACATTACAACTCCTATAAGCCAAATTAAATCATAAATGTGCCCGAGTCATATTCATAAGTCCTTCCGTGGGCGTAACTCATAATTCTGCTCATTCTTGACGTCACATCTACTCAGGCTACATAAGGTTATAACGCAAACGGTAGGCCAAAACCATGAGAAGCTTGCGTGCGCCATTCTTTTTGGCACACATGCGCAGGTGCGCTTTTGAGTGGTAATATGCAAGATTAGATTTAGCTCAAGATTTAGTACATTTTCTTTCTGAGGGACAAAACATCCACTACTTCTCTGCTTTCTCGTAAAAGAACTAAACAGAAAGAAAACAGTGCAAAAGTCCATATTTTAGCTAATTGTAGGAATTTCAGGTATTGAACACATGGTAGCAGCAGAAAAGATAAATAAACAAATAAATTAAAAGAGGTTTCCATCCAAACAAAGTAAGAGAGTGTTTAAAAGGAAATATAAAAAGAAATTAATATAAATAGGCTAATATACATGATGATGATGATGACGATGACGATGATGATGATGAGATGATAATAATAATAATAATAATAATAATAATAATAATAATAATAATAATAATAATAATACGATACACTTGACCTCGTGTGTAAGATTTGTAGAAAGTGCATCGTCCGGGTTTTCCCCGCATTGGCTGTTGTGCTTTCATTCTTATCTTGTATGTTTAGATTCTCGGCAAGAAATGTGTCACCGTCATCGCTGTTGACACTCGGTTTCCTTTTTTTGTTCTGCCTGTCCTGCTCAGGCCGATGTACATGCCCGGGAATGCCCTGGACTCGTACGCATTGTAGTTGTTTGCCAGAAGTGTCTCTCTAAATTTGCACTCGTCGGTGAACCGCGCCTGGGACAGAAAAAGAGAGAGAGAGGAGAAAGGATGGGGCAAGATACAACATACAATATAGACTCACTGTCAATGGTATAATCGAGATAAAAAAAACATTCTGCAAGCGTAATATTAATATTATTATACGCTTAATAAAAGATATCAAACGCTGCCGACTATAATATCCCAACCAAAGGTAGTTTACAAGTTTTCTTTTTTTTTAATACTGTATTTCAAAACCCACATCAAGCAGCTTGTGGCTATAAAAGATTTTTACTCCAGGCTATATTTGAAGGAAAAGTCAATCACCACTTGTTGGAATTTTGGGTGGATTAGGGATAGGATGGGTGTGTGTGTGTGTGTATATGCATGTGTGTGTGTGTGTGTGTGTGTGTGTGTGTGTGTGTGTGTGTGTGTGTGTATTGACTGCACACCCAGTGTGGGTGGTGGGGATGGGGCGTGTGTGTGTGTGTGTGTGTGTGTGTGTGTGTGTGCGCGCGTGCGCGCGTGCGTGTGTGTGTGTGTGTACGTGTGTGTACGTGTGTGTGTTGACTGTACACCTAGTGTGGGTGGTAGGGATGGGATGGGTGTGTGTGTGTGTGTGTGTGTGTGTGTGTGTGTGTGTGTGAGTGTGTTTGACTGTACACCCAGTGTGGGTGGTAGGGATGGGATGGGTGTGTGTGTGTGTGTGTGTGTGTGTGTGTGTGTGTGTGTGTGTGTGTGTGTGTGTATGCGTGTGTGTATGTGTGTGTGTGTTGACTGTACACCCAGTGTGGGTGGTAGGGATGGGACGGGTGTGTATGTGTGTGTGTGTGTGTGTGTGTGTGTGTGTGTGTGTGTGTGTGTGTGTGTGTGTGTGTGTGTGTGTGTTGACTGTACACCCAGTGTGGGTGGTCCAGTCTTTTTCTCCGGTTCATCTTTACTTCTGAAGCAGGACAGTAGGTGCGCGCTCCGGCCGCAATGCTAAGAATGGAATGCACGCGCGTGAGTGATGTAGTGCGCTCCTGGGTCTATCCGGGCCCACAACCAAAACACGACTATGAGCAATCTCAGGATATGTAAGAGAGGAGGTGGGGTGGGAAGTTGGGTGGTTATTATAACTCTAGTGCCACCGGGCACCGATAAGCATATCCACAGGCGGAAACCGGCTGTAAATCATCTCGTGCACTCACAGATCCATAGAGCTTCCCTTTGCTGTTCATAGCCACGAATCGCCCGCTCTGGACGCCGTACAGCGTCACGACTCCTCGCTCGACCGGAGATATCTCAAGAAGACCTGCAACCAACAACAACAAAGTACACACGTCCTTGAGTGACTCATATCTGGAGCCATATCAGCCCGCACTGCACTGTAAAGGATTTGGATTGTTTATCTTTTGGGACGCTACAGCATCCTTCTTGAAGGAAATGACGTGTTCCGCCTGTTGGGCATCTCGAGCACTATACCCATTATCATTGTGTGTGAAGTTATTCACCCGGTCTGCATAAGTATGCATTTCTTAACCCCCTTTGACGACTGTAGGTATTTGGATATTTATAAGACCTGCATAGTTGCTTAATGAACCAGTCTTCAGTTCAAAGGACTGAAACTCAATGCAAAGTTTATGGCATTTGTCATTAGCACACATATGTTTTATTTTTTTGTTTGTTTGGGGTTTTTTTTTGGGGGGGGGGCGGTTATTATGTATTCATATTTGCGCAATTTATTTAGATCGCTTATTATACTTGAGTTTCACAAGAATTACGATTTTTTTTCTTGATCCTAATAAATTAGGATTGTCTATAGATGAAACCTTATGTCCTGCAAGTGATTAAATTCGAGATCTTTCCAAATGTGTGGTCTACAACATTTTCCAACCTTCTGTTTAATATAGACTAAATGTATATGTCCTGCTGAAAGCATTGACTTCTACTTTTTATAGACGTGCTGCGAAGCTCCTGAGTATGTCATGAAAACGTATATGTAATGTATCCCTGTCCAGTTTTATGTCATGCCTCAAAATAGTCCATGTGGACACAAAACAAATCTCAATATCGATACTGGATACACAAGTGCATGGCGCGCTGCTCTTTGCTGAGCAACTGTTATAGCATGGTAAGTTTGAACAGACTTATTATATATATATATATACTGACTTATATATATATATATATATATATATATATATATATATATATATATATATATATATATATATATATATATATATGACTTATATATATATATATATAGGCCTGTTGTTGTTAAACACCTTAATCTGAGATGGCCATTCATTTCACACTAACTCGCACACACACACACACACACACACACACACACACACACTAGGTTTAATTTTCCGGAACAGATGGGTTTTTATCCCGTGTCAAACTTTGGGAATAACTTCAGTCTCCAGGTTTCGACCCACCTCGTATAATTCTTATCAGGGTGTGAAGAGCATTCATGGGCCAAGATGTTGCCTGACTTCCACATGTTTTATTTTACAAATATTTTATACAAATATTTCCTCACTTATTAACTACAATACTATATTAGTTAAACTACAAAGTTGTAGGTGATTATATACAACACCAGATAATTCAATATAGTATAATAAAAAAAAAAATTTAATTATACATATTTTTATTTTTATTATAAGACTAATATTGGCATCAGGCAGCACACATGCAGAAACATATTTTTGTTCATCCATCAGCTGGAAAAGAAAGAATTAAAGTATCCTAGCATGTCCTCAGCACTCGGACCAACAGCTCATAATAAACCTTCCGTGATGAAACTTACTGTAACGGTTTTCGTTGTGTATCCCAGTGATCCTACCGTCGGGTAATACTTGGAGATGAAACCCAATGCCCACGTTGCAGTACAGGCGCCTCAGTCTCTTGATGCCCGTGAGATAGTCACTGTCCCGGTTGACTTCTCGTTTCTCCCCTGGAATCCGGGCCAAAGAGCGCGAGTACAGAGTCTCCCAGCGTCGCTCCACGGGGAGAGGCGCGCAGCGCACCGAGCTCGCCACGAGTCCCAACACCAGTAACGGCAAGAGGGCCGAATGAACACTCATCCTCCTGACCAACACAGAGGCACGCGTCACTGTCTGCAGGAGTTCAAATACGCTAAAAATACGCTCTTTGTCTATTTTGGTGTTCACGGCCCCCCCCCCACCACCACCACCACCACCCCACCCCACCCCACCTCCTCCTCCTCCTCACCGCCCCCAGAGAAGATTCCACAGAGAAGAAGCGCTGTTTCTCACACGCGATGCCGCGACTCGCGCGCGCTGTTGAGCGACATGAAGTCGCGAGCGCCCTGAAATCACCCTCGAGTCCAAAGTTTACAGGTCCGCAGTGACTTGACCACGGCTGGTCAGTAAACCTTGGCCATTCTGCGCTTTTTTATC
>CM045751.1:10102500-10105000 GCA_024760905.1 Plotosus lineatus
CGATGGCCTGGCGAGCTCTGCCATCGCCCAGACTCGACTGAGATGGGCGCCAGCCTCCCCGCGACCCTAATTCGGATTCAGCCACTCAGAAAATGAATGAATACATTTATTCATGCTTAGATCCAAAGAGTGTAGATGTCGATTAAAGGAAGGTAGACGTCAAAATCAAGGAGACTTCCGCCCTCGTCACATTCTACTGAGCATTTAAAGTGACGTATACCTGATGCGTTAATAAACGTGACCAGCTGTATACAGTACTGAGGACTGATTAGAAAGAATTTCCACTGAAATATCGATACCATAGAAAAGAGGTCCTGCAATGAACCGGTGAGCTGTTCAGGGTGTACCCGGCCTTCACCCAAACTTGGCTGTGAATGAATGATGAATATACAATAGATGCAAAAAAAGAATAAATTAAAAAAAAAAAAGCATGTCTGGAGCAGCGGTTTTGTCCGCCTCACAGGAAAAAAGGTCCTGGGTTCGACTCCCAGGCTCGGGGCGTTTCTCTAGGGACTTTGCATGTTCGCATCGTCTTTTTATGGGTTTTCTATGAGTACGATTAAAAAAAAATGCGCAATAGGCTGTTTGGCTGTTCCAAACCGGTCGTCGGTGTGAGTGCGTGTGTTATTTCAAAAAGCTAGAAATGTATTGTGAAATCAATTCATCTTATATCAGATATATGCACAAAAAACCTATACACTAAACAGGTGACGACACAACCAATAAGTAAAACAACTTGCATTTTACGCAGTACTAGTCTGGTGGTATGGTGCTGGATCACTGCCCCACTTTCACCGGTTGTCACTGTCCCGCCCTCTCCCAATCCCCGCCCCTCCCCCTCCGCCCCTCCTCCCCCCGCAGCTAACTGGGTTATCAAAGGCCGGCCATGTCTCCCAGTGTCTATGGTGTGAGGTTCATGTAAAAGACTTTTTTTTCCAAGAGTAGCCTGCGTAACCGTCAGCGTGTTTCTGCCCTGCAATGGCCTGGCGAGCTGTCCAGGGTGTACTCTGCCCCTGAGCAGAGTCGACTGAGATGGGTGCCAGCCTCCCCGCGACCCTGATTAGGATTAAACGGTTACAGAAAATGAATGAATGGATGAGCTTACATTTTATAGCATCCTGCATAATGATGCATAGTAACCTGAGACGACCCCTTTTTCACGAGAGCACGTTTTTTTTTTTTTTCCACTTTCACGTCATTGTTCATTCACAGCGACCGCGTGTCTTTAATCCAAAGCCATCAAACTGAAAATATCTTAAATGCTTCTAGGTTTCAGGCCGTTGCCTGAGTTTGCTCAACCTCCAGTCCAAGGTTGGGTGGTCCACGAACGCTACCCGCTGATACGGGTCTTCAGTACCCAGACACGGATCGTTTGATCTTTGCGCGTTGTGTATAAAGTTTGCGACGCTTGCTGATGTTCTGGACCGAGATCAAAAAGTTCCGTTGTTGGAAAGCAGACCTTATTCTAATACAAATTAAATAGGCGTGTCGTTGCAATGCCCCATTTGTTCGTTTAAATATAAGGGATTTTTTTTTCTATTTAAATATAAATATGTTTGTAGTTTGAATAATGATTGCGCCAACGAATATTTCTTATTACGTCAACATGATCATTCGGTTTGGCTGATGTTTTACGTCTGAGTCAGTGAGTACGTATGAAGAGTATATAACTCATGGTTTTTTTCGTGGGTTGTATTTGTCTGTGTCTCCCTCACGTTTAATAATCATAATAATAACGGCAGCGCGCGGCCGCTCTCCATGGTGCTGCAACCAGAACCCTCTTCAGAAAATGCATTCCAAATAGGGAGGAAATGTTCCGCTTTATTAACAGAGAAAAATAATGTCTCATACAGTTCGCCTTAAGATGTAAATACAGAGAACCCTCTGAATTTTTTTAGGCTGCCTTAAAAGAGATAAACACCGATTATTTCCAATATTTACACAAGTAAAAACAGCTTCGTTATTTTTATTATATATATATATATATATATATATATATATATATATATATATATATATATATATATATATATATATATAGAGAGAGAGAGAGAGAGAGAGAGAGAGAGAGAGAGAGAGAGGATTTTCTGAGTAGATCTTTCCGTAGGAGAGTGCTCAATACTTTTTGGTAGAGCAAATAAACAAAAATAAAAGGACAGGACAAAGACTTTCAATATATATAAATAGATTTCTTCTATAATCACCTGAAGAGAGAGGATGGTTTCACCACCCCTCGAAACAGATCTGTAGTGATAAATGGAGTTTCAATAGAAAGTCTTTGTCCTGTCCTTTTATTTGTGTATATATATATATATTATATGTATATATATAGATAGATAGATAGATAGATAGATGTGTTTATATATATATGTGTGTGTGTGTGTGTGTGTGTGTGTGTGTGTGTGTGTGTGTGTGTATATATATATATATATATATATATATATATGTGTGTGTGTGTGTGTGTGTGTGTGTGTGTGTGTGTGTGTATACGCCTTAGTTT
>CM045751.1:10115000-10257500 GCA_024760905.1 Plotosus lineatus
GATCTCTTTTTGTCCTTCATGACAGTCCAGAGAGGATCAGAGCAAAAGAGCAGAAGGGTATCCATGCCAGTGTGAGGGAAGAGCATCCGGCAGTGCAGTCCAGACTTGCTGTCTATTAGAATCCCACCAACTCCTGAAACACCAATCAGTTCAGAACTAGTTCTAGAGTTTCCTTGAGAGATGTTGTCGGGGTACACTAGCAAACTCGAATGCTCCTGCAGATATTGCATGAAGACGACCCCCCCCCAAAAAAAAAAAAAAAAAAAAAAAAAAAACCCTCCTTCAGCTGTGAGCACTGAAGGCTGAAGCTGCAGAAGTGGGTGGAAGCGCGACGCACAAATGGCTCCTGCGTAAATTGCTTCCATCTTGGTCACATTATGGTTACCATTCTCGTAATTAGCACCATCATCTACAAATGTGCTTGCCCTTTGGCGTAACACCGGCGTTTGTGATAGAGAACACGCATGTTTAAAACCTCCAGGGAATGGAACATTAATTGGTCTTTCCTTGTCCATACATCACTGCGTGGACACTCATGCACTTACGATTATTAAATGAGATCATTAGTTGGTTGCGAGCGCGTATAACACACAGATAGGCACCATAACCGGGTATCGACCCACCAGGGCACAGGGCCGTTAAACAAGTGAGTGTGTGTGTGTGTGTGTGTGTGTGTGTGTGTGTGTGTGTGTGTGTGTGTGTGTGAAAGAGAGACGCTGCTGTGATGTGGTCTAATCCTGACAGAAGGCGGGACTTCAGATGTGGTCGGCCTGTTTCTTTCTCGAAGCATTTTAATTACGAGCCCACAGCCGCCCACCAAGTCTCGCAGTAATAATCAGTAAGAGCTGTCTGATTTTTTTTTTTTTTTTTGCGCGCGCGCACCGCTCAGAGATCCTTGAGACGTCTAGGATTTTTGATTTAAACCATTGATTGATTTATTTTCATTTACACCATTAAGGTGGATATTATAAGAAATTCAAAGCCTTAGGGCTGAGCTCCCCTATTTTAAATCAATATTACTGTATTGAACAGAATGGACTGCTCTGGGCCTGCACTGGTGTGTGGATGCGGATTCAGTCCCCGAATTGTCACTGAAGAGGACAAGAGATGCGATAACGTTAAGTGCGCACTTCCTCCCAATTACTGTAGAAGGTCTTCACTCAGACTGGAGTTTATCTCAGTGGCATAAACACATGAACCACAGAAGACCAACTGCAGATTTGAATTTTCAGTGACTTTTTTTTTTTTTTGCCTTTTTCTTGATTTATTTTACAATTTTATATAATATAATATAATATAATATAATATAATATACTATAATATAATATAATATAATATAATAGTTGTGCATGCGCAATATAAAATGTTGAATAAATGCAGTAGTTAAACCTTTCTCTCCATATAAGGTCTTTTGAAAAATATAACCTATTCTTGTAAAGGGGGGAGAGAATTTATTTACTTTTTTTACCTACTTTTACCATGAATATAAAAAAAGAAGAAGAACAGAACAAAAACTATTAACATCTTTCTATGTATCTTCAAGTATTTTCTTAAACATTGAAAATTTACTGGTGTTTGACCACAGAAAAGGAATGGTAATGTTTCTATCTATCTATCTATCTATCTATCTATCTGTCTGTCTATCTGTCTGTCTGTCTGCCCATCTATCTATCTATCTATCTATCTATCTATCTCTGTTTGTCTTTCTGTCTGCCTGTCTATCTATCTATCTATCTATCTGTCTGTCTGTCTGTATATCTATCTATCTATCTATCTATCTATCTATCTATCTGTCTGTCTGTCTGTCTGTATATCTATCTATCTGTCTGTCTGTCTGTCTATCTATCTATCTATCTATCTATCTATCTATCTTTCTTTCTTTCTGTCTGTCTATCTATCTATCTATCTATCTATCTATCTATCTATCTGTCTATCTATCTGTCTGTCTGTCTCTCTGACTGTCTGTCTTTCTCTGTCTATCTATCTATCTGTCTGTCTGTCTGTTTGTCTGTTTGTCTGTATATCTATCTATCAGTTCGATGACGTAGTGGCTAGCATGGCCACCTCACAGCAAGAAGGCCTGGGTTCAATTCCCACCCTGGGCATGTCTGTGTGGAGTTTGCATGTTCTCCTGGTGCTTGCGTGGATTTCCTCAGGGTACTCTGGTTTCCTCCCACAGTCCAAAAACATGCACAGTAGGTTAATTAACCATTTCAAATCTCCACTAGGTGTGAATGGTTGTGTGAGTGTTGTCCCTGCGATGGGTGTACCCCGCCCACGCTCATGCTTGGCTGAGATGGGCACCGGCCTCCCCTCGACCCTAATTAGGATTAATGGTGAAGTCTGTTGAGGTTTTTACTCCCTGAGCCTAGTGCCTCATCAGGCCGGTGCGTATTCCCGGTTTCCGTAGTATGAAGCGAACAGGAGTTCAACTCCTCTTGGATGGGACGCTAGTCCATTGCAGGTTACCTTCCCAGTATATTTTTACTGGTACCCATTTATATTGCTGGGTGAACAGAGGCACACTTGTGGTTAAGACCTTGCCCAGGGCTCTTAGCACAGTGGGGGTTTAACTGGGATTTGAACACACAGCCTCCTGATCATGAGCGCAGCACCCTAACCACTACACCACCGGCCCCTAATTAGGATTAAGCAGTTCAGAAAATAAATCAATGAACATTTATTCCAGAGTAGCACGGTGGCGTGGCGGTTAGCAGTGTCCACCTCACAGTAAGAAGGTCCTGGGTTTGAGTCTCAGGCTTGGGCGTTGCTGTGGAGAGTTTTGCATGTATTAATCCTAGTGTGTGTGTCCTGCAGTTGTCTGGTGAGCTGTTCAGGGTGTACTCCACCTTAGCCAAGTGTCAGCTGAGTGAGTTTCCAGCCTCCCTGTGATCCTAGTAGGATCAGGTTGTTTGGCCAGTGAGTGAGTGAGTGAACAGTGAACATTTGTTGCAGTCTCAAAAACTTGCAATATTTATTTGTTAATATTAAATAAAATGTAAAAATAGTATAAATTAAATATTTACAGAATTTATGTTTTTCTGATTTAGTGGTTTTGTGATTTATGAAGGGTCTGAGGAATAATTGTGGTGTGCCTGTGTGTGTGTGTGTGTGTGTGTGTGTGTGTGTGTGTGTGTGTGTGTGTGTGTGTGTGTGTATGTGTGTGTGCATGTAAGCAGTAGCAGTATTTCTATTGTGGTTAATTCAGACTAATTACTGCTAAGTAATTTGAAGACGATAGTCATAAAAGTCCTTATAAAAGTTAGATCTTGATGACCCTTCCTAATTGCCCTCCAAAATCTCCAACATTCTATACACAAAGGCTCTCCTTTTGACCTCATACCAAAGATCAACAGTCGCTAGTTCTTGCTCCAGCATAAAAGGAGGCCCTGATTAGCCAAGCCAAATATATATCTCTATATTCGTGTTATGATTTCTTACATTTGGTGATGTGAGGGCTTGGACATGAGCTGCTCCCACTTTCCCATACTCCCTTGCCTCTCGTCCGTTCAACAAATCACTGCTGAGGCTCTTTTGTTCAAAATGAGCTTTGATCTCACCTGCCTGTCAGCGCGTGAGAGGGGGGAAATGGAGTACAGTTGGAACGCACTGCAAACAAATTGGCCAAGCACTCTATTCCCGTAGATCGGCCTCATTAGTACAGGTTGATCCAGGAGAAATGTTAACCCCTTTTGTCCGTACCCATAAACACAAAGTCTATCTATCCGTAATCTACATAATGTTAAGAGCTTCTCTTCAAATTAGCACACAGGCTACATTTTTTTTTTGCACAGTGTACCATTCTTAAATGTTTAAATGTTTTCCATCGACGCCAAAGAACACTTGTCACCATATCAGCACCATTAACACGCCTATTTTAGCAGAAAAGTGTTAATGACGTTAAAAAGAATCCTAAACTTTGGCCTTGCTGCCTCATTGCCCGTTTTCCACTTTGTAGCCTCTGATGTCAAATGCACTGTATTAATTTTCTGTCTGTGGTAAGGTCACGCCCAATTTCTCTGTGGTCGAACATGCCAAAGGACGCTTTTTATTTGCTTTGAACCGATTCAGATACAACACCCTTAACAGATTTCAGAGCCCCCTGAGACAGATCATCTCACTCATGACACACACGTTTCATAAATCTTAATGACAGATCAGTGTGTGATCTGACTGGGTCGGCCAGCAGCACTTCAACAAGTTAAACCCACCTCTCTCTCTCTCACTCTATCTCTGTCTTTCTCCCACACTTCTTGAAACCAGATAGGGCTTTCTTATACCTGTGCAGCCCTTTGATTCTTTCCTGCAGGTCTCAAATACCTTTTGGGAGGACAGTGGAGTGCTCTGCACCTTCTAACAGTAAAATGATTGTGGTGGCCTGTAACTGTATAAGCCATCAATGGCTGACACGCTGAATGCTCAAGGTGCACAAGGGAGTTTGTGCTAAGGAATGAAAAGTGGCTACAGGACAGCAAGGGCAGTCAATAGCAGAAAATGTTCAAACAGCTGTACTGAGAATGTTAGTTCAAGACAAAATGAGTACAAATGTTCAATTGTGTTAAGGTTAATTGAATGTGTTGAGTGTATTGCTGCCAGTGAGAATGTAGTGCGGTCCAGTTTAACAGGAACATGTTACAGTTAACATATAGTAAATGTTGTTCCACCTCAGCACCCTTCTGTCATCAGAACTCTGGGTGATGGGCGCTGGAGGTGGGCCATGCTGTCACCGCTCTGCTGACAGTGACAGAGCAGCTGTCAGTGACTCATTTGAAACTCAATGTTATTTAATTTCCCTTTAATATAAAGGCATTGATGCAGAGGATGGAGATCTCAGCAGGGGCTGCTACATTTGAAAGATACTTGTTGATAGTGCAAAAGATGGATGGCTGTGGAGTGTTTACTGCAAGCTGTATTGTTCCCCCGACTCCTTTTAAAAACATCACAGTCACATTCATATGGACCCTCTGTGGGCTTTTACTGCAAGGTTCCCTTTGTTATGTCTGCTCCTCTCTGAACATGCTCACACATGCACATACATACTAGCAGGAACTGAATTGCTCAATGAACTGCAAAGGACAATGCAGTGACGCTGTAGTTACCTGTACAGTCGTAATACAGCTGGCTGATGCAGCTGTATTACACCCAAGTTAGAAGATTGGGGTGGGGGTGGGGGTGGGGGTGGGGGGTGGGGGTGGGGGGGTGGGACACACAAAATCTGTCCACTGTACTGTATATCGATATGTTTACATACACTCAGTTTAAAAATGGTCAAAATGTTCTTGAGTATTGTTTTTAAGTGCATTTCTGATATATTTTGTATATTTTGTTCATACACTTATCAGCTGTAACATTAACATCATTTGACTGGTCTGCAGCTAGCCAGCCCTATTCACAGCAATTGACGTTCTGACTCCATTCTATCTTAGCCAGCATTAACAGTTTCAGCAGTTTGTGCTACCGTAACGTTCATGTGGAATCAAACCAGACGTATTAGTCTTCACTCCCAATGTGTATCAGTGAGACCTGGGCACCTATGATTCACTGGTTGCCCCTCCTTGTACCATGAACCAGGAACATACCATTAAGACCTGATGTTTTGGAGATGAATAGGCCCAGTAGTTTAGTCAACAGTATGAGGCCCTGATCAAAGTCAGTTAGATTTAAATTTATCATCATCATCATCATCATCATCATCATCATCATCATCATCATCATCATCATCATCATCATCATCATCATCCTTATCATCGTCATCATCATCATCATCATCGTCATCATCAACAGAATACATGTGTGTGAACGAGAAGGCCCCAAGAGGAACGGTGAGTTTAAAGGGAGCGCAGATAAAGAAGGTGGAGGATTTTAAGTACTTAGGCTCAACAATCCAGAGTAATGGAGAGTGTGGAAAAGAGGTGAAGAAGCGTGTGCAGGCCAGCGATGTTGTATGGCTTAGAAACAGTGGCGATGAGGAAAAGACAGGAGGCAGAGCTGGAGGTAGCAGAGATGAAAATGTTGAGGTTCTCTTTGGAGTAACGAGGATGGATAGGATCAGGAATGAGTTCATCAGAGGGGCAGCCCATTTAAGATGTTTTGGAGACAAAGTCAGAGAGGCTAGATTGAGATGGTTTGGACATGTACAGAGGGATAGTGAATATATTGGTAGTAGGATGCTGAGGTTCGAACTGCCAGGCAAAGGCCAAAGAGGAGACCAAAGAGGAGATTCATGGATGTGGTGAAGGAGGACATGAAGGTAGTTGGTATAAGAGAAGAAGATGCAGAGTATAGGGTGAGATGGAGACAGATGATTCGCTGTGGCGACCCCTGAAGGGAGCAGTGGAAAGGGTAAGAAGAAAGAAGAAGAAGAAGATCATCATCATCATCATCATCATCTTATTATTATTATTATTATTATTATTATTATTATTATTATTACATATAATCCCGGGTCATGTTGCGGGGTGCAGCGAGGTATTCCCAGGTCAGCCGAGGGACATAATTCCTCCAGCATGTTTTAGGTTGCCTCCAGGGTCTCTTCCAGGTTGAATATGCCCGAAATACTATATACCAGGGAGGCACTCCGCAGGCTCTTTTTTTTTTTTTTTAGAGGGGGGGGGCATTTTTCCCCATTTTCTCCCTAATCTAGTCATATTCAGTTCTTACCCATCAGGCATTGTCTTCTCTATCACACAACCACCGCCGAAAAGGGAGGGGCAAAAGCATGCACTCCTTGACATTTAATGATAGCCACTCACCTCTTTTCGAACTGCAACACATGCACATTTGAGGGTGGTCTAATATACTCAGATGGAAAGCGCCATCCGTCACATCGTACGAATGAGCTCATCGACACCCATGATTGCCTGGCAATCACTGGCAGTGATAGGGAAGTGAGCGTATTCCATTCCTTCCTCCCATGAGAGGTCTGCCAATTAGCTTCCATGGACTCCCAACCATGGACAGCTCGGGAGATATTCTAATCAGATACCCAAGCCACCTCAACTGGCTCCTCACAATGCGGAGGAGCAGCGGTTGTACTCCGAGCTACTCCCATATGGCTTCTCACCCTATCTCTAAGGAAAAGCCCCACCACCCTGTGAAGGAAGCTCATTTCAGCTGCTTGTGTCCACAATCTTGTTCTTTTGGTCACTACCCAAAGCTCGTGACCATAGGTGAGGGCTGGAATGTAGATCAACTGGCATATTGAGACCTTTGCCTTGTGGCTCAGCTCCATCTTCAAAATGACAGATCAGTACATTCTCTGTTTTACAGAGGCTGCACTGATCCACCTATCGATCTACCTCGCCATACTTCCCTCACTCATGAACAAGATCCCGAGATATTCAAACTTCTCCACTTTGGACGGGACCTCATTCCAGAACCAGAGGGTGCAATCCATCCGTTTCTGGCTGAGAACCATGAGATCAGGCTTGAAGGTACTGATTGTTATCCTGGCTGCTTTGCACTCAGCTGCATATCGCTCCAATGAGAGCTGGAGGTCCCGGATTCATGAAGTTAAAAGGACAAGACCATCTGCAAAAAGCAGAGATTAGATCCTTTGGCCACCAAACCAGAACTCCTCAATGCCTCAGCTGCACATAGAAATTCTGGCTATAAAAATTATGAACAGAATCAGCAACAAAAGATAGTCGGGGCTAACTCCAACTCTCACCAGAAATGAATTCAACCTGTTGTCACTGATGCAAACCAAGCTCTGGTTTCTGTAATACAGAGACCTAATGGCCCGTAGCAATGGGTTCAGCACAATGTACACCCAGAGAACACTACGCAATATGGCCTGAGGGACACAGTCGAAAACCTTCTCTAAATTCAAAAGACACATGTGGACAGATTGGGCAAACTCCCATGCTCCCTCCAGGATCCTGTAGAATGTATAGAGTTGGTTGAGAGTGATGCAGCCAGAACAAAAACAACATTGTTCCTCCTGAATCTGAGGTTCTACTATTGGTCGGCTCATCCTCTCCAGTACTCCTGCAGAGCCTTTCCCGAGTCGGCTGAGGGGTGTGATTCCACGATGTCCCCCTTTTTAAAAAATCTCATCCACACCTGCAGCCCAACCACCGAGGAGATTTTGACTACCTCAGAAACCTCAGCCCTACCAATGGGTGATCCCCTCCCAAACCCCCAGGGTCTTCTTCCTTCATGGAGGGTATGTTAGTGGGATTGAGGATCTTCCTCAAGGTATTTCTTCCATGTCCTGACTACATCCCCAATCGAAGTGAGCAGCTGCCCACTTCCACTGTAAAGAGCATTTGTGGTAAACTGCTTCTCCCTCCTGGGGCGTGGATGGTGGCCCAGACCTTTTCAAAGCCAACCAATAGTCGCTCTCCAGGCCATCACCAAACTCCTCCCATACCTGAGATTTTACATCAGCAACAGCCTGGGCTACAGCACATTTGGCCTGCCAGTACCTCTCTGCTGCCTTGGGAGCCCCACAGGACATAAAGACACAATAGTCCACTTTTTTTTTCTTTTTTAGCTGGACAGCCCCCCTCACCACAGGTGTTCACCACCAGGTTTGAGGGTTCCCACCACAACAGGCACCAATGACCTTCTAGTCAAAGCTATGAGCTGCCACCTAAATAATGTAGGTACGAACCAATGCACATTTGGATTCCATGTTCCCTGCATTCGTCAGGATGTGGTTGTAGCTCTTCTAGAGGTGGGAGTTAAAGGCCCTCTGAGAGGAGACTCCGCCAAACATTCCCAGGAGACCCTAACTACACAACACCCCCCTAAAGACTCCAAAAAAGGTGTCTATTCTGAAATGTCATTCGGTGCATAAGCAAAAAAAAAACAATCAGGACCCGTTCTCCCACCCGAAGGAGGAGGGAAGCTACCCTTTCTTCAATGCCAGCATGTGGGCACCAAGATGGGATGTAACAAGAATGCCCATTCTGGTTCACTGCCTCTCCCCATAAGCATCTCCAGAATGGAATAATGTCCAGCCCCTCTCGAGATGGGTTGTTCCAGAGCCCAGCTATGTGTTGCGGTGGCACTGACTATATCTAGTTGGTATCTCTCAACCTCACCACCTTCTCAGGCTCCTTCCCCGCCAGCGCAATAACATTCCATGTCCCAAGAGTAAGTAAGTAAGTCGTCAAGGATCTGTCCAACAGAACCCAAGTCTTTGGTTTCTGCCCAACTCACAGCACACCCAAGACCTATAGCCCTTCCCATAGGTGGTAAATCCATGATCAGGTGGACAGCTGTTTACTTTTTGGGCTGGGCCTCACATCCGGTTTGGACTTGGCTCTCCATGCCTGTGTGGGTTTTCTCCAGGTACTTTAGTTCTTGCCAACAGTCAAATGACATTCACATTAAGCCAGTTGGCTACTCCAAATTGCCTAGGTGTGAGGTTTGACACCACCACCTATGGGAGGTGTACCCCCTTTTGCCCATTGTCAGTTGAGGTAGACTTCAACCTCCCTTTGACCCAAGTAGCTTGAGGCATCCAGTAAATAAGTAAGCGTGAGTGAAACTGGAAGTGCTCCTTGTCTACAAAAAATTACTAAAAAAGCCTATAGTATAATTGTGGGCTGTCCCAGCTAATAGATACACTACTTAGGTGTAATCAGCAACTGGACTCCGTTTTCCTTCGTTTCTATGTCTGTCATGATGTCTCATCAAGCCCTTTGTGCACTTAAGTGCATGTTTTTGGACTGTGGGAAGAAACCGGAGTACCCAGAGGAAACACACACACAAAAACAGGGAGAACATGCAAACTCCACACAGAAAGGCCCAAACTGGGAATCAAGCCGAGGACCTTCTTGTTATGAGGCGGATGTGCGAATCATTACTCCACCGTACCGCCTTCCAAAAGGTTACTATATTAGCCGAAGCATAAAAAAAGAGGTTTCGGTTACTATGGTAACCATGGTATTTGAAGTTCTTCTTTACATATCTTACCAACTACTTACAGATTTGATGTTTGGTTCATTTGAAATATCATTGGACAGACTTTTAAAAAGAATGAATCTGATTGCTAGAGTAAACATTGGTTGCTAGGGAAATATTCTTGATTGAATATCTCCACAATTGCTTATGAGAAATATTTGATGTTTTGTGTTACAAAAATTCAGATGTTCCATCCAAGGAGATTCCAACAGAGGAGCTTTGTACACCGCTTCTAGTTCAAAAGATCGTTTGAAATTACTACACCTGTACTTGTATGATGTTGCACTGTAAATGTATAATTTTATTCATATAGTGTGAAGCGTTAGTGTGGTTTCTGAATCCAATACCAAAGTTTATGTTGGCTGCTACAAGAGCCACGTTTATGTCTGTGGTTGTAGTGTTCACGCTGATGACAAAGCCAAAGCTAATGATTCAAATGAAGCAGGAGATTGTAGTCAGAGCACCCCAATCCTGCTGAGTCAAGACCAAGCTCAGGATATTATAATCATTTGATTATCCAACGTCAGATGTTTAACCCAATATTAGAATAGGTGTTGAGATATTGTGGCTTCTGCTCACACATATTCAAACTCATTTCCCATATTTGCATAAATCACATGTTTGTACAGTTATTATCCATTACCAACAACAAAAATTAACTTAATAAGATATATAGTCATACATAGGTAAAGTCTGTTGGGCTTTTTACACCTCAGCCTAGTGGCTCACCAGGCCAGTGCTTATCCCCGGTTTCCATAGCGTGAAGCGATTAGGAGTTCAACTCCCTTTGAATGGGACGCTAGTCCATCGCAGGTTACCTTCCCAGTATATTTTACTGGTACCCATTTATACTGCTGGGTGAACAGAGGCACACTTGTGGTTAAGACCTTGCCCAGGGGTCTCAGCACAGTGAGGGTTTCACTGGGATTTGAACACACAACCTCCTGATCATGAGCGCAGCACCCTAACCACTACACCACCGGCCCAAATTATAGAATGTCATAAACCTCTACAAAATCTGGACAATATATCCCATAATACTGATCATAAAAGGAAAATATATATTAATTTTTGAAGAAATCTGCATGGAAAGACCGTTTTGTTGAGCTTATTCGTGATTAATAGCAGGTCTTGAGGACTGGAGCAGCAAATCCTGAGACTGCATTGGTCTATTCACTGACCACAGCTTGGTGTGCTGGCGTGACTCCAGAAGATGACACTAATAATCATTCACCGCATGCTGTTAAGCTGGGTTTATAAAGAAATGCTGGGGTATGTTGCTGGAGTCGTGCGAGTCTCTGCTAATATAACCCATGATATGGGAAATGTACGTGCACACACACACAATATTTTATGGTGGGCTAAGTTGGAAGTATGTTTCCATGGGAGGTGTTTTCTCCTCCGTTGGAATGAACTTTATGGTATTACTGTAGGACTCCAGTGGAAAGCTTCGAAAAGCTTGGTTTGCATGCACAAAGTTTTAATTTGGCTCAACTATCATGTCTTACCCGGTTGTCCAATGCTCAAGATTGTCATATGATAGGCAATGTGATCAAACATGTTGCGCAAATGCAATGAACTCTGTCTATATACGTATGTGGCTTTAAATAAACATTTGGGCCCGGTGGAAAATTAGCCACTTGCTGAAGACCTGAACATACATTTCCATGCAGTTGCAGCCTGAGCTGAGAGCCCAAAGCTTTGCTTCAACACTGACTTGAATGTTGGCTTTGAAGAGGGGATTAGGATTAACATTGAATTCACATTTTAACAAAGACTTGACCTAGAACTCTTGTAGGAGACATAACCACTTGTCAAAACCTAAAGAATAGCTAATGTTGTTGCATTAATTCATTGATGAAAAGTTGCTGTGGTCTTTGACTTAATTGAAAAAAAGAAGACCTCCAGCCGTCCCAGTTCTCCAGCTCCATTCAGTCACAAAAGCTTTAAAGAAAAACGCTTCTCTCTTTTTTGGTCTATTATTATGTCCCTCACTTGTGATGCTCTCAAAGGCCTTCACCTTGAACTCCTCTAAAATCACGTGATATAATGGCACAAAAAATGTGACTCACATTTCTAAAAATTTTGAGTAGCAAATTAATAACGCTGCACTGCAGATAAACATAGTCTAACTCAAATGCACCGAACAAGCTTTTTTTTTCATCTTTATGCTGAAGACACACTGGTGATGAACAGGATGAAAGTCTCAATCCTCATAACCACTTTTGTCACGTTGTACTGTCCTCAGCTACATCTGACAATAAAAATAGGTAACCCAAACTTGTGTCATCATGCCTAAATCCTGGGTTGTGGTTAGGACCTGGTAGCTGGCGGGATACTTGGACCAGCAGCGAATTGGGGGGATGTGGTTAGACTCCCTTTTTGGGCCATGAATAATGACACAATTGTTTGTCAGTCAGACAGAGAACAGGTGTTATAGAGCTGCAGACTGTAAAGCTAGAGGCCAATGGCCTTGCGCTCTGATTTCAGGGGAAGGGAGTGGAGGGGATCACGAACTTTGGTGATACTTCTGACATGCTAGGTGGTAATCCTAGAATACATGTCCACTATGTCTCTTTTTCAGCTCATGTCAAGAGAAAAGCTGGGCAGTATTATATGATTAATCATAAACATCTGACTGATTAATTTAAGAGAGGAAAACAAGGAGTCTGAGCACAGATTCTGTCTTGAGAACATCAATGTTTGGAAATCCGTTGCATTTTGCAGAAAAGACCACGCAGCAGGAGCAGTTTTATATGCATCTGTGGAAGCCTGCAGATGATATTTAAGCATAAGTGCTGGAAACCACAGCAATGCTAATGTTTTCCGTCGCAGGCCCTCCCCAGATAGTTTGTACCCAAAAAACACTTCGTAACTCACTGATCTTTTGTTGGGAGGTTCCTGAATTTGGTGCCAATTGAATGTGTCAGTATAGTCATGCTCCAGCTCCAAGGCTTCCAGTATTTCAGGGAAAGGGGATGTTTTGCTGAGAATTTTCACCTTCTATGTGTGACTTGGCGAAGGTAGGGACTCATTATCAATCCACCAAAACTGATGAGGTTAAATATTGATGGTTCATTCCAAAAATGGGACATGGGAAGCAGTTTCTATGTAATGTGTGACTGCCACTTACTTTTTTTTTATTTTATTTTATTCCTACACAGATCTACAGCAACTTGTCTTACCTGAGGTACCAAACACATCAATTTTCAGCGAATGTGGTTTATGCGTTTGAATTTCTTTTAGCTGTGCCCTTGAGGTCACAAAGTCAGGTCCTCAATGTTTCACATAAAGAGTGTTTGTTTTGGACAGTTCCGCATACTTGGACCTTTCAAAAAGTTTTGCAAATTTTCATGACACCATTTTTCTGTATGATATATCTCCTGTAACAATGGCAGCAGTGTTGTATTTAATATCCCCATGCATCAATGCTGGGACCGTCAGTGTTGTTGGCAGTGTCACACTTTTGCTATTGGAAAAAGAACAAAAACGCAAACCAAAACCAGATTTTTTTTCCCCTTTTGTCAGTACCATTTTGGACACCTCCCCCACTACTCTACAACAGGACTCACATGCTTGTGCATACGCACCACACACACACACACACACACACACACACACACAAATCAGGAATGCTTTTCTGAGACAGAAATTAGTTGCCAGGCAAGATGCTGCTGGGTGGTGAGCTAGTTAATGAAAAGCAGAACTCTGTTCAATGAGCCATATGCTACTAATCCTTTTCTCAAACTCCAAGTGAGGAAGTGCGATGCTGTAATGCTTAGCATGCCCCAATAAAGTCTGGGACATCCTGTTTGAAGACTCTATTCCCATATCAAGTTGGCTATGGCTATGGAGCTGCATCTTCACCTTTGTAAAAGGTAGACTTCTCTACCTTAATGGGGGGGGGGCATTTCTATATAGGACAATGAAAGATTGTTTGCTTTGCTGCTTTTGGTGAAACCATTAAATATGTCGTGTAGGACCCTGCAGCAAAGTAGAACTTTCCTTTCCGAGTGGAACCACCGAAAGAACCCTTGAGGAAGAATGCTAGCAGATGCCATCAGCAGTACTGGCAGCTCTGGGGTTATTCTAGTCTTTAGAGCAAGTAATGTTTAGATCCAGAGCGTGATAGTACTGTAAAGCCAAAAGTACAAAAGACTATCCAGACCTTTAAAGGTCCAATTTGGCTCACAGACCTTTTCACTTGTGGTATGCGCAAAATAAAGACTAATGAGCTGGATATCAGCCAACAACTACAGACTACCCAGGAGTGTATTACCACAACAACAACAATAAAAGCTACAAGTTCACTGCACAGGTTTGCAGCCATATATAATATTGTCTGTTTTTAGTAAGTAACTTTTAGTCCGCTAAAAAGTTCCGAACAAGTTAGTGAACAACTTTGACCAAGTTAAAGAGATGACCTATCGAATTATAGAATTTATGATTGTCTGATATTTTGATCATCATGATCAGTGGTTCTTCTCCTAATAGCAAAGGAAGTTCAAGGTTACAGGTTTAAATATTCATCAAAATATGATGTAGATATACAGGTGATATAGACCAAGCAAGCCAAGTCACTGAAGATGACATATGATGTAATTTGATACCCTGAATTAAAACATACCTCAGAAAAAACATCAAACACAAGCAAATACTGATTCCACACCTTGGGGGCAAGTTTCAAATTAAAGGTCTATTCATTCTTTTTTTTTATTTTTCTTCCATCTCACAGCCTGATAAATCAATGTCCTATAAATTATGCAGTGAATACCATGGCATGCACTTTGTACTACACTGTATTGGATGGAAATGATTGCGATGGCCACTGTGGTTTGCTAGGTGGTTTGTGCCCCTGTGGTGAAAGAACCAAAAATGTCGAAATGATTGTCATGCAGAGGGCAGTGGCAGCAAGTAGCCAGGCAGTTGGGTCCGCCCCTTGGAAATGGAATAGGACTCATGGGACAGGGCTTTCCTTTCGGCCCAACTCAACTCTAGAGGGTCAGGGCCATTAGCCGCCTTAATATTCTGCATTACCTTTCCAGCCATTTGTTGCCCCTTTGTTGTGATACCTACTTAAAATATCAAAGCCCGCGAGAGCCTCAATGAGACATTTGAAAACTGAGAAACGCAGGTTTTATGTGTCAACGCCATGTCCCCTCCCTCTCCCTCTCTCTGTCCCCTCTCTTTAGCCAGCCCCATGCAGGTAGTCATGGATCAAAAAGGAATCAAAAGGGAGGGGTGTTACAAAAAAGTTTGGGGTGGGACATCAATGGCTGACATGGTTGAGGCAGAACAAAAAAAGAAAAAACTATACAAGAGAAGCGAGGAAGGAGAGAGAAATCAAAGCTTTCCAGCAGAATGGAGGCAGTGAGAAATTTTGAAACACATTACCTGAATGTAATCTTTTTTTTTTTTTTTTGTCTGCTCTGGTTTGAGAAGTGTGTGTGTGTGTGTGTGTGTGTGTGTGTGTGTGTGTGTGTGTGTGTGTGTATGTGTGAGTGAGAGAGAGAGAGAGAGAGAGAGAGAGAGAGAGAGAGAGAGAGAGCAGACAAAAGGCAACTGGGCAGGTATCATGCCCTGGTCCTTGGCCGGGTCAGATTGGCTCATGGATATGAGTTTACCAAACAGGTAAACAGGTTGGGTTCCACTTTCCTGGGATTGGGGGGTGTGGGCTGTGCTTGGGTAGTCCCGGGATGTTCTCAGTACCAAAACCATACAGTTTAAAGTGTATACACAAGCCCATTTAGCCTACAAATTAATTTACCTCCTGAAGGCAACGGAACCCCTTCAGACACCACAACACCAAAATGAGCAATAGGAACCCCCCCCCCCCTCCTCCTCCTCCTCCTCATCCTCCTCCTCCTCCTGCTGAGTACACGCACTGACAATCCCATCAAGCCAGAAGAGGAAGTGTATGTAGATGTGTGGACAACATAACAGTTCCAGCATATAGACATTTAAATGTTTTTTCAACAACCTTTTGTGGCGGTTGCATGGTGAAATGTTTCATGCATCTGGTCCCACGTCATTTAGTGACAAAGGACACTTGGCTGTGCAGATAGTATCATATTCCTGGGAGACGTATGAACTTTGAAGAACCAGTCGGAGTTTGTCCCCTTATCGTAAATCTCTGATCTGTTCTTTCCCACTGATCTTTTCTAGTATCTGACCCAAATCTAGTGGTCTTGGCCCTCCATAGTAATATGTTATAACACAGGAACCAAATCATCACTCGTTGCTAAATCTCGTCTCTCGACTTTTAGTAACACAAAACTCAGTCAAGCTTTAACTCCTTTTTAAATCACACACATACTTCAGCATGTCTTCTCATATGGGGATTTATTATAAGTCGTAGCATTACTGTAATACCATCACCTGGCCTTTTGCATTAAAGTCTTATTGATCTATAGTCTCTTGTTGTCTACTGATCCTGGCTTCCTTTATAGTTCTGTTGATTATTGAAATAAGCTGGTTTTGATGTGGTCATCCTGCCACTATGAGCATGTGTTCTCTAAAGTCTCCAAAATGAAACAACAGCAACAACATAGATGAACACTGACGATCCATTTGATCAGAAACACCTGTACGTTCATGAAATTAACCAATCAGCTAATGCTAGCAACCCAGTGCGTAAAAATCATAAAAATACCGTTAAAGAGCTTCCGATAACGTTTACATCAAACATTAGAATGGGGACAATTGGGATCTCTGTGCATTTCATTGTGCTGTGTTTATGGGTTGGACTGGTTTGACGACAATCATCAGATGTCAGGTTATGAAGTACGTCTACTCACTGTAATCTCAAATTTTATTGTTTGGATGACATGAGTGGAACCTGACATGGTCTTTGGTTGTTGTAGACCATCCAGCTCCTAGTTCACCAGGTTGTAAAGTCAGAACTTTTCTTCTCACCAGTTTGCAAGACTGGTAATTTGAGTTACTGTACCTTTTCTGTCAGCTGGAAACATTCTGAATTTTCTCATCTGACCTCGACGTTTATGCTTGCTGGATGCTTTTTTGTTGGTTTGTTGTTTTTCGCTCCAATCTTTGTAAACTCTAGAGACTGGTGTGCATGAAAATCGCAGGTCAGCAGTTTCTGATCTGCACATCTGGCACCAAAAACCAAGAGTACATTTTTCTACATTTTGAACGTTGGTGTTAGCATGAAATGACTATCTTAACCGATATCTGTAGACATTGAGTGAATACCATTCAATGTAGACATCAACACTCTGATCGATTTCCTCTTGACACCTCCCCTACCCCATCATTCTTCCAAAAGTCTGTTGGGCTTTTTACACCCGAGCCTAGTGGCTCATCAGGCCGGTGCTTATCCCCGGTTTCCATAGCGTGAAGCGACCAGGAATTCAACTCCTCCTGGATGGGACGCTAGTTACCTTCCCAGTATATTTTTACTGGTACTCATTTATACTGCTGGGTAAACAGAGGCATACATGTGGTTAAGACCTTGCCCAGGGGTCTTAGCACAGTGGGGGTCTAACTGGGATTTGAACCCACAACCTCCCAAGCATGAGCCCAGCACCCTAACCACTACACCACTGGCCCCACTATTCTTTCAAAGGGAGCTTCTATAGCTTCCCTCAAAGCATTCTGTTAAAATAACAGCCATGATAGTGGTAGCCAGTGGAGCCACAATCCAAAGGGGAATAGGACTTGACCAGCTAAATATAATCCACCAAGGGTTGTTCACACCTTCGCATTTATCTTGAAATACCTGACCTGTCAGCAACTGCCTTGTGCTGTTACACAAACCAAACCACATTCAGTACTCACAACCAGGACATTCTGCCAAACTAGATCAGAAACTGCTCCAATAATGTTTCTAATACGTTTTAGTTTTGGATCATTTACATCTCCGCCTCCATTTTAACCAGAGTTCAAATCCACACTAAGTTCATTACTCACAGAAAAGAGATTCTTCTGAAATCTTTTCAAATTTAGATTATATGGTATAGCTTACATGCGACATGGTGGCACTGTGGTTAGCACGTCCGCCTCCCAGCAAGATTTTCTCCGGGTACTCTGGTTTCCTCCCATAGTCCAAAAGCATGCACGGTAGGTTATTTGGAACAATTGGCTGTTCCACGTCATCTGTGAATGTTGGCCCTGCGATAGCCTGGTGAGCTGTCCAGGGTGTACCCCCCCTCCCCTCACCTGAACTCAGCTGAGATGAGCGTCACCCTCCCTGTGACCCGAATCAGGATTAAGCAGTTCAGGTAAAGAATGGTATACCTTACTGATTTATTGTGTTAGCTGTGGTTTGAATTCTTAAATCTCAAGGTGTGGATAAATTTTCTCTAGTGGCGAAATGCATGCTCTATATTTTCTTCTTTTCCTTTCGGCTGTTCCCTTTCAGGGGTCGCCACAGCGAGTTATCTGATTCTCATGTTTGATTTGGCATAGGTTTTTTCATCGGATGCCCTTCCTGACACAACCCTTTAGCAAGGGGCAGAAACACGCTGACGGCTTTGCAGCTAGTCTTGTCAAAAGTCAGCAATGGTTCTTTTACATGAACCTCTCACCATAGACAGTGAGAGACATAGCCGGCTTTTGATAACCCAGTTAGCTGCACTGGGGGGGACAGTGACAACCTTGTGGAGAGTGTGACTCGAACCCCAATCCTCGGATCAGTGATCCAGCACCTTTACCACTAGGCCACCACTTTCCCAGTGCTAAATGCGCTATATATGCTAAAGCTAATAAAATCAATCAAAATATGTTAACTACAGAACATTTTTGAAACCATGAAGATTTTTAAACACTCATAACAAGTTAATATTGAAGGAAGGAACCTCTAAGTCAGTGGTTCTTAACCTTGTTGGCGGTACCGAACCCCACCAGTTTCATATGCACATTCACCGAACCCTTCATCAGTGAAAAATAAAAATATGATTTTTTACAAATTCAAGACACATCTTCATTCCCCATCTCCATGCAGTTTCACGAAGTATTCCTTTAGTTTTGCCGGTGCGAGACTAGAGTTGCTCAACTTGGCATTGCAAATCATTCAGATATGATGCTGAGTCCCATCACGTTCCGTGATGCATGTGAATCCATGTTGTACATATTTGTCCAACCACTTTCTTTATTTGCTTGCCATAGTTAGTATGGATTAAAATATTCCGAAAAAATCTCACGACTTCACACATTGACTACTGAGCGGGCTAAATTCCCCGCGGCACTGATTGGCCAAGCAATGTAATGTGATCATCTGCAGCCAGTGATGGCCAAGCAGGGCGTGTCATCACTAATTGACATGAGTCGGGTGTGTCCTGACCTCCGTGGCAGAGGCTCCGTCGAACCCCTGAGACCGACTCACCGAACCCCTAGGGTTCGATCGAACCCAGGTTGGGAACCACTGCTCTAATGTCTATGTATTGTTGTTGTCCTCCATTATATAGTCCTCAGAACACAGAAAATTATACTTGACAGGCAGCATTAATATTTGTTTGATTTATGTTATTAACTTCACGACAGAGAAGCAATAAAGCATAGTAAGGGAAATGTTGTTTACAACTGTTATCTCATCTCATCGCATTTTCTTACGCTTAATCCGGGTTCGGGTCGCGGGGGCAGCAACCTAAGCAAAGAGGTCCAGACAGCCCTCTCCCCAGCCACTTCCTCTAGTTATATTGTAAGTAATATAAATGTCAGGCGCTAATTAGGGTCGCGGGGAGGCTGGCGCCCATCCCAGTTGACTCCGGGCGAGGGCAGAGTACACCCTGGACAGCTCGCCAGGCCATCAAAGGGCCGAAACACGCTGATGGCTATGCAGCTACTTTTGTCGAAAGTCAGCAATGATTCTTTTACATGAACCTCCCACCATAGACAGTGAGAGACATGGCCGGCCTTTGCAAACCCAGTTAGCTGTACTCGGGGGAGGACAGTGACAACCTGTGGTGAGTGGGGCTTAAACCCCTAACCTTAGGATCAGTGATCCAGCACCCTATACCACTAGGCCACCACTGCCCCTGCTGTATGGTTTGTTGACAAATTAAAAAATTGGCCAGATATGATAATCACATCACACCACCCTTCTTCTTCTTCTTCTTCTTCTTCATTTCTTTTCGGCTGTTCCCTTCAGGGGTCGCCACAACAAGCCATCTGCCTCCATCTCACCATCCTCTGTATCTTCTTCTCTTACACCAACTACCTTCCTGTCCTCCATCTCCACATCCATAAATCTCTTCTGTGGTCTTCCTCTAGGCCTTCTGCCTGGTAGTTCTAACCTCAGCATCCTACTACCAATATATTCACTATCCCTCCTCTGTACATGTCCAAACCATCTCAATCTAACATCACACCACCCTGTCTGTTAAGTAGATTATCTATAAGTGTGTCCTCTCATGTTTTTACGGTGCACTCACACCATACTGGTCATGATTCTAACTCAAGCCAATCACATATCAATATGTACCAATGTTCCCTGATAAATACTGCTGCATACAGAGGTCATTATTATGTTTCATCCAATTTTATTACGATTTATACATGTCACTCTGATTTGTACCTATGCTCTCCCGACGTTGCACCCATTTTTTCCACTGATGTTCACCTGTCTATACCGATGTGTATTGATGTTCATCAGAATTTTCCTGTTTCCCCAATGTACTCCAAGCATAAATAAAAACTATCAAATATACTTCAGTACTTCAATTTCACCACTTCCCCCAAATTTGTCCAGGGTCCTCCGATGTATGTTAATGTTTTCCAATATGTACCAATGTTTCTGCCAGTGTAACATTGGAATATGATGGGGTAAATTTTAATCATGATCAATATGGTGAGAGCTCACCTTTACCTATCACAGCAGTAGTGGTCTGGGTGAGTTCATATTATATTATAGGAATGAATTCCCCTTCTGGCGGCACGGCGGTGTAGTGATGAGCATGTCCGCTTCACAGCAAGAAAGTCCTGGGTTCGATTCCCAGGCTTTCTGTGTGGAGTTTGTATGTTCTCCCTGTCCATGTGTGGGTTTCCTCCGGGTACTCCAATTTCCTCCCAAAGTCCAAAAAACCCCAAACTTGCACAGTAGGTTAACTGGCTGTTAAACAAATCACCCCTAGGTGTGAGTGTGAGTATGAATGGTTGTGTGAGTGTTGGCCTGGCGAGCTGTCCAGGGTGTACTCCGCCCTCGCCCAGAGTCAGCTGAGATGGGAACCAGCCTCCTCACGACCCCAATTAGGATTACATGATTCAATGAGTGCATTCTCCTTCAAATAAAATCAGGAATATGAACAAGGGCTGACCCTTGTATTATATTTCTGTGGTACGCCGCTGACATACAACCGCCATATGGAAATTAAATGCTGTACATACACACCGATGTAAAATGTTGGGTATATAATAGATATATATTACCGAAGCACTTACAGAATTATTGTAAGAAGACTGTACAATTCAAAGCGCATCAGACCCAAAGAGTATATGACATTTGTATGCCACTGTAACACAGCTGTACGATGTCAAAGGTCATTGCACACAACAGATCTAGGAACTGGACCTGATCCTAGGAACTACCTATGAGATGGAAAAGAATGAACATGTTCAGAACTCCATGACTAGGGTCTACAATGGCATTTTTTCATCACACAACAGCCGAGTTTCATGCGACACACCCATAACTGTCCGCGGAGTTTTCTCAATTTTTTTTGTTGTGGACGGGTGTGACAAACTGTATAACACCCAAATAGCAGAGTAAATGATAAATGATGGCGAGTACAATAAGAGGGAAATTTAGCATATTAGCACAGATTAGCTGCTCGGTCATAGCGAGCCAGGACTGTCAGATACCGAGACTTATCACCAACAGCTTACATAAGGTTCTGATGCGCAGTGATAACAACCTGTCTTTATTTTTACCACTACTATACACAAGCATTAAAAACAGTTTTTTTTTTTTTTTCCAGCTGGGTGTGTCGGTATGAGCAGAAACCAGCCAACTGTTTGAAGTTTGGAACTTTTTTCTCTTAGGCTGCGTTGTTTCGTCTCCGTGTGGCGGGAAAGGAGAGACAGCCACTGCAAACAGCAGGTGTGGCTTTTGAACGAAGCCACGACATGGCAGATCTCTTTGGTCTCCATCGTCTGATTCTTGTTTTCATCAAAAGAAGAAAGGCCCTCCTTACTGTTGTCTTTCATCTCTGGGAGCCGACCTCTCCTTCATTCTCTACCTTTTGTTTGTTTGTTGTACCTGTGCTGTAGCTTTGTGGCCTCCAGCAGGTGTTACTATTTATGCTCTTTGGTCAGACATAAGCGCTGGCTGATGATAGGAAAAGGACAAAACTCTTAGCCATAAATACTGACATGACTAATGGCAAAGGTATCTGAACTTGAAATGAATCAAAATTCAATATTTGTCAGCTTGGAATGATTAATATTGACCCAGGTCAATGTGGAGTGTGACAAGCAGGTTGGTCGGACGTTGTTTCTGGAAACGCACTCCCTTACATGTTTATTTTGAATATTCGGAGTGCTGCTGTATCCACTCGTGACATCACAGTAAATTTCCTGTTAGCTATCAGATCTCTGTGTTCGTGTCAATCAGTGATCACTTTGACAAAAAGCAGTAGCTAAACCAGCCCTACACAATGGAGGATCTAAGGCTAGGTGTGCTTCTCTCTCTCTCTCTCTCTCTCTCTCTCTCTCTCTCTCTCTCTCTCTCTCTTTCTCTGTGTGTGTCTGTGTGTCTGTGTTTGTGTGTGCGCGCGCACGCGCGTGTGTGTGTGTGTGTGTGTGTGTGTGTGTTTGTGTGTGTGTGCATGTCTGTGTGTGTGTGTGTGTGTGTGTGTGTGTGTGTGTGTGTGTGTGTGTGTGTGTGTGTGTGTGTGTCTGTGTTTGTTTGTGTGTGTGTGTGTGTGTGTGTGTGTGTGTGTGTGTGCACGTGTCTGTGTCTGTGTGTGCGTATGTGTGTGTGTGTGTGTGTCTATGTGTGTGTGTCTATGTGTGTGTGTGTGTGCATGCATGGGTGTGTGTGTGCGTGTGTGTGTGTGTGTGTGTGTGTGTGTGTGTGTGTCTATGTGTATGTGTGTGTGCATGTGTATGTGTCTGTGTGTGTGCGTCTGTGTGTATGTGTGTGTGTGTGTCTATGTGTGTGTCTATGTGTATGTGTGTGTGTGTCTATGTGTGTGTCTATGTGTGTGTGCGTGTGTGTCTATGTGTGTGTGCGTGCATGTGTGTGTGTCTGTGTGTGTCTATGTGCGTGTGTGTCTATGTGTTTGTGCGTGTGTGTGTGTCTATGTGCGTGCGTGTGTGTGTTTATGTGTGTGTGTGTGTGTGTGTGTGTGTGTGTGTGTGTGTGTGTGTGTGTGCGCGCTCTACCCAAGCAAACACTGTGGGTAGCCATTCCGTGCACTTCACCCATTGATGACCCTGTGGAGAGGATGTACCATTCGCATGCTACAGGAAACACATTCAAGAGGACAATTTGGTGTTCATACACCTTCGCTGTTACGCTACCGGTCCTACCAGTAGTGTGATATAAGTAAACAGTGCACGTGCTGAAACCTTCACATATCCGGTATATTTTGCTCATGCTTGTTAGTCTTTATTTTTGTACATGTAAAATGAAACTTTTTCCTTCATGATTATTTCTTACACGGCTACACAGTGGCACAATGGTTAGCACGTCCATCTCACAGCAAGTAGGTCCCAAGTTCAATTCCCAGCTCAGAACGTTTCTGTGTGGCGTTTGCATGTTTTCCCCATTCTTGTGTGGGTTTCTTCTGGAAGCTCCGGTTTCCTCCCACAGTCCAAAAATATGCACAGTAGGCTAATTGGCTGTTCTAAATTACCGCTTAGTGTTAGTGTGTGTCAATGATTATGTGTGTCTTGGCCCTGCAATGGCCTGGCGAGCTCTCCAGAGTGTACCCCGCCCCCTTGTCCAGAGTCGGCTGAAATGGGAACCAGCCTCCCTATGACTCTATAGAGGATTAAGTGGCCCAGAAAATAAATGAAATAATAAATACTTTCACAGTGTTTCTCATGCTGTTCATTTATTTTCATGTTTATTTCTAATTCTTCAGCACATGGATTTGAATTTTACGTGCTTTATTCGTAGGTTTATTTTTGATGTGAATTTTTTTTATTTTCAGACATTACTTTTTCACATTCTAATTTTGTAATGGGTAAAAAGTGCTGGATCGCTGATCCTAAGGTTGCAGGTTCAAGCCGCACTCACCACAAATTGTCATTGTTCTCCCATTGCAGCTAACTGGGTTACCAAAGGAAGGCCAGGTCTCTCACTGTCTATGGTGGGAGGTTCATGTAAAAGAACCATTGCTGACTTTCGACAAGAGGAGCTGCATAGCCGTCAGCATGTTTCTGCCCCGCGATGGCCTGGCGAGCTGTCCAGGGTGTACTCTGCTGTTGCCCAGAGTCGGCTGAGATGGGCGCCAGCCTCCCCGTGACCCTAATTAGGATCCGGGCGAGGGCAGAGTACACCCTGGACAGCTTGCCAGGCCATCACAGGGCAGAAACACGCTGACGGCTATGTAGCTACTGTTGTCGAAAGTCAGCAATGGTTCTTTTACATGAACCTCCCACCATAGACAGTGAGAGACATGACCGGCCTTTATTTTTTATTTATTTATTTATTTTTTTAAACACAGCCAACTAAAAATACAGATTTTTCTATAGGACTCAAACTGAAAAACTGACAAGTACACCATGTGTGTCATACATGTCAATGTCACTGATCAGTCTTTGTCAAGAAACATGCAATAAAACAATCATCAATTATCAGCTGTCTGGGTAACTTGTATATCTTCATCCCTGTGCACCCAGCTGGTGATATTGAATTATCAGTAATACAGTATTTTAATCAGGGATCTCACATGAAGCTTTTTGATTAAACACTTTTGTGAAAACAGTCAATACAGGCATTTACTGAACCTCTTTCTGCTTTTAACAGGAAACCACATTCCACAACAATATGTCTAGGGCATGGCTTCTGTGTCGTGCTTTCTTTGCCGATGCCACGGATTCCAGGGCGGCTGGCACGGAAAGACTGCTGCTAGGCATGCTTTTCCAAAGTGTCAACAACCATGTGGGGGATCAGTGTGGTCAGTGCACACGTGTGTGCCACGCCTACTGCAGATGGGCCTCTTTATTGTCTTGTTTTTACTTTCCTGTTTTATTGTGGCTTTAACATGATGTTACTGTAGCAGTGAAACCTTGGTGAATACAACAGAGCGCGTATACGAGACAGTGCTATGAAAAGTGTCGGATCAGACGTCACATCTACCTAGAAAAGCACTTGATGACCCTAATGATGTGAGCGAGAGTGTGCGCCGCATGCAGTTAGGCCTGTGGCCTGTTTTTAGCAGCAATCTCCAATTACAGTGCCTCTAGACAAGAATTTTACCTCTCAGGGGAAAGATTGAAGACTGGAAAGCATGCTCAGGAAGGAGATAACGTCATCGCATGAGGTTTTTGGAGGAGTTTGAAGGGTGGCGGTGTGTCCTTCATGCTTGCAGATCAATAGAATACAACACTTTAGATCTATGTAGCAGTGTAGCAGGGTTGTACGTCTTTCTGCCAGCCAGTATTCACATAAATCACAAGGCCTTGAACCACACAAACCCTTCACCCTCTCAGCCTAAACCACCACCCAATACACATACACATTTATACCATTCTCCCCAAGCCCCGTCAGCTATCTCTCTTAATACTGTTCCAGCGGAAAGATCCAGATGATGGTGTTCAACCCAAAGATTAGACAGTAAATGCACTTCAGTGTGTATTTTCAAATTTTACTCAGACCTTATGTCTCGTTCTCAGGCCCTGGTCGATGTTTGCTGTCTGCATGCTGTTTCTGTGTCATTATTTTGGCTCTCCGCGGTTGGATGGGTGGCATGGAAAGCAGCAGCCTCTTCCTCGTCGGAGTCGAAGGAACAGTACTGTCCCATGATGAGTCAGTGAGGTCTGCTTCTATCGCGGCGTCCAAATGTAAACAGGGCATGTCACACATGCACGCACGCACGCACACACACACACACACACACACTCACACACACACACACACATACAAAGAGTTCCACACTGTAATTTAGCCAGATTGATCTTTACAATAAATTATGTTATTTCTAACCCACGAATGGCCCACTGCTGAATCATGCCTGGCTCTGGATATCCATTAAGGTGCAGAGTTGTGCAGCTTAGAATCGCCCCTTCACACCACCACTTTCCTAATTTCACTCCTTGCTTTAGCTTACTCTCTGTGAGGTTATAAGATTCCCAGTGACCATAAAGGGTTCCTACAGGTTCCCCAGTCTACTTCTACCTCACAATGCAGACCAATAGCTGTTGGGTTTTTATACCTGAGCCTAGTGGCTCAGTAGGCCCGTGATTATCCCCGGTTTCTGTAGCGTAAAGCAACCAGAAGTTCAACTCCTCCTGGATGAGGTTGGAACTACTTGGCAGAAGGCCTAGAGGAAGACAAACGAGGAGATTTATGGATGTGGTGAAGGAGGGCATGAAGGTAGTTGGTGTAAGAGAAGATGATGCAGAGGATAGGGTGAGATGGAGGCAGATGATTGGCTGTGGCGACCCCTGAAGGGAACAGCCGAAAGGAAAAGAATAAGAAGATAGACCCAGTCATTTTTCATCATTGTAATGTAGCCCTTTTTAAAGTCATACAGATTCTCACTTTTTCCGGCTTCCAACAGCTCAACTTTAAAAACTGATTGACCACTTTCCGCCTAATACATCCTACTCCTAGACAGGCGTCACTGTAATAAGGTAAGCAATGTTCTTCACCTCAGCTGTTAGTGCCCATCATTACCTTTTTCGTGAGCTACACGTAAGCTACCGTGGCACGATAATTTTGATTCCGCAAGAAATTATGTGTATGTTTGTCCATAGTCCATGGCCGCACACTCAGTTTTATAAGTTATTACCTTTGGTTTGAGCAATACCTTGTTCATGTTATTATTACTAGACATTTGTAATCTTATAAAAATTGTGATGAAATAAAGTAATATGAGGATCGTCATTACACTTAGAATTTCAACTTTGTCCTCAAGTTACACGGAGCATGTGTGCGTCCGAACACTTAGAAGGTGTAAATTTTTAAATTTGAATTTCTCCACGAATGACATAGCAACTAATGTCATGACAGTAGTTCATCGTCATCATCATCATTTTCTGTAACAGCTTCATCCTAATTAGGGTCACAGGGAGGCTGGTTCCCATCCCAGCCAACTCAGGGCGAGGGCAGAGTACACCCTGGACAACTCGCCAGGCCATCGCATGGCGGAAACACGCTGACGGCTTTGCAGCCTACTCTTGTCGAAAGTCAGCAATGGTTCTTTTACATGCCTCTCACTATAGACAGTGAGACACATGGCCGGCCTTTGATAACCCAGTTAGCTGCACTGGGGGGGGGGGGGGGGACAGTGACAACCTTGTGGAGAGTGGGACTCGAACCCCCAACCTTTGGATCAGTGATCCGGTGCCTTATACCACTAGACCACCACTGCCCGACAGTAGTTCAGTTCAGTTCAGTTCATTTTCTGTAACCGCTTAATCCAAATTAGGTTTGTGGGGAGGTTGCCACCCATCCCCGCCAACTCCGGGCGAGGGCAGAGTACACCCTTGCCAGCTTGCCAGGCCAGTGCAGGGCGGAAACACGCTGACGGCTTTGCAGCCTACTCTTGTTGAACGTCAGTAATGGTTCTTTAACATGAACTTCACACCATAGACAATGAGAGACATGGCCGGCCTTTGATAACCCAGTCAGCTGCACTGGTGGGGACAGTGACAACCTGTGGCAAGTGGGGCTTGAACCTACAACCTTAGAATCAGTGATCCAGCATCTTTACCACTCGGCCACCACTGCCTCCATGACAGTAGTAATGTTGTTAATTATTAGTGTAAACACATCATTCAGGTAACTTAACATAGTGTAACAATAACAGTAGACCCTATTATATAACAACAAGGATGTGATATTATATATGCCAGTTGGTGCCATGGAAACCAGTCTTGTTTTCATGGTTGAGCCGTGTATACCCGACATGGGTAAAATACAATTGAGATGAGTTGCATAAACTACTATGGATAGGATCAGAAATGAGTACATCAGAGGGACAGCACATGTTAGATGTTTTGGAGACAAAGTCAGAGAGGCTAGATTGAGATGGTTTGGACATGTACAGAGGAGGGATAGTGAGTATATTGGTCGTAGGATGCTGAGGTTGGAACTACCAGGCAAAAGGCCCAGAGGAAGACCAAAGAGAAGATTTATGGATGCGGTGAAGGCGGACATGAAGGTCGTTGGAGTAAGAGTAGAAGATGCAGAGGATAGGGAGAGATGGAGGCAGATCATTTGCTGTGGCGACCCCTGAAGGGAACAGCCGAAAGGAAAAGAAGGAGAAGATGAGTTGCATAAACTACTATGAACCAGAGAATAAACAAATACAAAACGAATAAATAAATATCACTAAATTAATTTCCTCTTCTCCTTTCATGCCTCTTTTAAAATGTGAGGTGCTCAACTGAATGTAGGCGCTTGTCGTAAGTGACGTATGGTGCATGTAAGACAAAGCGCGGCTTATCCGGACTTCCGATCTTTCAAGTGAGCAAGTGAAGGCTGAGTACTAAACAAGTATTCAACGTGCACTTGCTCACTTGAAAGATCGGAAGTCCGAATAAGCCGCGCTTTGTCTCACAAGCACCATACGTCACTTGCAACAAGCGTCTACATTCAGTGGAGCACCTCACAAATAAGAGTCATCCAATGTGTCTTTAAGTCTCTGGAAAAGGCAACTAACCGTTCCTGAAAACTTTTAGTTTGCTGTAAATAAAGGCGTTGAATGAAAGGTTACCTGGTGACCAACATGACCCAAGCAGTGCAGTCTATTTCTCATAAGAATGATTTAAAAATATGAATCTTGAACATGATTCAGCACTTCATCATATATGATTCTGTAATCCCACATTCATCTCGAGAATTGATCTGAAGTGCTATTGCTGAGCAGCTTGATGTGATGACATTGTAGAGTCAACATTTAGTTTCTATACTATATTAGAGGGATATCACAAAGTCTATAAGCCTTAAGGTCAGTTTTTCTTTTGTCAGATGACAGTATTCAAAATCCTGTCTGTAAAATCAAGGTTTTTTTTATAGCTGGAATGACTTGGCAGTAGATGCTTTCCGGCCTTCTGGAGGTCAGCTGGGATTATGTTAAACGCTCCAGACACTTCCATCGGAAATAACCGAGAGCCAGGAAGCTACCTCGATTTACGGGACAGCGTGGCTTCCATTACGTAAGGTTTATGACAATGGACTGAATCATGGCTCAACTGCTGGATCAATTAAACCAATGTAGCCATGAGGGTGTCTTTGAGGCTATTCCAATTGGTAGTGTATATATGGGGTAAAAATGTACATGGAGCAATGACTACCATGCAAGAATTACAATTGTAAATATAATATCCAGTGCAGCTAACTGGGTTATCAAAGGCGGGCCATGTCTCTCATTGTCTATGGTGAGAGGTTCAAGTAAAAGAACCATTGCTGAATTTCGGAAAGAGTAGCTGCAAAGTTGTCAGCGTGTTTCTGTCCCTTGCTAAAGGGTCGTGTCAGGAAGGGCATCTGACCCCAAAACCTATGCCAAATCAAACGTGCGAATCATGCACTGTGACGACCCCTGAAAACAGGAAAAAGCCAAACGGAAATCATCATCATCATCATCATCGTCAATATCCTAGATTCGTTATACCACTTATATTTCCAACATGTCGTTAGAGTTTTTAAATTTTAATTTTAAACTGGTATATTTCTTTTTTCCCTGTATGGATGTTTATTTGTATATACTGTATGTGTATTTATCATATTCATGGACTTTTAGAATGCAGCTCATATGCAGATCTTGCTGATATGACAACCAAATTTCCATGAGAAGATCTATCTATCTAGGGGCAGTGGTGGTCTAGTGGTATAGGGCGCTGGATCGCTGATCCAAAGGTTGGGGGTTCGAGTCCCACTCTCCACAAGGTTATCACTGCCCCCCCAGTGCAGCCAACTGGGTTATCAAAGGCTGGCCATGTCTCCCACTGTCTATGGTGTGAGGCATGTAAAAGAACCATTGCTGACTTTTGTAAAGAGTAGCTGCAAAGCCGTCGGTATGTTTCCGCCCTGCGATGGCCTGGCGAGCTGTCCAGGGTGTACTCTGCCCTCGCCCAAATTTGGCTGGGATGGGCACCAGCCTCCCCGCGACCCAAATCAGGATTAAGCAGTTACAGAAAATGAACTGAACTGAGCTCTATCTATCTATCTATCCATCCATCCATCCATCTATCGATATATGAATTGCGACTAGTGTTGGCAGACATGACAAATGCTGTATATCTAGAGCAGAGACTCTAATTGCGAACATCTATGAAGATCTCAGTTTGTTCACCTGACTGCTGTTGACAGATAACAGGAGCTGTAAAGCATTGTGATAGAAGATAGAAAAACCATTAACATTCTGTACTATATAAATAGGAAGTGCCTTTATCTGACTTTGAGCGGCGAAGGTCGAACATGTTGTCATTGTACCTGAATACAAGCTTGAGGATCGAGTGGTTTCAGAAAATGATAGACCTGCATACATTCTAAACAGAGCGAAGTTTGTATACTTGTTTAATGCTGCTAGTGTGTTCAACTGGTTGAGAACGTGCGAGCTTCCTCATGATGCAGACAAGTATGATGGGATATCCGAGCCATGTCATCATCTAAAAAAAGATGTCTGCTACTGTTCTCTGCACTCTTCCACGATTTGACTTGAGATGAAGATGGCTCCAGAAGACTCTGCAGTATTTGCGTGACCAAGGATGTTTCCTACAACGCAACACAACACAGGAAATACAGCAACTGTTTCCATTGTTACTGGAATCTGATTTTGGGAACGGAATTCCCATATTAGCATCAATCAATTACATCGCATAATATTACAATAATGGAATGCTGTTTGGTCTATACTGTAATTGCAATATATATGACTTTTCCTTCCCTCCAAGCTTTAAAAATTCCTCAACAAGACATCACCGATTTATGATTATGGTACAAGAACCAAACGTAATGGAAGTGTAATGGGTGTTCATCAAAAGACAAAAGCATTCTTTTCCTAAAAAGCCTTTTTCCCCTTCAAATTTCAGTCCAAAGGCCTCTCGTTTACCTATTTATTTACCCTGTTAAAAATCAAAGACATATGGGGCTTTAAAAGCAAGGGGGAAGCGAGGATCTTTGGAGGATCTTTGGATAAATGCCCTCAGATAAGTGGACACAAAGACACAAAAGAACAAAAGCAGCTGAGTCTGGGAGTGCTCCATCACCAAGGGTCACTGTTATCTTATCCAGGAGAAAGAGGAGAAAGACACATTGACACCTCTGCGCGTCACGCTCTTAATTCCTCCATCACTGCACTCCTTCTATTTTTCTTGCTTTCTTTCTCTGCTCCGCTCTCTCTCCCTCTTTCCTCTCTCTCGCTCTCTCTCTCTCTCTCTCCTGCTCTCTTTTCATTGAGACAATGATAAGGCTGCCGACAGAGGCCTCCTGATAAGACAGTCATTCCTTCACCAGTGGAAAGTGTTAGCTGTTAACAGTTATTCACATCACTTGACCTTAGACTGCAAAGCCGGAGGATCTTTCAGCGGGATTATTTATATTCAAGCCGCTTTGCTCTTGCGTCGGTTGCTTAAGCATGTTCCTTATTAAGAGGCACGCTGTTTTGGCTAATGGGGTCAGTGCTAACATTATACAGCTTAACCTTAGCTATTTGGATGCAGTGTATCTAGTATGGCGGCACATTTATCAACAAAGTGCTAATAAACCTTACTGATGTAATTGTACACTTTTGACTTTTATTCAAAATTAATGCGTCTTACCTACATAATAGATATACAGTACACTGGTGTACTAACGAGAGGACCATAAGCCCGAACCCTGAACTAAGGTAAATAACTTCCCAAGCCTACCAGCTCTTATTTTTCCAAATCCCATTTGTTGTCTTCATCAACTTTTGGGTTTCTCGCCAGTTCTGTGAACACAATGCAGTTACTTGCTAGAGCCAAAAAAGCGGCCCGTATTGCCTTCTCAGATCTGTGCTACGCCACATTTGAACTGGGCCTCTGCCAAAACCAGAGACTACTTGACAAGTTGAAAACAGCGGCGTCCTCTGGGCTATTCTCCACAATCTAGAAATATGCCTGGCAACTGCACATGCAATTAAAACGAGGGGGAAAATCTCACAAACATAGCTGCAAAATAGTGTGAGAGGGCTTTCTTTAGAATATAAATAGTGCTCAGTCATCCCACGTGTCATATACGTACATCATTTATGACCTTTTTTTTTGAATGTTGTTCTTATATACAACCAAAAACTATAATATATTCACTTCACTGACACCTGAAAGAGGTAAAGCCCTGAACTGCACTACAAATAACACCCCATCTGGCAGCAATGTATCACATAGTTAATTCATTTTCTAAACCGCTTAATCCTAATTAAAGTCGTAGGGAGGCTGGCGCCAATCTCAACTGACTCTGGGCGAGGGCCGGGTACACCCTGGACAGCTCACCAGGCCATCCCAAGACCAACACTCACACAACCATTTATACTCACACTCACACCTACGGATGATTTGGAACAGTCACCTAACCTACTGTGCATGTTTTTGGACTCTGGGAGGACACTTGAGTAGCCGGAGGAAGCCTGCATAAGCACAGGGAGAATATGCAAACGCCACACACAAACGCCAGAGCTGGGAATCAAACCCAGGACCTTCTTGCTGTGAGGCGGACGTGCTAACCACCATGACATCATGCCACCTATGTATAACACGTTATTATGACCAATTTGACAATTTCTCAATAGATTTGATCCCAATTAAAAAAAACTAAATTTTGGACATCAAAAATAATTAAATACAATACCTATTTAATATGTTTCAAGGGGGAGTTTCCTATTAAGCGGCAATATCAGAGCCTGCATTTGATGATATCTAGGCATCAGGTTGGGGGAAGCACAAAACAATAAGCGATGCCAGCCAGCTGAGCCCTGGAAGGCACAGACTGAATCTATAATGCAGTGCAGGCAAGCCAGCGCAACAACAACAGAAAAAAAAAAAAAAAAAAACCTTTGGAGAAGTGCCCAAGCTTAAAAACAGATCGAGGCAGGACATGACCCCTGCTTCCCTTGATTAAAGTGTTTGAAGTCACTGTTCGTCCTGACTAATATCTGATCACATCAGGAGCACATGGCATGATGTCTGGTGCCTGAGGTTTATAAATAAAACTGCCCCAGTCATCATCCTCCCACTCATGTGCCCAAAGAGTCATGGTGGTCTTGCAGTACTTTGCCGTTTTTCTTATTCAGACAAGCAGCTACACCAGTAGCAGGAAATAGATTGACATGTTTTTGGTATGCAAGGTGTAACAGTAGGCTAGCTCAGCTCTAACAACTGGCTTGATTGGACCTTATTCATTCATCGCAAGAAAAATGTGGAAAAGGAACACACACACACACACACACACACACACACACACACACCAGTGCAGCTAACTGGATTATCAAATGCTGGCCATGTCTCTCACTGTCTATGGTGAGAGGTTCATGTAAAAGAACCATTGCTGACTTTTGCCAAGAGGAGCTGCATAGCCATCGGTGTGTTTCTGCCTTGCGATGGCCTGGCGAGCCCTCCAGGGTGTACTCTGCCCTCGCCCAGAGTCAGCAGAGATGAGCACCTGCCTCCCCATGATCCTAATTATGATTAAGCGGTTTAGAAAATGAATGAATGAAAGAACAGTATTCACAATAGATCTGAAGTTCAAGTTCCAGACGATGCCTCAGAAAACCACAGTAAGATGCCAAGTTAGCAGAGGGAATGAAAGAGGGCATAAATATGAATATGGTCATATAGTAATATGCTTCTGAACCAGAAATGGACTGGGGAGCTGTTCTTATTCCACCTTTCACCCAGAGCTGGCCAGAATTGGCTCCAGCTTCTCAGTATACATTTAACAGATAATTAATTCATTCATTTTGTCAAAAGGCATAATCCTATTAAGGTTATGTGGAGGCTAGAGTCCATTTTAGCCAAATGTGGGAAAAGACAGGGAGAAGGACAGTGGTGGATCAATGTTTAAGGCTCTGGGTTCTGGGTGACTGATCAGAAGGTTGGTGGTTCAAGCTCTACCACCAATTAGCTGCCATTGCTGGGCACATGGCCACACTTGAACAAGGCCTTCAAACCTTTGCTGCTCAGGTGTATAAATGGGGTAAAAATGTAAGTCACCCTTTATTAGGGTGTCCACCAAAATGTAATGACCCTGAACCACTCTCCAGTCCATCGCAGGGTTAAAACGCATACAACTATTCATACTCACACCGAGGGGCGATTTGGAACAAATTGGCCTAATATGCATGTATTTGTACAATTCATAGTGCCAAGAGGAAGCCCAGCCAAGCACAAACTGCCTTCACTGACCCTGGGACTTGAAACCAGGACCTATTTTGCTGTGATGATAAAGTCCTTCCCACTACATCACTGTGTTACTTCACTTATCCCTTAACATCCTGCAGATGTCATTGGGGTGCCTTCATGGCGAGACTTGGGCTGATTTGGCCTGGCGGAGCCCATCCCTCTCCAGGTCATAGAAACATGCTGACGGTTTTGCAGCCTACTCTTTAGAAAAGTCAGCAATGGTTCTTTAACATGCCTCTCACCATAGACAGTGAGAGACATGGCCTGCCTTTGATAACTCAGTTAGCTGCACTGGGGGGACAGTGACAACCTTGTGGGGACTCGAACCCCCAACCTTAGGATCAGTGATCCTGCACCCTAACCACTAGACCACCATTGCCCCATGTGTCACACAGTACAGATAATGAATGAAATACAGTGGTACCTCACCTTACGGAATTAATCCGTTCCAGAGCCTTTTTCGTAACCTGGATTTTACGTAAGTAGAACGGCATTTTACATGTAAAACGTGTGATTCATTCCATGGCACCCAATACTACTCTTTAAAAAGTATAAAAGCATACCTTTTAAGGTACTTACTTCATGTTGACCATGTCTTCTTAGCAGAGTTATAATCTTACAAATGTTTATACAAGGTTAAAAGCCTGAGCCAAAAAATAAATTTGCAATGATCACACTCGAAAAACTCATGAACAAGCTGCTGCTCAAGGGAGGGAGGGCCAATGGGAGGGAGCCAAAAGGGCCAATGGGAGGGAGCTGCATCATCCCTCCTAGCCAATGGAAGGCCAGCAGGGCGGGATGTTGGAAGCTAGTCAATGGGAGAGCAGCTCTTGCATTGTTTGAATGTTTGAATGGCGCGTTTGGCATGTTTCGTAAGGAGAACTTGTTTCGTATACTGAGACAAAAAATTTTGGAAAATATTTTTCATAACCTGGATATTTCGTTTGCGAGGACTATCGTAAGGTGAGGAATCACTGTAATTAATAAGTAATTTTTGAATAGGGTCGCGGGGAGTCTGGTTACAGAAAATGAATGATCGATAATTTTTGAATGTGAGTTTTATATATTAGAGTTATTTACACATGAAATTAAATCAAGATCAAAGCAAACATAAAACTGTACAAGTGCAAAGTGTAAAAATGTACATTTATTAAATGCAAGAAATAAATAATATGTGCCATGTATACAAACATACAAGTATGAAAGTCATATCCTAATACTTTTGTCAGCTTTTGAGCTCTGTGAGATCAACACTGAAGCGGACGGCAAGAGAAAAAAGTGTCAATACCAAACTGATAGTGTAAGGCCGTGATAAACAGTGCACAATATTATTCATGCTGACTTACGGGAAGCCAGGCAGTAAACATAGTGCAAGAAGACAAGCTATAACTATTTTCTACCCCCTCTGGCTGAAAGTGGCTTTTAAATCAGGGTTCAGGTTTATAGAGTGGAAATTTGCACTACTAATTGAACCCAGCTTTAGATTTGGTGCCTATGATTTGAGCTTATTGATCTCATATGGATCTATATGTGTGTGTGTGTGTGTGGGGGGGGGGGGGGGGGGGGGGTTGAATGAGTGGGCAATCCATTGGCCTTTGCTGGTGGTGGGACAGCTTTCCTGCTCTTGTTCCACTAATCGATCAGCAGATCACCGTAACGAGTGGCTCTGAATGGAATAGACAGGCCCACCCCCTCCTCCCCGTGTCATCAGTCTTGTCCTACAAGATGCCTCACACTCAGTGATGGCATGGGAGACTGCTTTGGTCAGCTTACAGAGAAAAAAAAGTCTAACCCTCTCTCTCTCTCTCTCTCTCTCTCTCTCTCTCTCTCGCTCTCTTTCTCCGCATCACTGGGAGAACAGCAAAAAGAGAAGGACAACAAAGTGTTGGATTCTTCAAATAGCTTCCTATTTTCATGCACTGCTGCCAGCAGAGAAATGAGTGCCCCCCCCTCCTTTGGCACCCAGCCAGATATCTCATTGGCCCTTTAACCTTTTATCTGCATTCAAAGGTAGCCCTATACCTACCATTCATCAAAGGAGTTCAAATGTGACCACCTTGCAACCTAATGCCAATTTTTTCCTTTTTCTCACAGCTCAAGAGCACAAAAATGGACCGACTGCAAAACACTCAGACTTGAGCCTATCTTAAAATCAGTGATCAAAAAAATAAAACAACGGTAAATTGAATTAGAGGAGTAACTGGAATTCAATTAAATCACAGCTTTAAGCTACTGCCTGGTTAATAAACTCCATACTGTTTTACGTAGCGTTCTGTTACAGCAATAAGCAATTTAATGTTGAAATGTTGATCCATGCTAAGTGCCTTTGCTTGTCCTCTGCATTGTATTAAGCATACTTTTATGAGGTTGGACATTCTGTCTTTTTTTGTGTTCCTTGAAGGGAAGTGGCATGGTGGTTTTTTTTAATATATATTAATATTTTAAAGCCTCAGATTGATAGTGTGATAGAACACATGTTGAGATGTCAGGAATTGTTGCAATACAGTGATCCCTCACTACTTCGTGCTTCAGTTTCTACGGCTTCAGTGGATTGCGGGTTTTTCAAACACATTTATTGAAAAATATAAACATAAGCAAATTAAGGAAAAATAGGGAAAGAGTTAAAGAAAATGTCGCAAAATAAGGCCAATTATGCAAAAAAACAAAACAAAACAAACAAACAAACCAAAACAAAAAAACAACCCAAAACCCCCCAACAAAACTACTTACATTTTTATGTGAGGTGCACATCTGAGTGTATTTATATTTTACTTACATCTTATGCATTAATTTTTGGATTTTAATTGTAATTACAAGCATTTATAGCATTGAATATGTTCAGTTTAGTTAATTTTCTGTAACCGCTTAATCCTAATTAGGGTCGCGAGGAGGCTGATGACCATCCCAGCTGACTCCGGGCAAGGTCAGAGTACACCCTGGACAGCTCGCCAGGCCGTCGCAGGGTGGAAACACTCTGACGGCTTTGCAGCTACTCTTGTCGAAAGTCAGTAATGGTTCTTTTACATGCCTCACACCATAGATAGTGAGAGACATGGCCGGCCTTTGATAACCCAGTTAGCTGCACTGGGGGGGACACTGACAATCTTGTGGAGGGTGGGACTCGAACCCCCAAACTGCCCGCATTGAATATTTATGTATTGACAGAATATACTCATATACATATACTAGGGATTTAGCTCAGTTGGTAGAGTGTCCGCTTTATCCTCCAAAAGGTCGGAGTTCGAATTCGGCCACGTCATACCATAAAACGTTAAAATTTGGGAGTTGTTGCTTCCTGCTTGGCACTCAGCATCAAAAGGATAGAACAATGCAATATGCACATTGAGCATACGTGTGTAAAAATAATGTGCTATACAAGCATCCATCATAATAATAATAATATACATGTATGTATACGTCAGTAAGGGGGGTCGATCGTACTTCGTGGATATTGGCGGTCGTGAGGGGGGTCTCGGTCCCCATTAACCGTGGAAAGTGAGGGATCCCTGTATATTGTTAATACAGTTCAGTATTTGGAAGGAAAAAGAAAAAAAGTCTATTAATTTTGAGAATTTTCTTGAAGTGTACTGTTAATGTCACATATAATTAATTTAATATACATCAGAATATTATACTCTATACATTAATATGTGGCACCATACATTATGCTAGGAAATAAAACATCAAGGCTTTGCTGTTATAGGAAAATAATTCATATTCACATCACATGTCCTCTTTTTGAAGCAAAATTATCATTTACCTACAACAGCATGTGTCAAAGTTTAAAGAGGTACTTTAATGATTGCAGAAAGGGTGGCATGGTGGTATGATGGACAGCACTGTTACCCCAGAAGCAAGAATATTATGCGTTCGAAACTCACAGCTGACCAGAGCGTCTTTTCGTTTGGAGTTTATATCCTTTCTCTCTCTCTCTCTCGCTCTCTCTGGGTTTCCTCAGGTTTCCTCCACAGTCCAAAGAAATGCAACTGGTTGGTACAACCTGCCTCGCACTATAAGTCAGCTGAGATTGGCTCCAACCTCCCCTGTGACTATAACAGTCAGCAGTGGAGACAGTAGATGGATTGTGGAACATCTACAAGCTGAGTTAAAGCCATTTGCTCAGTTGTGTTTCTTGTTTCGTTCTCTTGAACTTAATAAAACAGTACAATACAGATTGTTATGGTACTGAGAAACTGGGATGTCTTTCCCATGGTGGAAAACCTAATGACTGTAGCTTTTAATGACTTAAACACAGTGGAGACTCTATCCATGAATGTTAAATAAATGGTTCATTGTGGAAAACAAAAATTTTCTTTGTTGAATAAAAACATCTAGGCTTGGATTTTTATAAATGTCTATCACATAAGTCACTGTGAATTAGTCGATACTCCTTTATGAATGATAAATTATTGTATGTATTGTACTGGAAACCACTGCTGGAAAGATTACCAGAGCTGCTGCTACAGAAAATAAATTAACGCCTTCTGACCAATCACGGCGGATTAAATAGACATAAGGGCGCTCTGGGGGCATGCCCAAGCAGGTGCAGACGAGTGTTTTTATTACACTGAAATAAAGCAATATTAAATAAATACATATACTGTATTACATAAAAACAAGCAAGTTTTTAATAGTTTATTTTTACATATTTATTTACCAAAATAAAGGCAGGCCAGGTGAACATAACTAACGGCAATGTTTTGGGCTGACTTTCAGAGCTTAGTACAGATTTCATGGAAATGTACCGCTTAATCCTAATTAGGGTTGCAGGGAGGCTGGTATTCATCCCAGCCAACTCCGACCGAGGACAGAGTACATCCTGAACAGCTCGCCAGGCCATTGTAGGGCGTAAACACACTGACGGCTATGTAGCCTTACTGTTGTCGAAAGTCAGCAGCCTTTGATAACCCAGTTAGCTACACTGGGGAGACAGTGACAACCTTGTGGAAAGTGGGACTCAAACCTGTCTCCCCAGTGCAGCTAACTGGGTTATCAAAGGTCGGCCATGTCTCTCACAGTATATGGTATGAGGCTGTAAAAGAACCTGAATAAAGAGTAGCTGCATAGCCTTCAGTGTGTTTTTGCCCCTTGCTAAAGGGTTGTGTCAGGAAGGGCATCCGACGTAAAAACACTACGCCAAACGCTGTGCCAAATCAAATATGTGAATCAGATGATTTGCTGTGGAGACTCCTGGAAAAAGGGGAAAAGCTGAAAGGAAAAGAAAAAGATACCATAGACAGTGAGAGACATAGCCGGCCTTTGAGAACCCAGTGAGGTGCAATGGGGGTAAAGTTAATAATTTCTATGTAAAAACATAAGAAGAACAAAATAAAATTAGATTTTATGGTTATTATTTCTATTTTAAATCATACTGTTAATGTTCCCATTTGTTCCAATTGACAGTGAAAAAACCAAGTTTCTGTCAATTTGATTCAAGAAATATCCACTCGGAATAATATTTTTAAACTGGAGATAGAAGACAGGTTGGGGCAGTGGTGGTCCAGCGGTATAGGTCGCTGGATCGCTGATCCAAAGGTTGGGGGTTTGAATCCCACTCTCCACAGGGTTGTCACTGTGTCATCGTCTTGTTGGGTTGTCGATGGCCTGGCGAGCTGTTCAGGGTGTACTCTACCCTTGCTCGGAGTCGGCTGGGATGGGTGCCAGCCTCCCTGCAACTCTAATTAGGATTAAGCGGTTACAGAAAACAAACTGAACAGATATAAAACAGATTGTGTAGTTCCTGTGTTGTACATACTAATAGAAATTGTAGTAGAAAGACCCGTGGAATGTTAATTATGTATTCTGTCATGAACTGTTGAATAATTAACTGATGGCTCATGTGTGTTAAACTTGTAATTGAACTATTAATTGATTGTTAAATCATCATATTATGAATGGTAAACCAATAATCAATCTGTCCAGTGACTGTGAAATTTGTAATCAGCCTGTTAAGTGATTATTCATGTAAAATAAGTGGATGATATCCAGAAGACTTGCAGAACGGCCAGAAAAATGGGTCCTGGGTGACACATGAGCAAGCTCCTCCAGCCAGGACTCCAACAAGGGCTTCGATATAGCGTAAAGCTGCAGAGCCCAGAAAAGACTACAGATTCAAACGCAGACCTCAGTCTGAGGCCTGACAAGGTTATTCCTGGCAAAACCAAGCCCAAGGTCTGTAACATCACCACAACACAACCACGGACTGCGTTGAATCTTTGCACATTAGAAGATCATTGTGTTGGACGGTTACACAGAATTATCAAAAACAAACTATATAAGCTCTGCTCAACAGAGGAGGGGAGCTCATTTTGTTTTGTTTTTGCATTTTTATTCTGTGATTGCACCTGCTTGCTGATAACGCTTGATACTTTGGCTGAATAAAGTGTTTCTGAATTTTGAACCCGTCTTTTTGTGATTTAAACTGTGTCTGCTATGACCAAATAAATAAATACAAAATAGTGGTTAGCGTGCTGCGCTCATGATCGGAAGGTTGTGTGTTCAAATCCCATTTAGACCCTCACTGGGCTAAGACCCCAGGGCAAGGTCTCAACCATAAGTGTGCCTCTGTCCACCCAGCAGTATAAATGGAAACCAGTAAAAATATACTGGGAAGGTAACCTGCGATGGACTAGCGTCCCATCCAGGACGAGTTGTACTCCTGGTTGCTTCACGCTACGGAAACCGGGGATAAGCACCGGCCTGATGAGCCAGTGTGGCTCAGGGTATAAAAAGCAAAAAGTGTCTGTCATGGTTTTTAATGGACATTCACAGCAAGGATCTGGGGAAGAAAACGTGCAAAAAAAAAAGGAATTTTATCCAGGAATGTTGTGAATTGTTTAGTCATTGTGTATCTGAATAATTTAGAGTTTGATTGGAGCGATTAAGATGAGTAATTGGTTCCAGTCTTTGAAGATGCTGAGCTGCAGAAAATACCAACAGGCAAACAAAATGGTCAGACTATTACGCAACATGTGTTTTCTTCTTTGGAAAACATGTTGATTGTGTTATTATTGAGGTTGTTGGGATTTGGCAAGATCAGCCAGAGAGTGTTAATGAAGCGAGCAAAGTGGTGAAACAAGGAAGGATATAGCAGTTGATCAGCGACCTGATAACACTTGCGTGTGTGTTTTAGTGTGCACTCAGGACACTTTGATGTAAACAGCCACCAGTCACGAGCTACAGGCACGAGCCGGGTCATTTCACATTGAGTGCACTCGGCCACTAGTTGCTCAGCGGCATTGTCAAACATCTCCACGCACTGTTTTTTTTTTACAAACTGAAACATCGTGGTACACATGTGTGGATTGATTTGTGGGACTCTTTTAGCGCCAAGTCTTTAAGTTCTTTGAGAGGACAATAGATAGTAATTAATAATGCTGGTAGTCAAAGTTTCCTGTCATGTTAGAGCACAGGTAGCGTTTATTTGAAGGTCAGTGACCTCGCTGTCTAATCTGGAGGTGAGCTTGTATATCATGGAGCATCATGTTACCGAATGCAAATAAGGATGCTACAGAGCTGAAGAAATCAGATAATCTAACAGTTTTAGATTTTGCAAAAACACACATTTATTTATACCAATCATTATGCCAGAAGATTTAGCCTTATTCAAGATGCTTCAAAACCACAGGGTATATCCAAAACACAGCAAAATATAGACACTTGCACTGCAAAAACAGATACAGTGGTACCTAACTTTACGATAGTCCTAGCAGACGAAAAATGCAGGTTATGAAAAACAGTTTCCAAAATTTTTTGTCTCTGTATACGAAACAAGTTCTCCTTTTGAAACGAGCCAAATGCGCCATTCAAACATTAAAACGCACCATTCAAACAATGCACGAGTTGCTCTCCCATTGACTATCTTCCAACATCCTGCCCCGCTGGCCTCCCATTGGCTAGGAGGGATGACGCAGCTCCCTTCCATTGGCTATCTCAAAAACATCCTGCCCCGCTGGTCTCCCATTGGCTAGGAGGGATGATGCAGCTCCGTTGAGCAGCAGCTTGTTCATGAGTTTTTCGAGTGTGCTCATTGCAACTTTATTTTTTGGTTTAGACTTTTAACCTTGCATAAACATTTGTAAGATTATAACTCTGCTAAGAAGACATGGTCAACACGAAGTAAGTACCTTAAAAGGTATGCTTTTATTATTTTTAAAGGGTAGTATTGGGGGCCTTGTAAACGAATCACGCATTTTACATGTAAAATGCGGTTCTACTAACGAAAAATCCAGGTTACAAAAAAGGCTCTGGAACGGATTAATTTCGTAAGGTGAGGTACCAATGTCGTCTTCTTCTTCTTCTTTTCCTTTCGGGTTTTCCCTTCAGGGGTCGCCACAGCGAATCATCTGCCTCCATCCCACCCTATCCTTTGCATCTTCTTCTCTTATACCAGCTACCTTCATGTCCTGCTTCACTACATCCATAAATCGTCTCTTTGGTCTTCCTCTAGGCCTTCTGCCTGGTAGTTCCAACCTCAGCATCCTACTACCAATATACTCACTATCCCTCCTCTGTACATGTCCAAACCATCTCAATCTAGCCTCTCTGACTTTGTCTCCAAAACGTCTTACATGTGCTGTCCCTCTGATGTACTCATTCCTGATCCTATCCATCCTCATTACTCCCAAAGAGAACCTCAACATTTTCATCTCTGCTACCTCCAGCTCTACCTCCTGTCTTTTCCCCAGGGCCACTGTTTCTATACCATACAACATCGCTGGCCTTACCACCGTCTTGTACACTTTTCCTTTCATTCTTGCCAACACCCTCCTATCACAAATCACTCCGGACACTTTTCTCCAACCATTCCAACCTGCCTGCACACGCTTCTTCACCTCTCTTCCACACTCTCCACTTCTCTGGATTGTTGACCCTAAGTACTTAAAATCCTACACCTCCTTATCTCTTCGCCCTGTAACATCACCGTTCCTCTTGGGTCCTTGTCATTCACACACATGTATTCTGTTTTACTGAGGCTAACCTTCATTCCCCTCCTTTCCAGGGCATACCTCCACCTCTCTAGATTTTCCTGCATGTTTAAAATTAACCATTGGCTGAAATAACCAATATTTTGGTTGCCGGGAATTCAAAGTAACCCATATAAATAGGTCTGCGTCAGTTGTCATTAAATTGGTAAAATTCATTTGGCCACAATTAGGCTTAATTCTACTGGGCTTGCATGGAAGTTGGATCCTATCTTAGCAGACTCTGGGAAAAGGTGGGGAGCATCTTGAACAGCTTGCCGGTCTATCACGAGGCGAATACACACACACACAAAACATTTACACTCACACCTACGGGAAATTTTTAGCTGCCAGTTAGTTTAGTGTGAACGTCTTTGGACTGTGGAAGGAAACTGGAGTACTTGAAGGAAATCCACACAATTCTAGGGAGGACATGTAAACTCCACACGGTAATGCCTTCGCCAAGCACCGGACTCAAACGCAACACCTTATTATTATTGCTGTGAGGTAAACATGCTAACCACTCTGCCATCAGTAGAACTACACATCCCACTTCCTACATGTCATCCTTCTTTCAGTTTTTTGGGATCTGTTAGTGCCTTAACATATTACAGTACTATGTGGCAGCACATTAGAGGTGATGGTTACCTGGGGGGATGGGGGTCTTCCCTCATTTTCTCCCTCATTTCCTCCCTAATTTTTGTTGTATCCAATTCCAACCCATCAGGTATTGCCTTCCCTATCACATGACCACCACCAACCAGGGAGAGATGAAAGCATGCACACAAGCCCTCCATGACATGCGGTTTGGGGGCGGTCTAACATACTCGGAGGGAAAGCGTTATCCATCCTCTCATACGAATGAGCTCACAGACGCCCATGATTGGCTAGCGATCTCTGAGAGTGACAGGGAAGTGAGCGTATGTCATGCCTCCCTCCTGTGAAAGCTCGGCCAATTAACTCCATGGACTTCCGCTGCGGCATTAAACAGGATTTGAACTCTGGGTTACTAGTCGTGCACCTTGTTGATGCACCACTTGGGAGCCCCATGGTTAGCTGACAGCAAGTATTTCCCTGCATTTGGATCCCGGGCTCAGCAAGGGCGGCTCAGTGTGGAGTCTGCAGGTTCTCCTTGTACTTACCTGGGTTTCTTCCTGGTACTCCAGTTCCCACCCACAGTCCAGGTTACTTACAGCATGTCCAGAGGGTTCTATTTTTTTTCCCATCTTAGGGAATTCCGTAAGAATACAATTTTTAATTAATTATTAAATAGCATAGTGTAATTTTTTAAGCATTTGTGTAATAGCAGAGCAGGGCACCATAAATAAGAAACCACCAACTTGATTTTGGATGCACTGTGTGTGGTGCTTACATGTTTTGCATCTTGAAGCTGATTGGCTGTTATGCATCATAATATCAACTGGCTGTTTGCTCTTTGCCAGGAACGTGACATGTGCTTACATTCAAAATATATCGTAAGATAGTTTTTATTTAATTTAATTTCTTTCTGAAACAGCATCCAAACAACAACAAATTATTTAATAGAGAATTTGTAGCATGCTTTTTCAGGTTTTTTTGTGGAGAACATGTCTTAAATTTTTAAACATTGACAGAATGTTTTATTAAATAAGAACAGGAAAGAAACAGCACCTAGAACGTTCAGCATCACTTTGAGACGGTGCTTAAATCTGTATATTATTAGCTCTTAACACATATTTATAAAACGGGATGAAACATTATATATTCACTGATCTCAATTTCTCAAAAAATAGGCAAAAACAATCTTACAAAGGGTCAGGATGGTGTAACTGTGGTTGTTCTGTAGTGGAAAAATTAAGTGGCTAGATGTTAGCTGAAAGCGCTAACACCGGGATTTCCTTTCACAGAGGTTAAAATAAATGTTCGCTGATATGAGGAAGCTTCACAATATCAATGATGATTCCATTCTGTATGTTTTCAAAAGAAGTGATGACAAATTTGAAGGCGCACATTAAAAGAAATCCTGTGTTAGACTACAGCTTCGAACTAATCAGATCTGAGAATTCAACATTATGGGAAAAAAAAAAACTGGGGAAAACATTCTGAATGTGTGTGCATATATAATTGAGAAGTCAGCAAGACCACCAGTACACACAGTTGTGTAATCTGAAGTTAACTTGCCCATGTCATCCGAAGGGAGCTTTCAGTCTGTTTGGCAGCATAACAGCAGGACTAATCCCCCATCCATTATTATGCATACTGATCACCTCTCCCTTCCTATCATCCATCATGAGGGATAGAGCGAGGGTGAGAGATGTCGAAGGTTTGCTCTGACAGACGGCAGAGGAGCACATCCCTCACTGGATACAGCTGGTAATGAGGTGGCAAATTTGTGTTCTAAAGCCAGGCGGAGAGGAATCCCACTGAGACCCCTGCTCACACGTCCATGACGTTAAAAACACAGGCCGGCCTGAGGGCTAAGCTTGAGCCAGCCTCGCAGTCCGTCCCTCTGAAGAACAACATCCCTGAATTCTTTTTATTGATCATTATGGAAAGCTTGTTGCTGACCTGCTGTTTCCTCTGAGATTCTGAGAGCGACGGTTGTGTATAACAGATTCTCTACCAATGTGAGATTGGGACCATTTTAACAATTGTGGATTTATCTGCATAAGCAAAAACTAAAATACTTCCACATATATTTTCTCCATAAGATCTATCACAAACCAAAAGTTGGTCGGGATGCAAGTAGTTGATGATCCAAAATATGGAAATACAGGTTGACCCAAAAAACGACGTTCCACATTTCAAAAATAATCAAAATATTGTTTGCACACATAAAACCTGTGATGCAGGAAAAGTGGTGCTAAGCGCACGCAAGTGCAGGGAGACCATGCAAACTCCACCTAAAACGTCCCCAGCCTGGGAATCTTGCCGAGAGACAGAAGTACTAATCACTGTGCCACATAAGGGAAGGTAAAGTCCTTAGGGCTTTTTACACCCGAGCCTAGTGGCTTATCCCTGGTTTCCGTAGCGTGAAGCGACCAGGAGTACAACTCGTCCTGGATGGGATGCTCATCCATCACAGGTTACCTTCCCAGTATATTTTTACTGGTACCCATTTATACTGCTGGGTGAACAGAGGCACACTTGTGGTTGAGACCTTGCCCACAGATTTGAACACACAACCTCCTGATCATGAGCGCAGCACCCTAACCACTGTGCCACACATTTTTATAATTATTATTCTTAGAGAAGTTCAAGTTGCAGGGCAGTGGTTGCCTGGTGGTATAGGGTGATGGATAGCTGACCCTAAGGTTGGGGGTTCGAGTCCCACTCTCCACAAGGTTGTCACCACCACCCCCCCCCCCCAGTGCAGCTGACTGGGTTATCAAAGGCTGGCCATGTCTCTCACTGTCTGTGGTGAGAGGTTCATGTAAAAGAACCATTGCTGTGTTTCGTAAAAAGTAGCTGCAAAGCCATCAGCATGTTTCTGACCCTTGCTAAAGGGTTGTGTCAGGAAGGGCATCCGCCGTTAAAAACCTTCGCCGAATCAGATGATTCGCTGTGACGACCCCTTAGAAAGGGAAAAAGACGAAAGTAAAAGAAGAAGATTCTTAGAGAAGTACAACTATATTGATGTGCTTGTAATTTTTTAAAAACTAGCCAGACCTGTACTGGTACCTATGTCAGATGTTTCACGTAATCTTCATGCTAAAAATAAACATTCTAAAAATGAAAAATAAAAATATAAACTTTTCATAAGATGAGGCTCTCTGTAAGGAAATGCTCAATGAGCATTTATAGTGGGAGTCTCCTGTGTCAGTGTTCTGTAAGAGTGAGAAGGTATTCCACCATGGGTAAGTCTTCAGGAATTTTCATTACCTGGGTAATATGAAAAGATGCAGTTTTTGTCTTTCTAATTTAAAATAATAGACAAAGAGATGGCTGGTGAAGGAAAGAGAAAATGGTTTTGGGGACAGCTACAAATGAAAGTGTTTTTTTTTTATTACAATAAAAATTGCATAGCCTAATATTTTGTTGTATCGCCTTTATCCTTGATCACAGTGCATACTCAGCACAGCAACATTATTTCAGTCGGTCAGTTTAAGGCTCTGCAACATTATGTGGCAATAAAATGACTTTAAATAAAATGAATTTAAATGACAATCTGAACGTACTAAATGACTATAACACTTATATTACATTTATATTTATGGCATATGGCAGATCAGTAGCCCAGCGCCTTAACCACTGAGCCAACAATACCTCAAATGACCTGGTTATCCCATCAATGGACTTTTTCTTCCTGGATATAAAATTGTGGTACATATGCTGAAAAGGTTACTGATGGAGCATGAGGAATCATTTCCACACAAGAGCTGTCATTACAGAGTCCTGACCTTAACCCAATGAAAGGCTTTGGGATGTGCTGGAAAAGACTTTCTGGAGTGGTTCAATTTTCCCATCATCAATTCAAGATTTCAGTTCAGTTCATTTTCTGTAACCGCTTAATCCGAAATAGGGTCGCACCCATCCCAGCCGACTCTGGGCGAGGGCAGAGTACACCCTGGACAGCTCGCCAGGCCATTGCAGGGCGGAAACACGCTGACGGCTTTGCACCCTACTCTTGTCGAAAATCAGCAATGGTTCTTTTACATGAACCTCACACCATAGATAGTGAGAGACATGGCTGGCCTTTGATAACCCAGTTAGCTGCACCGGGGGGGATAGCGACAACCTTGTGGAGAGTGGGACTCGAACCCCCAACCTTAGGATTAGCGATCTAGCACCCTATACCACGAGGCTACCACTGCCCTCTCAATTCAAGATGTCAGTGAAAAATGAATTCAACTTTGGGTGGAAATAAACGTCGTGATGTTACTTAATAGGTAGATTTTATGCTTTTTCCACTATTCTGACCCATAAATGTTATCACAGTGTTGAATAGCCTTGTTAAATGATACCAGAGTGTCAAATAACAACATTAGCATGTATTTACGTTTTCGTTCTGCACTGTTTGAGCTGGTTGTAAACACAAGGTTTTAACCAATTTTTATTTCTCATTTCTTTTTTTTTTTATTTTGTCACTACATGCTGGGCCTTCTGATTGTCTTGCCTTTCTCCATTGCCCCTCCCCATGCACAGTGGCATCTCTGGCCATCACAGTCTACCTCCCAACACAATGTGCATGGAGCTTTCAATTGTTGGAAGGTAGCCAATCAGAGCAGAGTAAGCATATAGATTGGAAAGACCATAAATGGGAGGAGGAAACCAAACAGGCTGTCCAGCACATGCACCCAAAATCAGTGTTTCGGGGAAGCAGGATAAGTAGTTCCTGAAGAACTCTGGAGGATTTTGATCATGAATCTCACTATGGTGCGCTTGCTTGTGGGTATAATATCTGACTATTAGGTACGATAATGCCACGAGGATTAGATACTGTTAACAAGGCTCAATGTGTTCCAACAGAATATTATTAATGCATGACCGTTCTTCTATCAGGCAGTTTTAAATGAATAAGATTAAGTTTAAGATATGTAATAATTGGAAAATAATGGCCTTCTCTCCCAATGCAACAAACTGGGTTATCAAAGCCCAGCCATGTCTCTCACTGTCTATGGTGAGAGGCATGTAAAAGAACCATTGTTGATTTTCATCAAGAGTAGACTGCATAACCTTCAGCTTGTTTCTGCCCTGCGATGACCTGGCGAGCAGTACAATGAATGAATGAATGAATGAATAAATAATAACCTTCTTGGTGGTACTAAAAGCCTGCAATATACTACCATGTCATTGATTATTTCTCAACAACATCTCCAAGTATTTAATTTCTTACTTATCCATGAAAGTTAGAAAGATAAGTAGGAATACATCAGTAGAGATATTTCAATACAATGACAGATCGTTTTTTAAAGACACCTTGTAATCCACTAGCCATATTAAAAGTGATAACCTTTATATTCAGCAATATAAACTTCAGAATTATCCCACATGTAAAAAAAAAAAAAAAAGTATTTTCTTTTGATTCAATTTTGTGATTTTTATGTTCCACCTGCCATCGCTTAAGACAGTCAATCACTGGCAATTGTATACATGAACAATAAACAAGTTAGGCTTGCAATTAACACAAAAGCTTGTAAGAGAATACGTACCCAGGGGGGGTTATAAGTTTTGTGTATTGTAAGTTCTCCAAAAACATCACTCTAATCTTTTATTGTGTGATTAAGAGGCTTGTCTTGATCCCTCTTCAATTGAGTTGTCTCATTCTGGGGCTCCGCACTGGAATCAGTGTGATTCAACACAGGGTTTAGTAAGGCCACAAGCCAATGTAATAGGTTTCTCTATTATTTTATTTTATTTTTTAAATTAATTTTACAGAGATTTGATATACAAGGGCACACACGTTGTATTGGTTAGGACCCGTGCATGAATTTCTGGTAATAGATTGGATGATTATTATGTGAGGCATACTTTTGTCATTAATTTGTTTTCTTGTAAGTTGAATAACAGCGTGCTCGTAATGGTACACAGGCATCAGATACTTTTTACGAGAGGGAGAGATAATAGACATGGTGACATGAGTTACGGTTAAAGTATGCCCATTAGAGCTGGGCAAAAAAAAAAAAAATACACTGCGTCATACCACATGGGTGGCAAGGGAGAAATTATTACCGGCGCAATTTTCAAGATATGGAAGTGCGTATTGTTCTTACAAGCCTTCATATGTGTGAGCGCTTATAAAATGAAAGAGAGGAAGAAAGTGTGAGAAAGAAAGAAAGAAAGAAAGAAAGAAAGTAATTGTGAGAAAAAAAGAAAGTGTGAAAAAGAAATAAAGAAAGAAAGAAAGTGTGAAAAAGAAAGAAAGAAAGAAAGAAAGAAAGAAAGAAAGTGTGAAAAAGAAAGAAAGAAAGAAAGAAAGAAAGAAAGTGTGAAAAGAAAGAAAGAAAAAGAAAGAAAGAAAGTGTGAAAAGAAGGAAAGAAAAAGAAAGAAAGAAGGAAGGAAAGAAAGAAAGAAAGAAAGAAAGAAAGAAAGAAAGAAAGTGTGAGGAAAAAGAAAGAAAGAAAGAGAGAGAGAAAGAAAGAAAGAAAGAAAGAAAGAAAGAAAGAAAGAAAGAAATTGTGAGAAACAGAAAGAAAGAAAGAAAGTGTGAAAAGAAAGAAAGAAGGAAGGAAGGAAAGAAAGAAAGTGTGAGAAAGAAAGCAAGAAAGTGTAAGAAAGAAAGTGTAAGGAAGAAAGTGAGAGAAAGAAAAAGTGTGAGAAAGAAAGAAAGTGTAAGAAAGAAAGAAAGTGTGAGAAAGAAAGAAAGAAAGAAAGAAAGAAAGAAAGAAAGAAAGAAAATGTGAGAAAGAAAGAAAGAGAGAAAGGAAGAAAGAAAGAAAGAGAGAAAAAGAAAGTGTAAGAAAGAAAGAAAGAAAGAGAGAAAAAGAAAGAAAAAGTGTGAGAAAGAAAGAAAAAGTATGAGAAAGAAAGAAAGAAAGAAAGAAAGAAAGAAAGAAAGAAAATGTAAGAAAGAAAGAAAGAGAGAGAGAAAGGAAGAAAGACAGAAAGAGAGAGAGAGAGAGAGAAAGAAAGAAAGTGTAAGAAAGAAAGAAATAAAGAGAGAAAAAGAAAGTGTAAGAAAGAAAGTGTGAGAAAGAAAGAAACAAAGAAAGAGAGAAAGGAAGAAAGACAGAAAGAAAGAAAGAAAGAGAGAGAGAAAAAGAAAGTGTAAGAAAGAAAGAAAGAAAGAAAGTGTGAGAAAGAAAGAAAGAAAGAAAGAATGAATGAATAAGTGAGTAAGTAAGGCAGAAGAAAGGTAAAAAAAAAAAACGGAAAAAAGAAGAAAAAGTTGAAAAGGAAGCAGAGCGAGGAAAACAGCGAGCACGCCGTTATGCTGGAACAGAGGCTTGAGGTGAGTGACTCCTGGCTCTTGGTATTAAAAACGTTGTCATTATTGTCAACTCTGTCTGGGCCTGATTGAAAGTATGAGGCTTCAAACGGGACTCCCTAATTGTTATTATTGCTCAATAGGGCCACTAGAGCAAGGAAAAATCAAAGCGGTCAGGCTCTGGTGGAATGCAAGGTGCCCACATAAATGGGAGATCGGCCTAGCGTCTGAGGAAATGGGTGCAAAAGGGGCACCCTATGATGTCACTCGGCCCCCAGCAAGCTTTCTCATGGGAAAAGTAACACTCCTGCTTCGCGCACCATAAAAGAGGAAAAGGAGCCATAACAGTAACAAGCGCAACCAGCGTGGCCGTTTGATGTGTCCACGTTATCTGTCTCCTTGGCTTTTTTGTATCCTATTCAGAGCATAAATGTGATCATTGAAGTGGGCCGCTCCGTCCTTGCCGAGCACAAAAGTCTCTCACTAATTGCTGCCACATCAAATAAGCAGGAGCAACTTCGAATGGGAGCCTTCTAACTGCTGAAAAAAAAATGGACCATTACTTAGAGCTGGTTAAAGAGGGCTTTTTTTTTTTTTTTTTTTTTTTTTTTTGTGATTTCTCATCTAAGATTAGGTTGGTGGGTTTGGGGAGCTGCTGGGGCGGCAGAAGGGTAGGGGGCGGTTATCTCACAGGAAAGACCTCTTCACAGATTAGTTCTGCATCGGCAGCCATTCGCTATTTGATTCGGCGGCGGCCAATCCAATAGCTGCCCCCTCATTGTCTTCTTGCGATGAGTAGGAACAGTGGCCGGCAAGCAGCAAACAAAAGCTAGCACCGACAGAACCTAGTGTGTGTTTTCAAAGTGTAACTCTTCTCCTTACCGTCACGGCCCAGTGATATGAGTGTTTCGGGGTCCTGGGCCACACCACACAGAGCGGGAAAAAGCTGTCAATTCATGGGCCTTTTCAAAGGCACATCACTTTTGTACAAACAGGGCCTGAAAGTCACAGTCCATATACTCCTCAAAGCATACTCCCAGTTAAATAGCCATTGACTAGCATTGGATCAAATGTGATTTGTTTGGACCCCCCATCCACCCCCAGCCTTCTTTTTGACCCTCAGCATTCTTGTTTCCCAATTGTGTCGTCTTTGTTGAGCGCAGAGGTTCTGTTGAAAGGGGGATTGATGGGGGAAGGAAAATGGTCCTCTTTTGGGCCTGAGACAGGCTTGTGAACTGTTCTTTGGGTCACTCATTGGATCTTGTCAAGGTCATGACCTGACGGAGCCCATCAGTAGTCCTGGAGAGAATGGTTGCCGCTTTGTCAACCATGTTACATGGTAAGACTTGCCATTACTTTGAAAGCAGGAAGGCAAACAAATCTGGTGTATACAATCTACTTTATCATGGCTTGATGGCGGTGATCCATGCACCGGTGTCACTCACAGGTAAGTAAGACGGAAGGGAAAGAGGTTGGTCGGTGGGGTATTGCCACAAACTGCTTCAGGATATTTCCATTCGCAGGTCCACGGTCGTACTTGAGAGTTGAAATGATGCTTCATGAATAAAAATTGACTTCAATAGCTATGTCTGACCACAAATATGTACTCATGGAGAAAGAACACAGCACCATTGGTTGTTATAGAGATTGTAGGTCAGCATCCACTATTCAAGTGTGGTGATAAACTGCCAGCTTCAGCTGGTTTGGGTGAAGGGATCTAATTTTGTTACCCCTGAAATGCCACCCTAAATATAAGTACGTATTCTAAATATCTGGTTGGTGCCATTCCTTGGTAAAAATGTAAAATTTCTGCCTGCCATTACAAGAAATAGAATGAAAAAGTATTTTACGAAGTAAAATAAGGTAAATTTCCCTTAATTACGGGAAATATTTTCTGATAGGGGACCACGTTGTTGAGGGTTCTACTTAGAAACTCTCTGGAGTATAATCAAGGCATAAAAATTCGTTCAAATTTCCAATTTCAAATGCTTTTCTGGATCAAATCCCAGCATTTCCCAAGCTGGTACTGCCAGGACCTTAAGCAAGACTATTCAACCTTGAACCGTACAGATCTCTTAATTGTCAGTTGAATAAAATCTTTGGATAAAAGTGTCCATTGAGAGATTTCCTTTTTGGCTCCACAGCGATTGATTCCTACGTTTGATTTGGCGTACGTTTTTCCGTCGGATGCCCTTCCTGACACAACCCTTTAGCAAGGGGCAGAAACACGCTGACGGCTTTGCAGCTACTCTATAGAAAAAGTCAGCAATGGTTCTATTACAGCTACACACCATAGACAGTGAGAGACATGGCCCGCCTGTGATAACCCAGTTAGCTGCACTGGGGGAAGGACAGTGACAACCTTGTGGAGAGTGGGACTCGAACCCCCAACCTTAGGATCAGCGATCCAGCACCCTATACCACTAGACCACCACCGCCCCTGGATAAAAGTGTCCATTAAATGTGAAAAATATAAATAAAGAAGTAAACTGGACCACGTCGATCTACGTTCCAACCCTCACCTATGGTCATGAGCTTTGGGTAATGACCGAAAGAACAAGATCACGGATACAAGCGGCTGAAATGAGCTTCCTTCGCCGGGTGGCGGGGTTCTCCCTTAGAGATAAGGTGAGAAGCTCCGCCATCCGGGGAGAACTCGGAGTATATCCGCTGCTCCTCCGCATTGAGAGGGGCCAGTTGAGGTGGCTCGGGCATCTGGTCAGAATGCCCCCCGGACGTCTTCCTGGTGTGGTGTTTCGGGCATGTCCAACCGGGAAGAGACCCCGGGGTCGACCTAGAACACGCTGGAGGGACTATGTCTCTCGGCTTGTCTGGGACCGTCTCGGTGTCCCCCCGGGAGAGTTGGAGGAAGTAGCTCGGGAGAGGGACGTCTGGACCTCTTTGCTTAGGTTGCTGCCCCCGCGACCCGACCCTGGACTAAGCGGAAGATGATGATGATGATGATGATGATGATGATGATAAACTGGACCAGGCTTTTTGGGACAGAGATGTCCCGAAGTTCAATTTCAATCACTGTCATTCAAGTCAGACTCAGTCCTCATAATCTTGCCAGCCTGGGTAATGTATGACACGGCTGGGCATAAAGCATGCAGGCAGGCCCCTCACAGCTAAAAATATGCCAATGCAGGACTCATAGGCCCCGTCAGAAGGGCACAATGCTTGCCTGTGAGAGGCTGACAGCTCTAAAAATAATTATTATTTTAGCACTGGAGAAGACCGACGTAGTTCTTGCCATGGTCTTGAGCTCAAATGAGGTCAAATCATATAACCACAAATACTTGCGGTCTGATGAGGCTTAATATTCAGGCCAAAAAGAACTAAACTGGAGAAGCCTGAAAACATCGTGGCTCTGATTATTCTTCCATTTCACTTGTTTACCAAAACACTTCATGAAGAACACAGTGTCCCTTTACTCTTATGCACTCAATAAGACACATTATGTCTGCTGAGTTCCCGATCAGGATTAGAAGTGATAATCTCTTTGTTTAGAGCAGGCTTTGTCATTTGATTTGGGCCTTCTTGAGGACAAAAAGCGTGAGTGGCCTTTTGTCACAGTAATGGGAAAATCTGGATTTACCCCTTGCTGTAAAAATGTTTACTCAGTGCTGCAAAGAGTGAATCCCTGTGTGAGTCTATGACGTGTTGAGGAAACAGACGCAGGACAGTGGCAACAATCACAACTGCCTTTTTGTTTATTTTCATTTAAAACCTATTATACGGGTGAAATTTTGAAGAACACTAATTTGCTGACATTTTTTTGAAATTCTACATGAGCTGTATCATTACTTCTGCCGTCATTCCTCAAACGTTATAAAAAGCCTTGTATAAAATGGCAGATTAATTATATATGCTGTTCCTGAAAAGTATAATAAGCAACTGTGCTTCCCTGCTGACCGTAAGCATTATATTCACCAAAGAACAAGTCTGAGCCGAACTTAAAGACTTGTGGAAGTATTACCTGGGAAAACAGAAGAGGGTTTGCTGGACAAGACCACCATGCAGCAGATCGACCCCCAGCAGTCTACTAGAACTATTGGAAAGAGGTAGGGGGCCATATTCTCCTCCAGCTTGGGAGTTAGTTCTCCACCACCAGGAGGGAGGTCTGGCCACAGAGGGGGAAAACTATCTCAAATCCCATAACACTAGCCCTCACAGCTGGCTAGAAGTGCAGAGACAGTGGCTGAAAAGCAAGCTGAAGTCAGCCTGTAACAACTCCCCCGATCACTCCATCTCCCTCCAAAGCCTCACTCAGATATATATATATATATGAGCTTTTCTTTTGGATTTTTCCCTTTATCAGGGGTCACCACAGTGAATGAATCGCACGTTTGTTTTGGCGTGCGTTTTTACGTCAGATGCCCTTCCTGACACAATGTCAGCAATGGTTCTTTTACATGCCTCACACCATAGACAGCGAGAGACATGGCCCGCCTTTGATAACACAGTTAGCTGCACTGGGGGGGACAGTGACAACCCTCTGGAGAGTGGAACTCAAACCCCCAACCTTTGGATCAGCGATCCAGCGCCCTATACCACTAGACCACCACTGCCCCATATATTTATATATATATATATATATATATATATATATATATATATATATATATATATATATATATATATATTTATATATATATATATATATATATATATATATATAAAGAGAGAGAGCAAGAGAGAGAGAGAGAGAGAGAAAGAGACAGAGAGAGAAAACAGAGAAACTCTGAAAAAGTGAGTAAAAAGGCTAAATGAGGAAAGAAATAATGCATTATGGGTCAATGTATGCTAAACTACAACTTGATCAAATCATCAAGCAACATTTCCAGAAACATGAGAATTTTTTGTCATGTCAATGTTTAGTTTATTTCATTAAAAAATGGAAATATTTCACTTGGTTATACACCATGACAGGACAGCAGGGTGATGTAGTGGTGGACAGGGATCACTGTTCTAAATTGTCCCTAGGTCCGAATGTGTGTGTGTGTGTGTGTGTGTGTGTGTGTGTGTGTGTGTGTGTGTGTATGTGTGTGTGTGTGTGTGTGTGCTGGCCCTGTGATGGCTTGGCAAGCTGTTCAGGATGTACCCTTTGCTCAGTGTTGCCTGAGATCCAAGTAGTTTAAAGCGGTTGGGCAAATGACTGAATAAATGAATGACAATACCATGACATCACTATAAATGGTGGCCAAAACTTATTATTAGAAGGACAATTAAATCCAGAAGCTTGCATGCATATTTTATGTCTTTACCTATAAAATGCACCATTGTATTAAAACCATCTTTGTGGGGGGAAAAAAAATAATAAATTCACCAGAGTGACGTTGAAGAAGCAGTTTTGCAGAAGTATGTGTATATATTAAATGTATATTGCACTGATTAACAAACTTTTAGAAGTTGTTTGTTTCAGCTCTAGCAGCTCACTGGGTTATTAAAAGCCGGCCATGTCTCTCACTGTCTATGGTGAGAAGTATGTCAAAGAACCCTTGCTGACTTTTGTCAAGAGTAGGCTGCATAGCCGTCAGCATGTTTCTGCCCTGCGATGGTCTGGCGAGCTGTCGAGAGTGAACTCTGTCTTCACCCAGAGTTAGCTGAGATGGGTGCTACCTGTATATAGTTACTAGAGATGATATAGAATACAGAGATCCCTCGCTATTTCACGCTTCAATTCATGCGGCTTCAGTGCATCGTGTTTTTTGCTTTTGTTTTTTTTTTAATTAATTAATTTAAAAATAAGGACATTAAGGAAGAATAGGGGGAAAAGTTAAGAAAATGCCTCAAAAACAAGGCCAATTATGCAACAACAAAAAAACCCGAAACAAACACAAAACAAAAAACAACCCAAAACCCCCCAACAAAACTACTGCATATGTGTATTTATATTTTATTTACATTTTATGCATTATTTTTTAATGTTTAATTGTTATAAGTATTTATAGCATTGAATATGTATTAATTGATATTATGTACACATATACATGTACGTATATGTGTGTGTGTGTGTGTGTGTGGGGGGGGGGGTTTGATCCTACTTCGCGGAATTCGGTGGTCACAGGGGGATCTCAGTCCCAATTAACCGCAGAAAGTGAGGGATCCCTGTAATCTGTATTAAATTTTAAATATTTAAATATTAAATTTGTATAATATAGTGACGAATAGTTATTTATGAAACATTAGAGTTACATATTTCAAATACTGTTTATAGTGGATAGTGTATTGGAAAATTTAAATGTTTCAATAAACACAGATGGAATATTGATTGTTTATGGCAAGCAATTTTGTTATTAATGAAGATTCTATGGTTGACCCACTGCTGATTATTATACCATCCATTACCCTGTGAAACACAGACACGCACACACACACACACACACACACACACACACACACATACACAAAGTTTGACAACAAGGCGGGTGTGTAACAATAGGAAGAGTCTGTGGACACCCAATCATCACTCCCATATGTGGTCCTTCCCCAAAGCGATTCTACGAAATTAGAAGCACACACCTGTATGGGACGTCTTTGTGTTCTGTATTCAGCATTGAAGTTCCCTTTACTGGAATTAAGAAGCTCAGCTTTGTTCTGGCTTGACAACTTCCTTGAACACAAAATGAGCTCCATAAAGATTAGAGAATTAATCCTGTTCCAGCATGACGATTCAGATTCAGATGTAATTTCTTTGTCACTTTAGGAAACTTTTGTATTACATGTATGTACAGCTCCTTAACAAGACAAGCACATTGATCAAGTTTATACATTCACATCAGAGTCCAGGAATTTCATAACCCAATGAAATAAAGTGTTCTTGTAGTAGCTTTGACTGTGGAAACATCAATCTGATAAAAAAAAAAAAATAAATAAATAAAAATAAAAGTTCAAATTCTGGATAAAACAATCACACTGGATGGGTTCAGAGTCATTTTCTTTCACATTTTAAAACACATTTGCAGAACGGGGAGTGAAGAGAAGTATGAATGATCATATGATGATCATTATGAATGTGACAGTTCCCAAGTGCCCAAGGTTGGCTCAGTGTGGAAGAATCTGAATGTCTAACATAGTGCCCACACCTCAATTCCATTGAACAGCTTTAGGGTGAACTGGAATGCTGGCTGCTTCCCAGGCCTTCTTGCACAACATCAGTATTGGTTTGGAATATTGCCTAAAAATGGTGTTGCGCTCATGATCGGGAGGTTGTGAGTTCGAATGCCACTGAGACCCTCACTGTGCTAAGACCCCTGGGCAAGGTCTCAACCACAAGTGTGCTTCTGTTCACCCAGCAGTATAAATGGGTACCAGTAAAAATATACTGGGAAGGTAACCTGCGATGGACTAGCGTCCCATCCAAGGGGAGTTGAACTCCTGGTCGCTTCACGCTATGGAAACCGTGGATAAGCACCGGCCTGATGAGCCAGGAGGCTCGGGTGTAAAAACCCAACAGACTTTACCTACCTACCATTGCCTAAAAATGTATCCATTCACTTACTAGTGGCTTGTCCAGAGGGTCAGGTTGACGAGATCCCCACTATATACCACCATCATCCACCATCAGCCATTTTACAATTCTTCATTCACAAGTGCACTGCCCCATTGAGGGTCCAGTTGGTCAAAAAACTGTGAACCATAACAAGTCCAGGAATCACATTGCCCTCAGGCTCCTGAGTGAAGCAATTTCCACAAACAAAAAAAGTCAAAAGTGTAAGTGTGGGACAATTTCCCTGTAATGTACGGAACCACAAGAAGGTCTGGGTTTGATTCCCAGGCTCAGGTTTTTCTCTGTGAAGTTTGCATTGTCTATCCCTGCTTGTGTGGAGTGCTAGGAGGGCAGTGGTGGTCTAGTGGTATAGGGTGCTGAATCGCTGATCCAAAGGTTGGGGGTTCGAGTCTCACTCTCCACAAGGTTGTCACTGTCCCCCCCAGTGCAGCTAACTGGGTTATCAAAGGCGGGCCATGTCTGTCACTGTCTATGGTGAGAGGTTCATGTAAAAGAACCATTGCTGACTTTCGTAAAGAGTAGCTGCAAAGCCGTCAGCGTGTTTCTGTCCCTTGCTAAAAAGGGTTGTGACAGGAAGGGCATCCGACGTAAAAACCTCTGCCAAATCAAACGTGCGCCTCAGACGATTCGCTGTGGCGACTCCCAAGTAAAAGGGAAAAAGCCGAAAGGAAGACAGACAGACAGACTTGTGTGGAGTGTGCAGTGGTGGCCTGTTGGTATAGGTGCTGGAACGCTGATCCTAGGGTTGGGGGTTCGAGTCCCACTCTCCACAAGGTTGTCACTGTCCCCCCAGTGCAGCTAACTGGGTTATCAAAGGCCGGCCATGTCTCCCACTGTCTATGGTGAGAGGTTCAGGTAAAAGAACCATTGCTGACTTTCAACATCTGTGTGTTTCTGCCCGTTGCTAAAGGGTTGTGTCAGGAAGGGCATCTGACGTAAAAACCTACGCCAAATTGAATATGCGAATCATTAATATGACCTCCATGAAGATGGAGACAGATGATTCGCTGTCGCGACCCCTGAAAGGGAACACCCGAAAGGAAAAGAAGAAGATACCTGCTTGTGTGGGCTTCCTCCGGATACTCTGGTTTCCTCCTACTGTCCACAAACATTCACAGTAGGCTAACCGTCTGTTCCTAGGTGTGCGCGTGAGTGTGAATGGTTGTATGTGTGTTGGCCATGCAATGGTCTGGTGAGCTGTCCTGGACATACCTCACACTTGCCAAGAGTAGCTGAGATAGGCACCAGCCTCCCCACGACCCTAATTAGGATGACTCGGCTTAGAAAATGAATGGAGGAATGCATCTATGGAAGCATTTCTATGGCAAAATACATACGGCACATATTGTGGGAAAAAAAATGGGGATTATGCGGTGAATAATGGTGGATGTCTGTAAATCAGAAATATGTGTGTTGTCCTCATCTCTCACATGAAGACTGAGGACAAGAAAAAAATCTTTCTTTTCTCATGCTTCATTTTTTTTTCTTTCAGGTCTATTGTGTGGGTTTTTTTTTTTTTTTCTTCTTTTCTTTTTTTTAGATGTAGTTATGCTGGAAATTTTGCTCAAACCTGGCAAACACACCTGTTGTATCGAAAACACAGTTTAACAAAGGTACATCTGATGCTGTCCAAAATGAGCTGCTGGCTGTATGACTTTATTGTTATAATTTTAAACAGGATTATTCTAAAAAAAATTTCCCTAAATAGTCAAGTGCAAGAGTCTCTTTGAAATCATTTTGTTTGATGCTATATTGTAAAAAATTCAATGCTATGTCTATCGAATGCTGCTAAAGTCAACATAACCCTGCTGTGCTCAAGAGAATACTTGTTTGTTTGATTGTTTATTCATTTATTCATTTATTTTGGTAAGGTGGAGAGTCAGGTGGATCAGAGTTCTCGAAGGCATGTAAAGGGTTAAAGGTTTCTCTTGGACGACATCTAAGCTGAAGGATTTCTCAGTGTCCATAATTTGTCTAGAATAACTGCCTTGAACAGCTTGCCTTTTAGGGGGGTGGGGGGTGGAGAAAAAGAAAACCCACATTGCTGTAGGTCTATGGCGAAGTAGCACTTGAGTGTGCTCAAAGGGCTCTTGCTGTCAGAATGGAATTTGGAGTGACCACAAAACAGTTGTCCAATTCAAGAATGTCTCTCCTGCCTGGTAGAGACTGAGCTATGTTCATATGTTTAATCAATCATTAATACATTTCCCAGTGTGCTCTTCTGGTCTACCTCAGCATTCATTTTGCACACATATATTTTAATTGTCTATCCAAAGGATCTCAGTTTCAACCATTTTATACTGGGAATACAAAAAAACCCCAGCACATGTCCAACACATATAGTCATATAGTTATTATAAACAAACTTCTTAAATGGTGTGCAAAATTATTCTAAAATTTCACAGTCTCTGCACATGTGCACTGAGTGCAAAAATATACACAGACCCAACAGTTAAAAATCATTTATATAATCATGATCAAGTGAACTGTTCGACCTACACAGTGGCTAAATATCGCCTTCATCAACAATTTTGTAATACTGTAGTGGCATTGTTCATAATGCCCAGTTGTCCTGTCCTGTCCATATATTTTTGGAACAGTTCAATAAAATCATGCATGCACCCTTATACAATGAAGCACAGAAAACCAACTAATAAAATAAGCTCTGACCTATTCCAGTGGTTTCTTTCCATGTCTCACTGTCATAATGACTAACTGGTACAGAGCATTTACACAGGATATGCTGACATCTAGTGGTTGAAGAAGACACCAATAGTTTGCACTTCAGAAAACTCTTGAAATTAAGAATAAAGAGTATATAAATTGGAGTATTTTCCTGGGGCAGGGATGGTCTAGAGATATAGGGTGCTGGATCGCTGATCCTAAAGTTGGAGGTTCGAGTCCCACTCTCCACAAGGTCGTGTCACTGCCCCCCCCAGTGCAGCTCACTGGGTTATCAAAGGCCGGCCATGTCTCTCACTTTCTATGGTGAGAGGCATGTAAAGGAACCATTGCTAACTTTCATAAAGAGGAGCTGCAAAGCTGTCAGCGTGTTTCTGTCCCTTGCTAAAGGGTTGTGTCAGGAAGGGCATCCGACGTAAAAACCTATGCCAAATCAAACGTGCGAATCATTTGCTATGGCGACCCCTGATAAAGGGAAAAAGCCGAAAGGAAATCTTATATTACCATAGCCAACATAATAAGCGCCATGCTACAATAAGCGCCCCCGCAGTGGGTTTTTTTTTTCTTTTTTCGTCTATTGCCAAAAGGAAATAATCATCATCAAATGATAGTATTTTCCATGTTCTCAGAAATAATAATCATGCACACACACACACACACACACACACACACACACACACACACACACACAAATATATGACAAGGTATTTATATTTAGTATGTAGTATGCTACATAGGAATGGAGCTATCTGATTGGTTCAATATCTCAGGAGGATTAACAGCTAGTTTCAGGAAAGGTGGAAGAGACACAACCCTGAGGGGACCAGTCAGTTCAGCAATATCCACCAAGCACATGTGCATCACCACATTTAACATTTGCAAGGCTGCACACTATGGGCAGTGGTGGCCTGGCAGTATAGGACGCTGGATCGCTGATCCTAAGGTTGGGGGTTCAAGTCCTACTCTCTACAAGGTTGTCACTGTCGTTCCCCCCCCCCAGTGCAGCTATCTGGGTTATCAAAGGCCAGCCATGTCTCTCACTGTTTATGGTGGGAGGTTTATGTAAAAGAACCATTGCTGACTTTCGACAAGAGTAGCTGCAAAGTCGTCGTCAGCATGTTTCAGTCCTGCGATGGCCTGGCGAGCTGTTCAGGGTGTACTCTGCCCTCGTCTGGAGTCGGCTGGGATGGGCGCTAGCCTTCCCGTGACCCTAATTAGGATTAGGTTACAGAAAATGAGGCTGCATGCTGTGCAGAATAACTCACTGCTGTTGTTGAGCTAAAAATTACTTTAATGTAACGTAGATACATACATTAATTAAAAATGTAATTCACAGCTGAAATATGCTTTCAGAACCAAAGGGAATTGATGCATACCTTTGCACTGCCATTGGCGGAAGCATTTGCGCCGCCCTGACCTCCATAGTTGTTGTTGTTCCTAAAAAAGCTCTGAATTTTTCTCTGTCACATTCACGAGTCACAGAGACTTTACACAGTTTGAAATAGTTCATGGTAAACTTTCCCCTGGTTTTCATGAGTCTTCCATTACAAGGTACCAAAAATCCAGTCTGTTTGATGAAGTCTGAATGGATCGTAAGAGTTTGCCTTGAGGAGCTCATGTCACTGGGTTTCTGTGAGAAGAAAGGATGTTAAAGTAAAGCCAGCTTTGAAATGAACAATACAACAAGCCGTTTTTCCATCACACGCAGCCTAATATTCACTGAAAGCCAATAAAGTGCTCAACTCGTTTTTAAAAGCATTAAGCAAGTCGAGAGAAATGCGGCCAATAGTCCATAAAAATGAACAAAAATGTGCATTAATGAAAATGAAATCGTGAAAAGCTCACATAAAGATGGTGAACTTCTAAAGGGAAACTATAACAATCCATCCCAAATAAAACGAACAGCCTGGATTTTTTGACATCTTGTCCATGGGTTATGAAATCCAGTGGAAAGTCTACCACGAACTATTTCAAACTATGTAAAATCCCAATGGCTGGTAGAGTGCATTTTGAGTGTGACAGAGAAAAATTTGGTTGTGTTTTTGTGACAAAAAAACAACCATGAAGTGCTGGATGCAGTGGATCGCCTCGGACAGCAATGCAAAGACTTGCCTCGATGGCCTTCAGTTCTGAAAGCATTTTCAAGTTGTCGATTAGCTATATAATTGGTAGGCCTCCGTCAGTCCCGAAGGGCTATGGCTGCACTCTGGCTGATATCCCGGCTGGTGATACTCCCCAGTGCGCAGAGCCCAGGTAGGGAGTAATGAGGGACAGGCTGTTACCCAGGCCACAAGTCCCCCGTCTCGGCGCCACTGGAAGGATCCAATGGAAAGGCAAGTGCCGATACGACTGGGTTCCGATGCCGTTGCAGGAGAGAATCTACGGTCAATTTACCTACAGTGCACTTCTTTGGGTTGCGGGAGGAAACCGGAGCACCCGGAGGAAACCCGCACAAGCACAGGGAGAACATGCAAACTCCACACAGAAACGCCCAGGCCGGGAATCGAACCCGGGCCTTCTTGCTGTGAGGCGGACGTGCTAATCACTACGCCACCGTGCCGCCAGCTATATAATTAAGTTACATATATTTGTTGGGTTGGGGCAGTGGTGGGCTGGTGGTAAAAGGTGCTGGATCGCTCATCCCAAGATTGGGGGGTTCGAGTCCCATTCTCCATAAGGTTGTCACTGTCCCGTCCCCATCCCAGTGCAGCTAACTGGGTTATCAAAGGCCGGCCATGTCTCTCACTGTCGATGGTGAGAGGTTCATGTAAAAGAACCATTGCTGACTTTCGTAAAGAGTAGCTGCATAACCATCAGCGTGTCTATGCCCCTTGCTAAAGGGTCGTGTTAGGAAGGGCATCCGACGTAAAAACCTACGGCAAATCAAACATGCGATGAATCGCTGTAGCAACCCCTGAGGAAAAAGGGAACAGTCGAAAGGAAAAGACGAAGAAAATCTATGTTGGGTTGACCAAGAACACACTGGAGGGGTTATGTCTCTCGGCTGGTCTGGGAATGCCTCAGTGTCATCGACCTGTAAAAACAGAAGTACTGTTTATATCTGCTATAATGGAAGAGATGATAGGAACTTATTTGTCTCACATGTTCCAAACATAAATGTGTATTGGTCACGCTTATGGATCCACAGCGAACCGTTGGAATGCTGTGAATGAGATAGGAATACTGTACACGCTGTACATTCAGTAGTAGGTTGTTCATCATGAATAAATGTGGGATGTTATTGTAATATTTGGGAAATTTCTGTGGAAGTGGAATATCAAAATCAAAATCCTTTCTGGACATGCCAGTAGTGGGTTGGTAGCTTTGCTTTGCATGGAGCGGCATCTTACATCTAGATTGTTTGAATACTTTTCTACATAAGCACATTGCTGTGATTTATACCGTTTTGAAAACGAGAATAATGTTCACACTTAAATCTGTACCCTTGAGCTTCTTTAAAAATATTTTCCATGTTGGGAGTGCAAAGACTTTTGAACTTGGCAACTTTACAGCAGCCATGTGTCACTGTTAGCTCAGCTGCTCAAAATGTGTGGAATGGATCCCAAACGTGACAATACTGAACATGGTCAGTGTCACCACATGTTTTTTGAAACTCACAAATCTGGACTTTGTAAACAGTAAACTGAGGGGGTGGTGGTTGTTCAGCAGTTACAGATCCATGGACGAGAGGATGTCAGTCAATATGTTGATAGGAGTCTGCACTTCAAAGGGGTGTTAGTGGGTCTATGACCTTCCTCAATGCTTGAGCTCTTGAGCGCAGAAAGAGGCATTGTATAAGTTCATGACTATATCATCCTTATGTTTTACATGAATAAAGGAATATTTGAAGCCTAGAAAGTAAAAGCATTTCTAGTACTTTAGTGACTTGTAAAATGTACAAAAACCTGCATGTTACAACTCTTGAGCTACAATAGTGCTAGTAGCAATTATACTTAAGTGAATGTACAGATAGGATCATGCATCTTATACTAAAGTAGACATATCCAAACAAAATATAATCAAGTGCAATTTTGTTACATTTAAATATTAACTATATTAAAAAGTAATTATATCTAGTCATCCATAACCATATATATATGTATACACATACATACATACATACATACACACACAGTATATGACTTGATAAGCGCCCATGGCGCTTAAAAATTGGAGTGGGTGGGGCTTATTAAAATTGTACCAGGAGTGGAACCATAAGGGCTTATTACTATAGAGGTGGAAAACACGAATAATAACAGAACAATAAAATAGTTTTACTGGTACTGTGTTATTCATTTTGTGCTATCAACCAAATTACTTACATGAAAGCCGAAAATAAACAGAAAACAACAAAACAAAAAACAAACAAACAAAAAAAAGACCCTTTAATTTTTACCTCTTGGTGCTGTTCCTTAAAATATTTTCCCGAAATAAAATCGAGCCAATCAACATGAATGTCAACTTCAGCACATGGCATGTTGAACCAATCAACACAAAGGTCAACTTTAACACATGGCATGTTAAAAAGCACATGGCCAGAGTCTTTAAATGTCTGAAGTTATTGAGCAGGAGAATTGGGTGAAAAATACTCATCATCACTTTCTGATAGGTCCATATCTGGCTCATCGCTTCATTCATTCAAAGCATCAGATAGTTTTGCTGTAGCAATTTCTAATGGTTCATCGGTTGTTGGACATTTACCAAGAGAACACAGCAAAATATTTTCCTGTTTTTTGAAGCACCAGGCCGAACGATCAAATGTGTTGTTACTGATGAACATTATAGACATTCCCCAGTGGCAGGGGCTCTTGAAATACCGTGTAAACTCATTTTTACAGGCAGTGAACACCTCACTTTACGGTTACAGAGACTGATCGAATAAAATTGGTAAGTTTTATCAACGATTTTGCTTCCAGTACACATGGGCGGTTTTTAGACGAAAAAAAAAAAAAAAAACCACTGCGGGGGCGCTTATTGTAGCATGGCGTTTATTATGTCGGCTATGGTGATATGAGATTTCCTTTCGGCTTTTTCCCTTTATCAGGGGTCGCCACAGCGAATGATTCGCACGTCTGATTCGGCATAGGTTTTTACGTCGGCTGCCCTTCCTGACACAACCCTTTTAGTAAGGGATAGAAACATGCTGACGGCTATGCAGCCTACTCTTTACGAAAGTCAGCAATGGTTCTTTTACATGCCTCTCACCATAGACAGTGAGAGGCATGGCCCGCCTTTGATAACCCAGTTAGCTGGACTGGGGGATATATATCTATCTATCTATCTATCTATATATATATATATATATATATATATATATATATATATATACAGTACACACACACATACACATTGTATATACAGCCATTAAAAAAGTAAGAGCTCACTTATGATGGTTATAATGGGAATCGACATGAAAAGTGGTCTTAATGTTATTCCAAGCCTGTATATTTTTGTACTGAAAATTTTCATGTTGGTGTTAAAGCTGAGCATGAGCCACGAGTAGAATGTAAGCTGTGTTTGTCATCTCTACAGTCTTTCAATTAATTGATCACTTATCACAGAGGCTTAGAGATGACATTAATAACTGCATGGAATGGTAATGCAGTATACCATTGTAAAAAAAAAAATGCTCAGCTTCTGGATGTACCCCAATGGAGTAAATATACAAAGAGGTTGATGAGGATTGGCAGAATATTTTTTGAGATTTTGTCAAGAAATGGTCCAGCGTTGGGGAGATAGAGAAGTGCAGAAACACACAAGGCCTCTGGCATATTAGATAATAAGTAAATGCTTTTATGTGATCAACTTGAAGGCCTGGAATGATTCTTAATTTTTTTTTTTCTACACGTATTTGTTTTCTTCATTGATCAGTTTGATTGTATTCTGTAAGATGAAAAACTGTATCAAGTAAAATGTATAGGAGCCCATTGAATTGACTGTAAAGTCAGTAGCTGAAGAAGAGAGGAAGACACGCTAGAGATCTGTATTCATTCATTCATTTTTGAAGCCACTTAATCCTAATTAGGGTCTTGGGGAGACTGGCGCTCATCTCAGCCAACTCTGGGCAAGAGTAGGATACACCCTGGACAACTCACCAGGCCATTGCAGTGCAGAGACCATATTGAGTATTTTATTATGTATTATTGAGTTATTTGTTTGGTCTGAATAAAAACACAAGAAGTTAAAAAAATAGTATTTCCCTCCTTTTCATGAAAAGTAAAAGAATTCCATATAAATTTTACTCAAGTAAAGTATAAACATGTCAGAATTAAATAGTAATACTGTAAAACACGATCACCTGTGTATTTCCAATTGCTGGCCACTACTAAATACAATTTTAATTTTAGCAGAAACTTTATAATATAACAAAGATACCTTAAAATGCTGAAAATAAATGAAGAAGATGTGTAATTGTTTTTAACTGTTATCTTTAAAATTATTCTGCAACATATACATATATGGCTTTATTATTTAGGTCATTTCCATACCAGTACAAAGAAACTCGGCAATAAAATTCTTGGAAATTTTCACTCTGAAAATATTTATGTTCTGTTCATTGGCATCGGAATTGACTCTGTGTTTTCAGGTGGAACTGAGGTGGAATCCGAGGCCATGGTGGTGAAGTCAGAGACCTGGCTTTTCTCCTGCACACACAGCTGTACAAATGGGTCATGCACCTGTGCAAAGTGATCACTGATTACAAACCCAACATTTTATATCAACATCCTGAATGTTTACATCAATGTTACACGTGATGTGTTACCCAAAGTGAACATAATCTGTTATGTTAGCATATTTTTATAGTTCCTCATTTATTATCTATCTATGTAAGAATATAGACAGAATAAAATGCTCTGTGCTTACCAATTTATCTGGTCTCACTCAAATAAGGATGAGTTTCCCTTCTGAGTCTGGTTCCACTCAATGTTTCATGTTTATATCATAAAAATTTTTTAAATGTTCTTAAAAGTGCAATACAAATAAAATTGAATTGAGTATTACAGGTGTTATGTACTGCCTTAAAAAAATACTCACTTTCTTTGAAATTATATTGCATTTGTTGTATTTAGCGTTATTATTAATTTATTGTATCAATATTTGTGTTTATTGGTTGAAATGACCCCCAGTGCAGCAAACCGGGTTATCAAAGGTCGGCCATGTCTCTCACTGTCTATGCTGAGCGGTTCATGTAAAAGAAAAACTGCTGATTTTCATCTAGATTAGCTGCAAAGCCATCAGCATGTTTCTACCCTGCGATCAGCTGAGATGGGCACCAGCCTCCCCATGACCCTAATTAGGATTAAGCGGTTCAGAAAATGAATGAATGAATGGTTGCAATGATCCTTTTCATGAGTTATTTCACCAGGTAATCCCAGCCATGGCAGCAATAACGTGATCAAACACCCTCTTCAGGCAGAGAGAAGTCAGGTACAACCAGCAGGTAACATGTTGATGTTTCACCTGGGTGTAATTACCAGCACGTCTTTATGCATATTCTTTGCTGTGCTTATGAAGCGAATTCTGCAAGCAGGCATGTGTTGATCTGTTAAGAATATTTAGTGCATGTTTCAGGGAGTTGTGTCATGATTTTAACCCAAATTCATTAGTGAAAAGTAGTTTGGATATGCTGCTAATGTTCAATAAAACGTACCCATATTTGTTAACTTACCTTTAACCTTGCAAATTTAAAGAAGTTGAGAAATTTTCAACTCAATATAGCACAGATTGAAATGGATTGCAGGTTGGATTTTTTAAAATTGTGTTAGGCCGAATAGTTTTCAACAATTGAGATCATGTTTTGAACCCCAAACAAATTTTAATATATGAGCCCAATTCATGTCTAGTATACTTTGTAAACCAAATTTTCATCTAATTTAGGGATTGTATATTTTTTTGTTAACACCATAGATGATATTTATGATGCTTGTTTTGATTCTTCCACTGTAAGACAAATTGTGAAGGTCTCAGACTGTGACAACAGAAGTAAAAGGCATCTGAAAAAGTCTAGGCACTGACTTTAAGTTAAGTCGGATTGGAAAAGTGAAGAAATATTTGAGAAAACAAAGCTTCCGCATCCCAAACCTGAGAGTTCTTACACGGCTATATACAAGGATAAGCATATGATGTACATAGACAGTTTGGGACTGCAGCCAATCTGTCGACCTCCATCTACTAAAAATCAGATAAAGCCCACACATGTCAGTTAGACAAATGAGAAAAGTCTGATCTCAGATTTTGTAACTGTTGCATAGTTGCTGAAGGAAGATAGACTGATTTATTACTTCAGACATGGAAGATTTGGAAAAGTCATATACGATGGCTTTTAGAGTTTTCAGAGAAAGGGAAGTGTCAAATGGACCGAGTGAATGAAGGGTTGACAATAAATCCAAAAATCAGTCTTTTCAATTCTGGAGACGTGAAAAGCATCCTAGACTGAAACAGATGTTGATTCAGGAGGCTATAACAACAGATGGCCTGATCAGGTTCCCCTCATTAGACTATAGTGGGAACAGGTTGATGTGATACACAGAGTATGTGATGTTTTTAGTCCAATTCTTTGAGATTTAAACACATAAAATTATGCTGCCACTGGTTTGTCTGGTTGGATAATTGCATGAACAAAAAGACATATATAACATTTACTATAAGTGTACAGTGATCCCTCGCTACTCTGTGCTTCAATTTCTGTGGCTTCAGTGCATAGTGGGTTTTTCAAAAATATTCATCGAAAAATAAAAAAAATAGGCCAATTATGCAAAAGAAAAAAACAAAACAAAACAAACAAAAACAAAAAAAAAGAACCCAAAACCACCCAACAAAACTACTTACATGTGAGGTGCGCATCTGTATGTGTGTATTTATATTTTATTTACATCTTATGCATTATTGTTGAATGTTTTAATTGTTATTATAAGCATTTATAGTGTTGAATATGTATTTATTGATATTATATACACATAAACATGTACATATACATCAGTCAGGTGGGTCGATTCTGCTTCGCAGAAATCTGTGGTTGCGGGGGGGGGGGGGTGTCTCGGTCCCCATTAACCGTGGAAAGTGAGGGATCCCTATATTACTCTAAATATATTACTCATGAGCGATTTTTTATTATTACACCGAACTATGGAAGGCATTGGTGGCTTGGTGGTAAAGGGCACTGGATTGCTGATCCTAAGGTTGGGGGTTCGAGTCCCCCCAGTGCAGATAACTGGGTTATCAAAGGCCGGCCATGTCTCTCACTGTCTATGGTGAGAGGTTCATGTAAAAGAACCATCGCTGACCATTGTAAAGAGTAGCTGCATAGCCGTCAGCGTGTTTCTGTCCCTTGCTAAAGGGTTGTGTCAGGAAGGGCATCCGACGTAAAAGCCTATGCCAAATCAAACATGCGAATCAGATGATTTGTTGTGGCGACACCTGAAAAAGGGAAAAAGCTGAAAGGAAAAGAAAGACGAAGATTAAACTGAACTATGGATTAATCAAATAGTTTCAGTGCTACCTCAAGGCAATTGTCATGAGCCATTACATTCAGATTACAGTCGAGGATGCGACTATAAGCGTTAACCTTTTGGTTATTTGTGAGAAACTCTGAAGTCCTTGTTTTTCAGGCTAATTTAAGAAGTGACTGAGTATGCACCCTGGTGAGACTCATCTCTCTGGTCATCATCATCATCATTTGTGCAGGACAGAACCCCTGCCATCTATGACGCCTGTGAAACTCTTACTGGGAGAATCATGATGTATGGTTTCCCTCAGGAGTAAACCAACCTAGTCAGTCCACAAACACAGGTTGTCACAAAACTTATAGATTCCTCTGGCTTTAAGGAAGGATGGGGTGAGGAATACCCTGATCACCAGGGTTGTGCACGCTGGGACGTCAGCAAAGTTTCCAAATGATTCAGTGAAACACTGTTTATTTACTTTGACACAGAGTCATAAGCTTTCAGTGTCAACTCATTCTTCAACGATTATCCTTTCTGTGACACTAATATTACATTTACAAATATATGGAGATATATTCATGAGGTAAAGTGAAAAGACATTTTATACAATGACATATTTTTACAGCAGCATTTTAACCGATCCTCTGGCAGTGTAATGAAAATTTACTTTGAAAATTATGTAAAGATGGACCGTAGTAGATTCTTTTATTGAGGAACATGATATTGGTCAGTGTTAGAATGGATGCTTTTCCTTTTTTGTGATAATCTTGTTTAACTCTGAGTAAAATTAAAGCTAAACGTTAGCAAAGAGGGGGCAGTGGTGGCCGGTTCCAGGACAATTGCTCACAGGACAAATGCTCACAACCTTAATGAAAAACCAGACATTTGCTCACAACATAAAAAATTTTGTTCAATTTTAACCCTAAGCCTAACCCTAACCCTAAACCCTAACCCCAACCCTAACTATAAACCCTAACCCCAACCCTAACCCTAACCATTAACCCTAACGCTAAACCCTAACCCCAACCCTAACCCTAAACCCTAACCCTAAACCCTAACCCTACTGTATAATGAGTTAATTTAGCATTATGTATTTATAAGAATAAATAAATAATAATAGATACATTTTTATCCCAGACGCCTCCCTGGTGTGGTGGTTCGGGCATGTCCAACCGGGAAGAGACCCCGGGGTCGACCTAGAACACGCTGGAGGGACTATGTCTCTCGGCTTGTCTGGGACCACCTCGGTGTCCCCCCCGGGAGAGTTGGAGGAAGTGGCTCGGGACGTCTGGACCTCTTTGCTTAGGTTTCTGCCCCCGAGACCCGACCCTGGACTAAGCGGAAGATGATGATGATGATGATGATGATGATGAATAATTTTTATAACACATTGTGATCCTTTTGTATTATACATTTATTAGAACAAAGAAAAAAAAGATGTTGTGAGCACGTGCGAATCAGATGATTCGCTGTGGCGACTCCCGAGTAAAAGGGAAAAAGCCGAAAGGAAGAAAGAAAATTCATTCATCTGTCATTTTCTTTAAACCTAACTAGGGTTGCAGGGAGGCTGGTGCCCATCCCATCTGACTCCGGGTAAGGGCAAAGTACACCCTGGACGTCTCACCAGATTATCGCAGGGCGGAAAGACCCTGACGGCTTTGCAGCTACTCTTGTTGAAAGTCAGCAATGGTTCTTTTACATGAACCTCCACCACAGACAGTGAGAGACATGGCCTGCCTTTGACAACCCAGTTAGCTGCACTGGCAGGGACAGTGACAACCCGTTGAGAGTGGGGCTTGAACCCCCCCAACCTTAGGATCAGTGATCCAGGACCTTTACCACCAGGCCACCACAGTGCGTGGACGTTTGCTCACAGGACGGAATGAATGAATGTTAGCAAAGAAGTGGGAAGAGCGAGTAGCAGTAGCTACTATTTTAATGACATAAATTTTAGCTTATCCTGCAATGGTCTGCTTGAAGTAAATAACTAACTTCAAGGAACCATGGCAGGATAAGCTAAAATTAACTTTAGGAAAACAAGATAGTTAGCTAAACTTTTAGTTGGCAAAGAAATATAATTATAATTTAAAGATAGAGAATTAACTAGTAGTAATTTGTTTGCTGCATACTGTATTACATATAGCTTGCGGATTTAAATAATTATGAATTGATAATTCAATCATATATTTTAAAAACTAGGGCAATGCAGTGGTGCCGTGGTTAGCATCTCCGTCGAACAGCAAGAAGTCCTGGGCTCGATTCCCAGGCTCAGTCATTTCTGTGTGAAGCTGGTGTGCTTGCGTGGGTTTCCTTTGGGTCCTCTGGATTCTTCCCACAGCCCAAAATATACACATTTGGCAGCTCCAAATTGTTCATAGATGTGAGTAGCTGTGTAAAGGTTCATTTATTTTCTGTAACCGCTTCATCCTAATTAGGGTTGCCTAATTAAGGTAATCCTAATTAAGGCGCCCCAACGACATCCCCGGATGTTAAGGGATAAGTGAAGTGATGAAGATATAACAAATGAGTGGATTTAAAAACTGTTAGAAGCCTTTCAAAAGCGCTGCGTGATATTCTCCAATCAGAGCTTTTTACTTTTATCTTTGTTCTGTTTTTATTCTGTGAGATCATTATGGAACATTTAATACAATAGGAACCTTGCTTGTGTAGGTCAATCCTACAAGTTTGTTGTCTTATGTACCCAAGACCCAAAGAAGACGTCCTCACTGCAGGTGGTTGTACACATGCACTGCTGAGAGTCGCTGACCTTGTCATGGACATCAACTACCTCCGAAAAAGCAACAGACACGGCATGTAGTCTTATTATAGCCCTTAGCAATGGTACCTTAAATTAGTAATGTTATTATGTAAGGGTGTTAAATTGAATCCATTCCAGCTTATGCACAATGATAGAATGGTATATGAGACACAACATGGCCACAAATAAGAAATCCTTGCGGTCAAAATTAGCACATAAACAAACATGAATCACAGCAGCCTCACTGTATAACATCCTTTTGGCCAAACACATGTATGTATGACCTCATTACGGAATTTACCTTCAAATCAAGATGATTAAAGAAAATATTTTGAAATTCACTATTTACCAATAACTGATGACAATGAAGGGTAGTGGTGGGATGGTGGTAAAGGTGCTGGATCACTGAGGTTGAGGGTTCAAGCCCCGTGTGAGGTTCATGTAAAAAAAAAAAAAAAAACCATTGCTGACTTTCGACAAGAGGAGCTGCATAGCCGTCAGCGTGTTTCTGCCCTGTGATGGTCTGGTGAGCTGGCCAGGGTGTACGCTGCCCTCACCCGGAGTTGAGATGGCTAGGATGGGTGCCAGCCTCCCCATGACCCTAATTAGGATTAAGTGGTTACAAAAAATGAATGATGACAAGGAGTGTTTCATTCTTCTTACAGTATCATAACTTTTCAAAGCTTACGATTATTATGTTTTATTATTATTATTAGTTTATGTTTTACCTGAGGTAGGTATATTTGGGGTTTTTTTTAGCAAAATTATGCAAAAATATTAGTGTGGATATTCATGAAGGTTCTATCAGAGGTGGGGCTTTGGACTTTGTTCAACATTAAATTGTGAAAATGATCTAAATTAAATTAGGGATGTCAGAATTTTTTTAAAGGATTTTTTAACATCATAGGAGGCTTCGCTTTCTTTTTCTTTTTTTGGTAAGATTTATATGCTGGACTTGGCGCAGATTTGTGCTCTCATTATTCATGAAATTATGATGTCTTGTGCGTTCTAATTTTTAATAATGTTTCTAGTTTTTCATCAACTTAGATTTGTTGTGTAATGTAATAAATATGTACAAATAGTCATTGACTTCCCAATCTTTTATCCCCAAATGTTAAAAAAGACAAAATGCAAATTTCTGTCAGCAAGAACCTGAAAGCACAAAGTTGTCTGTCTTAAAGATTTTCCCATGCCCCTAAATGTCATCATCTTTACCTCTTGTAATAATAATAATAATAATAATAATAATAATAATAATAATAATAATAATGCATTTATGTATCAAGTGCCTTTCAGGGCTCTCAAGGTCACCACACGAAACAGGTGGGATTAGAAGATGATAGGTGAATGTCACTGTTTGGGAAAAATGCTTTAATGCAGCGACAGCAGTCATTCTGAGATTGACCTATGACCCCAACATGTAACGTGAGACCTTTTTTTGTGTTTAACCTGACATCTTGTGGTTAAAAACAATCACTACATTCAATTATGAGTCCATTCGAACTATGCACTTGAATAAATTCATTGCTTCATTTTCTAAACTGCTTCATCAAAATTAGAGTCATGGAGAGGGGCGTGCCCATCTCAGCCAACCCTGAGTGAAGGCAGGGTACACCCTGGACAGTTCACCAGACCACTGCAGGGCCAACATACACACAATCATTCACATTCACACTTAGGGACGATTTGGAACAGCCAATTAGCCTACAGTGCATGTTTTTTGAACTGTGGGAGGAAACCAGGGTGCCCAGAGGAAACCCATGCAAGCACAGGGAAAGCATGCAAACTCCACACAGAAACGCCTGAGCCCAGGGATTGAACCCATGCCTTTTTGCTGTGGGGTGGACAAACTGACCATGGCACAGCCGCTCAGTTCAGTAAATCATACAGACTAATTTCACAATTATATTTTTACGTTTCTTCACTAGCAGGTTGTATTTTTGCGTTTACGTTAATAGCATGGCGGAGGTTTATTTTTGTGTATATGTTGTACGAATTAACAGAATTGGCTAAACAGCATACTGGCTAATGCCATTAGGATAAAGGAGGATTAATTTTTCTGTAATTTTCAGTAAACTCATTAATCAACATCAAAGTATGACTGAAAATAAAGAGCAAACTAGTCATCAAGCTTATTTTTCTTTTTTCTCGTGATCCTTTAGGAAGTATGGACGATGAGGTGTTCTGTTGAGCATGTGCCTTGGGGAGTATTTTAAATATTTATCTGAGATGGTTGGTTGAGGAGGTGGCATGCACCAGGACTAGTTCCCTGACACCACCAAACCGACCTCTAAGTTGTACACTCTTGGTACAGCCAATTAACCCATGGAAACAAAGTAGAGTTAATTTAGTTAATGCTTAATAACTTGACATGCAGGCCAACAGGAAGTGGGACCAGCTGTCAGATGGTGTAATTTGGCCAAGCATCAGGATGCCTATAGGTAGGTACACTGTCTAGGCCAGACATCCCACCTGTCACCATCCTGACCGGAGTAGCTTGGGGCACAGTAAGGTGCAATGTATCAGCCCACCTGTGTGGTACCTTACCTCGTGACCCGCAGTGCCTTGCATGTAGCTCCTAGAGCACAGGCTAAGGGAGAATTTCAAAACAGCACACCTACATCCTGTAGAACTTGCTGGACAGCTTAGTCACCCCTTGCCTTCATGGTAGGTTCTGCAAGACTAAAAAGATTGCTCAATCTTTCCCCAACCATACGGTCGACATGGTCGTTCTGAATCTCAAACCTGGCGTCTAGGATTACGCTGGTATTGAAACATTTGACCATACAGCCATATTTAGGGAAGGCCTGTATCCCCCAATCCGGGGAGGGAATAGCACCCGTTCATGAAACATCTGCAATTGCCTGGCAAGCTGTCCATGGTGTACTCTGCCCTCACCCAAAGCCAGCTGAGATGGGTGCCAGCCTCCCCACGACCCTAATTAGAATGAAACGGTTCAGAAAATAGATGGATGGGAGGATTCATGGTACATCTTGCTGTTATTTTCATAAAGCTTTTCAAGTCATGCTTATTAATGATTCGCAGCATGAGAGTAATAGCTATATATACTGTACTGTATGTATATTGAGTTGGGGCAGTGGTGGCCTGGTGGTAAAAGGTGCTGGATCACTGATCCTAAGGTTGGGGCTGATTCCAATTACATCAGGGAAATGATACATGTGAACAATCTATCGTCGACTGCTCTTCCGTTTTCTTTCTAGTTCGAATTGGTTTTCACATAAGAAGCACCGGTTCAAGAGAAAGGCAGAAGTATTGTGTAAATTCATGTGTGCTTATTAGCATTTTTCAAAATTCACAATTCAAAAATTACTTTTATTGAACCTCCATACAAATACAGACAGACGTATCACACTCTTGGTTCTTTGAGGGTTGTTTTTTTTTAAAAGCTTGTCAACAATCAAAAGGTATCTGGTTCAGACTAGAGGTGCCATTCAGGACAGATGTTGCTACAACAAAAGGTCACATGGGCCAGATGTTCTTAGTTTCATGTGGGCACAAGCTAGTAGTCAGATCTGAAGCTTGTGGGGTAAAGTACTGTACTCGCCGGGTCAGGGATCTCCTGTGTGAACCAGCTGAACTGCAGTAACTGTCCGAGCCAGCATTTGCACATCCTGACAACTCTAGATTTTCACCAAGTTTCCTGACAATGTTATCATGGCATAGTTTATTTATTAAAAAAAAAAAAACCTCCTTCCAGTTTATATATCTAAAATAACAACAAAAAAAAAAGAGCAATGTGACAATTATTGTATGTAAACAGTACAATATCCCTGAAGTCATAACCAAAAGCACTTCTGTACACAGTAATGCTGTTGCTGTTTGTAATATTTAACTGTTACTCTACAAAACTGCTGAGTGGCAATTAGCAGTTACATAGAAGACTGAGTGGCATAAATCCTTTATTATATCCACATTCACAGGACTGTGACAAGCACAGCATGTTTACTATTTTTACTAAAAATTTAAATGAAACTAAAAACCAGCAAACTGTCAGCAACAACTGACAGCAGCAGCTTCTTTAATGAGATATTCAATAATAATGATAATAATAATAATGATGGTTTTTGAAAATCATTTAAAAGAAACAAGAAAAGAAAAACAGGATCACTACTAAATACCTTCATTCCAAATTTTGATGTTTCGATATGTTTTGCAGTTTTGTTTTTAATTTTAAAAGGTTCAGCGCAGTACAAGATCTGATATCTTGGGGCTCAAGGAGCCAATCAGATTCTGCCATTGCTCATATCCAATGGGATTGGATATAATAAACCATGATACCTACTCATGCTGGTTTACTTAGTCAAACATTTCAGTTGCACACATATTTCCCTTCAATATACTCATTTGTCAACAAAGAGTGTCAATATAAAATCTGTATATACATTAGTGCGCAAAAGACTTCGGCAACCTTTTTACCCTGAGTACAAACACTTTTATTTCTATATTGATGGTCCAGTAAATCATTAAATCATGCTAGATTTCAAAGCATTCACCTTGCAGTACAATGTCAGGATGGATGGATGGAGAAAAGTGGTGGATTTTGCTGCAAATATAATAAGCAAATACAGCTGTTTAAGTATCCAGAAGAACTGTGATTCTGCAAGATACTCAGTAACACTTACAGCTCACAGAGACAACTCCAAACATTGCGTTTTAATTTTACTTATTAATGTGCCTGAGACTTTTGCACTAATGCATATACAGGAGTTTCAGCTGATTTCTACAACCAAGTTTTTAAAATCCCAGCCCAATTAATCGAAAGGAAAATTTCTTAAACATAACAAATAATGCACTGAATGTTGTTTCTGGACTTTTCTAAAGTTTACCACGTAAGTAGAAATTTTGCCACTAAATTTCTGAGCTGGCATTTTCCTTTGCTATCTGATTGCCCTGCTTAACAATGAGTGTAAACAGATTTTTCTTTTGAATGCAAGTAAACAGTCTACTACCAAAAAAAAAAAAAAAAAAAAAAAAAAAAATTGATAAACTGTGGTCAGAGATTTCACCAGTTGGAGGGAAGGCTGGACCATCTTGGCACATATTAAAATTCTAAGAGAGTTGGAGGTCATATGATCTGCTAGAAATGTAGTGAAGTGTTAAAAGACACACTGTTGTTAATAAATAGTTGTGCCTTGTTGCATTACAGTATAAACACAGTATTGAAAACACTACTGAATTAAAGCTCTTATTCCTCCCCATTTTATAGTTTGTTAATGGATCCAGTATATGCCAATCATATGATCATTTGGTCGTTGGATTTGTTTAACTTCAGCGGTTATTGCTTCTGATAATTTCCCACATGTGCAAATTTAATGATGTTGGGGTTTCAGAACGAGGAGGTCAACGAGTTCTTCTCCAGTAAATGGCCGCCGCAATGATCGCCACTGTTGCAATTATGGACACGGTGCGCCATCTTGATACGTTGCGAACAACACCCACCTGCAAAACAGGACAGCATAAATATTAGAACTCGTTCCGGGAGCAAAACCAGTTAAATAATTTGATTACAATCAAAGATACCTGCAACTGTTTTTAAAGCAGCTCACATACATGAACTCCTATAGCTTGTTTGTTTTGGAGGGTTTTTAAGACAAACCTCAAAATTTTCTTCACAGAAATAATACGCTGCCAATTTTACATTATGTGTATATTTTGATAATAATTATAATAAGTGCAATTTTTATAAAAACCAGTTCTGATAGTAGTGTATCAAGTAAACAACAACCCTTTACAACACAAAGAGGTTTGGCAAAATGACCTAAAATGAATTATTTTTTTTTAACATTTTCATGAAACATTTATCACAATAACAGAACATTATATTTAGACTCCAGAGATCGGGACGCTCATGCGCGGTTGTGAATAACTGCAATCAGTTCAGTCTTGTTGGACACCCATCATACATGTGGGACATTCCAACATATCGCTTGTGCAGAATGTCCAGTCCTGCCCTTTGCTCTAAATCCCTACACACATTCCCTTTCCTTTTGTTATTAGCATTTTACTCATACACTCACTATCCGAGTTACGAACTAGATCGGCTCCGACCAACCAGTCGTAAGTCGGATATTTAACACAACAAAACTGAAACCACCCAGCACTCGCTATGAACTCATGTGAAGCGTATTCTTCACCTGCACGTTCTTTCAACATGCGAAATAAACTTGTATCCTTGCTTTGCACTGTTCGCAACATCACTTTCACATTTCTTTGCCTATTATCTTCCAACCACGTGTACAGCATAGTTTCCGTCTCTGCAATCGGTCCTTCACGCGGTTTTGTGATGATAGTTGACTTAACTGGGGCTGCTGCTTTCACTGCTTCCTTAATGCTGTCCTTGTTCTTCAAAACTGTAGACCCCGTGGAGTGGGAGAGACGGAGATCTCACTTTCACTTTCATCTTCGTCTCTGACGACAGTGCCTTCCTTGCTTTCTTGGTACCATTGCCAGCTGATGAATCAGACTTCCTCTTGGGGGCCATGGTGACGGTGTACAGTAAATGAATGTAAAATTGTACTATAAAAGAGATGTTACTGCGACGGTATCTACTCACTGAGTGCAGCAGTAGAATATTGTGCTGCGCTGCCAGACATGTACAATAAACTCATAATAGGCATCTGCTAGATGTGGTCGTAAGTACGGGTGGTCATAACTCGCGTACGTCGTAACTCGAATAGTGTAACTCAAATCGTGACTGTATTTGGTTTCTTTCTGTTGCTTCCTCCAGTTTGGATTGAATAAAGTTTTGCTGTTCCACCATGACTCAGTGTCCGGTTCTGCATCTGTGGCTTCTGCCAAAAGTATGATTATAATACAGTAGGTTCACACATTTGTTAGTTCCAGCTTGTTTCTGGTGGAAATTTGATACATGTGCTAAATAAAGATTCTCACAATTTTTTAGTTAGATGATGATATTAGTTCTATTGCAAAGTTCCAGTCTCATCTGTGTGATAACACCAAATAATAGCCATGATCCAATCGATTTTTAGGTCAGGAGTGATCATGAGGGGCCTACAACCAATATTGTTGACCATATCGCTGAATGTCAGCAAGGAACCCAAACGTTGTGGAGTCTTCCCATGTTTAGAAACATGAATACATATGATAATCTACTAATCACTGATGGTTGCCGACTATCCACGATTATATTACTGACAAACAGAGACCGTTGTGGTTGAGCACAGAGAGGTGTGGACTTAAACCATCAGAGACCTTCATCTGATCATTATTTTATTGAAGTCATTTATGATATAACATACACAATTGTGGTTGGTCTCAGACAGTTGCCAACTCAAAAAAAAAAAAAAAAAATCACGGGCAGTCGCCAAAGAATCACCCAAATCAGACCAGGACTTGTCTATATTACATATCTATGAGGTGTAAAAGTGGATTAAACAAAGTCTGCATAACAATAGCCATCCAACACCAAGAGAGAAGTAAGCAAAATTGGCCATGCTGTCTGGATGACATACTTTGTCTCCTTTATCAATCACAGGGATTCGAGCTAATCACAGGAATTTGAGTTCATATTTGTGAAAGAGAGCAGACAGCATGTACTTCCCAGAGAGATACATCATGATCTCACTCAGCTGGAATGACTTCATGGTAGAGGACTATACATTATTTTTTGCCTTCCAGAGACCAGCATTGTCCTGCAAGTATTCCAGAGACTTCCATCAGAATACTTAAGAGCCGATGGGCTGCACAGACAGCCTGGAGGGTGCGACTTCCATTCCTGGAAAGTTAAGTCATGCTGAAAATTGCCATGTGTCAGGTGCCAAATCAATTCAATGGTAGTTTTGTTTTTTTCATCTTCATTTGCAAATTTCCTTCACCCATATACATGACAGATTGGCTCTAAAATGTGCCAGAGTAGCCACAGCAGTAATAGCAATGGTTCTTACACATCAACCCGCTATGTGGGCCCTTCGGATCCCACCGCCTTGGATTACAATAAGAGTAGCTGGCCTGCTTCACATGTATTGGAAGAAGCACATTAGCATTTACCCTCCCTGACCTCCTTATGATCGATGATAGCCGAAGTCTGTAATTCCGTGCAATGAGGAAATGTTTACCTAGCATTTTTGGAAGGAGGCTCCAATGTCAGTGATTTGAAACAGAGGTAAAGCTGTTCCTTTTTTGTTTATTAAGCGAAATCTTTAGTATGGATGGCTTTGTTACGTGACAAGTATCGTTTTTCAGAATGTGTTAGTTTCAAGCTTATATTACGGTTGCTTTCCCCTAAAACTATTTTCTCCAAATTGAAATAAATCTATTAAAGTTTAATAGTTTAAACAAACCTTCATTTAGACATGTATTCCACAAAAAAACTCCACAATATTTGTAGCCATGTCCTTGACCACCTGTGCCTGCCTTTATAAGACATTATCACACTCACACTCCAGCACAGTCACATGTTCACTTGAGGCCCTACAATTTTAAAGAGGGTAAACCACAGCATGCTCCATGACGCTGGTCTGTTTGAAGTTGAAAACCCCAGACCGCACTTACTACAGCCTTTATGATCATGACTGAGCTATATAACTTGCCAACAGACTCCTACCAGGTCTGGAGGAGCTTCTGCGCCACACATGCTCACCGCACCTCGCTGAGCTATAATGAAGGCCTTTGGACACCATCGCACAAACATCCGAGCAAAAGACTCAAGATGCAAAATGAGATTTGCAGAACATGTAAAGAAAACCTACAAATTCAGCCTCCCTCAGACTACTTTTGTCTGTTGTAGTAGTTTGTATGATGACAAGCACCCTCCCTCTTACTGTGTATGTGTATACATTACAGTAAATTAGCAGTAATTAGTCCCCACAGTGATAATGCCAGCTGCAGGGTGCTGAATCATCGTCTGCCAAGCTTACCCCCACATGAATTCACACAGTTTATGTGATCTCTGCACTTCATATCCATTTAATGTAAATCAAACAAACAAGCAAACAAACATAAAAGAATATCTGGGTGTTTATTATATGCACGTTCTATACATGAGTGTGTAGTGCCCTTTAGTAATGTGTGTATAAAGAATTCATGCGTATGGAATGCGTCAAGAGTTTGTGTCTCAATGCTTCCTGACACTCAGGTGGGCGTGCCTCTGTGTGTGGTGGCCTATGTCTGAGTCGACCTGTGTGGCTCTGTATGGGTGGCCAGAAAGTCCTCATGCGCGCGCGCGCGCACACGCACACACACACACACACACACACACACACACACTTACCCATCCTCCTTGCTGTCTGATCCAGGCGGAAATGTGTTCCCTGATAAACTGCAAGACCCAGCTAATGATGTTCTTGATGATTTCAAAGTGGTTTTGAGTCAGTGCCTGAGGGAGGTATAGAGAGCGAGATAGAGAGCGAGAGAGAGAGAGAGAGATGAGCCCTTCCAGTAGATTCTGTATTCTCTGCACAGTCAAGTTCCTATACATCCACAACCAGTGAACATGCAGAAACAATTCAATTTAAAGCTGTTATTTGCTCTTATGTGGACAATTTTGGAAAACAATTTCGCATCCATTTGGTTCATAAAATAACATTCATATTTGACCAACCCAAAAAAAAAAAAAAAAAAAAACCCTCACCACATTAAAATATATTTTTACCCAGTAATCACAAAAAAAAATAAATAAATAAATAATTAAATAAAATTGCATATATGACCATTCAGCACCAAAGCAATTGGTCACAGCTCAATATTTTTAAATAAAGCAGATAATCAATGTTTATTGGAAAGGGTGGGAAATAAATAGAGGTAAACAAGCCAATCAGAAGCTGGCTTTCATGGCACTGCTTGAGAAAAGGTTTTTGTTTCTTAACTCTTCGGGGATTTGGAAAAGGTACTTTTATTTATATACAATGATGAATATTAGGAATTCAAAACAAAGTATTTATAGTAGTCACAGCTTGAGAGTTTTGTGGTATTTTCAGGATACTCATCAGAAGCAATAGCTTAACTGGTATTGTTTTTGCATTTGTTTCTACATTTTTGGTTGTTGTTTTTTTTTATGACTTTGCTCACCTATATCACAACAACTGCTTGCCAGATCACCATCAAATTTTCTGGGTAGCAACATGACAGCAAAGGCCAAAACAGGTTTATGAAAAGGGTCATGGTAGGACACATTTAAGGTTAGCAAAAAGGCCATTAATTGTTTACAATTGCTAGATAGCAGCTGGTATAATTTCCCCATCAGAGACCTCCAGTTCTAAGGGAATCAATCATACATTTTCCTCAATAATGGCAGGTATATATATATATATATATATATATATATATATATATATATATATATATATACACACACACACCCAGGGATCCCTCACTACTTCGCGATTCAATTCATGTTGCTTCAGTGCATCGTGTTTCTTTTTTTAAATATTCATTGAATTAAAAAAAATATGGAAATTAAAGAATAGGGGGAAAAGTTAAGGAAAATGTTGCAAAAACAAGGCCAATTATGCAAAAAATAAAAAACCTAACCAAACAAAACAAACACAACCCAAAACCTCCCATTAAAACTACTTACATTTGCGCGTATCTGTATGTGTGTCTTCTTCTTCTTCTCGTGCAATAGAATCTGTATGTGTGTATTTATATTTTATTTACATCTTATTATTTTTGAAAGTTTAATTGTTATTATAAGCATTTATAGCATTGAATATGTATTTATTGATATTAAAAACAGTACACATATACATGTACGTCAGTCGGTGGGGGTGTTGTTCCTACTTTGCGGAATTCGGTGGTCGCAGGGGGATCTCAGTCCCAATTAACCGTGGAAAGTGAGGGATCCCTGTATGCGCACACACACATGCATATATATATATATATATATATATATATATATATATATATATATATATATATATATATTATATACACACACATACAGCACTGCGGCTTGCAGTTTGGTGTTGAGGGCTCCCATTTATGCTTTCCTACTTTCTGAGCTCAAACAGTGGACTATGAGCAGAAAAGGCAATTTTGTGAATGAAGAAAGATGCGATTTCCATTGCTGGATAATTTCACCTTGGGTCAACTTTTGAGCCAAAAAAAAAAAAAAAAATTTTAATTAAAGAAAAGAAATTACTGTAATTGTAGTCAGCGTTACATCTCAATTTTATTAAAAACATGAAAAAGGAACTTGAGGTTGGACATGTAACACAAAACTGATAATTTTCTCAAACTAGTAAAAATGTACACATAGCAGGTAAGATTTACCTTGTAAATGAGCCTGTAGGCCAGATGAAAGAGGGCCACTACCCGCCCCCAGTTAATGCCATCTGAAAAGATGCTCTTTGCAACGGACATAAACACTTCCTGGGCACAGTTCGCCTGCACTGTTTTGATGAGGCTGTCCAGAGATAAACACATCATTATAATGAACACATATAACGTAAATGTTTTTACACTCGAATTTCAGCAAAACACAGCGTTTACCTCACTCCATGATTTATTGCAGGGATCCAAATCATGGGACGATATCACGTTACAATTTGTATTGCCCTATTGTACATCTGTATAAATATCCTATTTTTATAATACAATTTTTCCACATTAAAAAAAAATGATCAATTTTAACCATGTAAAAGAAACTACAACTTTTTATTTTTAAGAAACTATTGTTATTTCAACACAATACGTATTAGTAAAAATTCACTCCTTCCACATAGGAGGCTCTGCTGCCCGTCAATGTGGAAATGGTTGAGTGAGCCACCTGTAGGACTATAAAGGAACAGCAATATTTCACCACTTCGAATTCAAGCAAAATAAATAAATAAAATTCAATATATTTTGAAAATCTCGAAGCAATGCAGGAATTACGGGACAAACAAATCATATTATGCAACTGAATATTTTTTCTGCTATCACTGCTAAATTTACATGGTGTTCATAAACATGTGCTGTGATGAATGCAAGGTTATTCTCTGGAAATTAAATTACTGATGATGCCGCCTGGCTGGAAAGTATGGTGTTCACCTCTTTCATAAAGTATGAGTGTTCATAAAGTAATTTTATAGAAAAGGGGAACTAGTGGTCTCCTAGAAGCATCTTGAGCTATGTAGTCAGCTATGTAGTATGTAATAGCACACACACACACACACACACACACACACACACAAAATGGTGCCTTATTGAACAATGTAAACAGTCTGCGCAAAAGGTGTGTAATAGAGTATTATAGGTTGTATTTTATGCTTCATGCCCAGGCAAAACACAACACTAATACTCCTGCAGGGTAAACAGCCAGAAAAACACACACTCCTACATCATTTCTTTTCTTCCCTTGCCATAATATCAGCATGAATCCTGTCAGGTTAGTACTCCACTGGGATCTTGTGTGAACTTGCTGTTGTTAATTCAAACTTTGATTTCCACTGACTGACTGATAATCACGTAAACTCTGGAATTCATCAAGGTCCATTTATATAAAAAAACCCACTAACAGATTACAGTTCATCCTGAAATGTAGGAGTGTCATTGTTATGTTCTGTTTGGAAAAGGGACACAAAAGCAACCTCAATGACTAATCACCCCCCCCCCCCAATAATCCATATGAATGGCAGCACACAACCTGTTATAGTAATCTTAGGTGCTGTTATTCATGGGATTTCATTTCCTGTCCAAGAGAACAGGATGCACATCAGTGGTATTGTATTCCTGTGTAGTTGTGGTCAACAGTAACATTTCAGAATATTTCTTACTGTTGAAGCTCTGTGTTGCGGTTCAGCTCATCAGCGATTTTAAGAAGCTGTTCGACAACTTCTTTGACCTGAGGGTCGTCTCCTTCATTAGCTGTTCCACCGAGGTCCACTGCACTGACGTGCATGTCCGGGTCCTCTTCACTGATCAGTTGTACTACATATCTTTACATGAAAACAAAACACAGTCAAGAAAGTCAGGGAAAATGATGGGTTTTAAAATATGAATGTGCAAGTAAGTGAGTTAGCGTACCCTCGGAGTACTATAGCACTTTCTTCTATGATCCTGTCATCAATCACATCTGAAAAACAAGAGAGAAACTGTTACTTAACAGAAACAAAAATGATTATTCTCACTCTTTAAGCACCTTTCAATAATGACTTAGGTCTATGGTATACTGAACTCAGCTGTTATTGATTTTATCTTTAGAGATTGCTTTATTGACCACCATTAGTATACAGTGATCCCTCGCTACTTCGCGCTTCAGTGCATTGCGGGTTGTTCAAAAATATTCATTGAAAAATAAAACAATAAGGAAATTAAGGAAAAATAGGAAAAAAGTTCAGGAAAATGCTGCAAAACAAGGCAAATTATGCAAAAAAAACCCCAAAGAAACAAAACAAAAACAACCCAAAACCCCCCAGCAAAACTACTTACATTTTTATGTGAGGTGCGCATCTGAGTGTGTGCGTGCGTCTGTGTGCATTTATATTTTATTTACATCTTATCCATTATTTTTGAATGTTTAATTGTTATTATATGCATTTGTGGCAGTGGTGGCCTGGTGGTAAAAGGTGCTGGATTGCTGATCTTAAGGTTGGGGGTTCGAGTCCCACTCTCCACAAGGTTGTCACTGCCCCCCTAAAGAAGAATTGTTATTATACGCATTTTTAGTCTTGAATAAGTATTTATTGATATTATATTCACATACATGTACGTATACGTCAGTCCGATGGGATATATTGCCTTTATATATTGGGACATATTTCCTTTATTCATTTATTAGATTTAAAGGCACTTTTCTCAAATTTTGAAGGGGCTTTAAAAGATGCCATAACAAAGCAGGCATTACCACTGTGATAGAAAAACTATAAAAAAAAAAAAACAATCTTACTCAAGTTTGCTTTTCTTTTGTTCCCATCCAGTACACTTTAAAACAATTATTCACCTTGGGCTCATCAGGGAATTGTCCCCTCAGGGGTAGTTCCCGCTCAGGGACTACTCAAAGATACATATAGCCCGAGTGGAAAAAAAACAAGAAAAACAATTGAAACAAGATTTTTCTGGTCTATTTCTCACTTTTTAAATGATGATAATGATGCCACCTTCGGCAAATGTCAGTGAGTTATCTGTTACGAGTCAAGCATTTTCCACTTGGGAAACTGTAATACTTTTAAGGGGACAAGCCAATTAGTTTGCATTTTTCCACATGGTAGTATGTGATTTAATTTTTCTTTTTAAAGATCAATAACTGGTGCTCCCGAGTGGCACATCAGCAAGGAGCATAACTATTAACCTGGGAACACAAGTTTGAATCTTATGTTGGTAATGGTTGATGCCATTCACAGCCAGGAGTCCACAGGATCTAATTAGCCAACTCTCACGGATGGAAGGGATGGCACACACTCCCCCATCTCTCACAGCAATCACCAGCCAATCAATGAGCAAATAACCCTTTCCATCCTGTGTTAGAATGTGCATGTGTAGCACTTCATAAAGAGGCAGGCTGCAGCATCGCATGTCACAGAGGGGGCATGTGCATGTTTATACTGCTCCCTGGTTGGTGGTGATATGATTAAAAGTATGGGAGACAAAAAAAAAAAAAAAAAATCAAAAGATAAATTTAAAAAATTTAAGTTTAATAACTGCTTGTTTTCAAAGTGAAGGAGTAATTTTGTTCAATAACTGATTTCAATATTGACCAAATAATTATGGTCATAATTTCTCCCATCATAAAACAGCCCAGAGTCTAAAATTTCAAATTGCTTCATAGAAGATTACAAACAAAACAAAGCATAAAATAATCTATAATCCTTAACAGAACATGAAAGAGCAAAAGAAATGTTTAAAAAAATGAAATAGAACATTAGATAGGTTTACACCTAAAAAATATGAACTGCATGAACTTATAAGTCCACTGATATAATAAAAAATTCATAAACTTCATAATTAAGTATTTATTTTATCCGAAACATTCCGTACCACATCTTTTATCATGAAACTGGATATATTTAATTAGTAATTTAATGTAGTTAATTGCCTCTTGTTGTTGCACTCATACTAGCTATATGAGCACAAAAAAGGCGATTTCCCTTTTCATTGCTGTAATCATGGGCTGATTAAGAAATTTTTGTCCTAAGCCTGACTTCAAACATAGTGTTGTGACTAGTAAGCATTAAGACAGCACATAATCTGTCAATTTTCATTTTACATTTGGACTGATTGAGAAATTATCAGTTTATTTTGCTATGACTTCCAGCTTTGCTCTTACTTGTACAGTCCTCAGTTTAAACAGAAAATGAATAAGAATAAAAAAACAGGGCAAAAAAATTGCCAGTGCATTACTACAACATACATTTTGTCATTGTGAAGATATTATTTTAAGCTGATGAGGAACAGAAAGTGTTACAAGCAAACTGAAGCAAGTAGGAACTTGGCAAATATGTTGCGGTATTAATAGTGAAAATTTTATTTCTGAGCTACATTTCTCATGCTCATCTTTGTATTTAAAACAGTGTCCAATTCCATTTTAGATTCAGTTTACATAAAAATATTGAGTCAATAATAATTATTCTGTGTGATCATAGGCCTCTTTTAGATTCTTGTATCCCTGTACTGTTGGTGTGATGCCGTTAAGACTATCATCATCATCATCATCCTCCTCCGCTTAATCCGGGGGCGGGTCGCGGGGTCTCTCTCCCCCAGACACTTCCTCCAGCTCTTCCGGGGGGATACGAGGCATTCCCAGAGCAGCCGAGAGACATAATCCCACCAAGACGTTCTAGGTCATCCCCAGGATCTCTTCTCGCTTGAATATGCCTGAAAAACCACACCAGGGCGGCGTTCAGGAGGCATTCAAACCAGATGCCTGAGCCACCATAACTGGTTCCTCTCAACGCAGAGGAGCAGCGGTTCTACTCCGAGCTTCTCACCCTAAGGGAGAACCCTGCCACCCGGTGAAGGAAGCTCATTTCAGCCGCTTGTAACCGTAACCTTGTTCTTTCTGTAACTACCCAAAGCTTGTGACCATAGATGGGGGCTGAAATGTAGATTGACTAGTAAATTGAGAGCTTTGCAGCTCAGCTCCGTCTTTAGCACAAAGCTCCACTTTATAGCAGAGGCTGCAGTGATCTGCCAGTCAATCTCCCACTCCATTCTTCCCTCATTCATGAACAAGACCCCGAGATACAGTGATCCCTCGCTACTTCGTGCTTCAGTTTATAACGGGTTTTTCAAAAATATTAATATAATTTTTTTTTTTTTAAATAAAGGAAATTAAGGAAAAATAGTGAAACAGTTAAGAAAAATGCTGTAAAACAAGGCCAATTATGCAAAAAACAAACAAAAAAAAAAAACCCCAACCCAAACACTCCAACAAAACTACTTACATTTTTATGTGAGGTGCGCATCTGTGTGTGCACGTGTGTGTATTTATATTTTATTTACAACTTATGCATTACTGTTGAATGCTTTAATTGTTATAAGCATTTATAGCATTGAATTTGTATTCATCGATATTATATACACATATAGGTATACATCAGTCAGGGGAGGGTCAATCCTACTTTGTAGAAATCGGCGGTCGTGGGGGGGGGGGGGGGGGGCCTCGGTCCCATTAACCGTGGAAAGTGAGGGATCCCTGTATTTGAACTCCTCCACTTGGGGCAGGACCTCGTTCCAGATCCAGAGGGTGAATTCGATCCTTTTCCAGCTGAGAACCATGGCCTCGGATTTTTTAGGTGCCGATTCTCATCCCGGTTGCTTCAGCTGCAAATCGCTCTGATGGGAGCTGGAGGTCCTGGATTGATGAAGTCAATAGGACAACATCATCTGCAAAAAGCAGAGATGAGAGCTGATGGCCACGAAACCAGAACCCCTCAATTCCCGGCTGTGCCTAGAAATTCTGTCCATAAAAATTGTGAACAGAATCGGTTACAAAAGACAGCCTTGGTGGACTTCATCCCTCACCGTAAACTATTTCGACCTGTTGTTACCAATGCGGATGGACCAAGCTCTGGCTCAGGTGATACAGAGACCGATATCCCGTAGCAACGGTTCTGTTACACCGTACTCCCAGAGGTTTCCCCACAAGATAGCTAAAGGGACATGGTTAAAAGCCTTCGCTAAATCCAAAAAAACCACATGTGGACAGACTGGGCAAGCGCCTATGTTCCCTCCAGGATCCTGTAAAGCATATAGAGTTGGTCGAGAGTACTGCGGCCAGGACGAAAACCACATTGTTCCTCTTGAAGCCGACATTCAACTATCAGTCGGATACTCCTCTCCAGTACCCCTGCATAGACTTTCCAGTCTAGGCTGAGCAGTGTGATTTCACAATAATTGGAATACAGCCTCCGGTCCCACTTTTTAAAAATAGGGGACTACCACTCGAGTTTGTAGGGCCAGTGACATAGTGGTTAGGGTGCTGGGATCACGATCAGGAGGTTGTATGTTCAAATCCCAGTTAGATCCCCACTGTGCCAAGAGCCCTTGGCAAGGTCTTAACCACAAGTGTGCCTCTGTTCACCCAGCAGTACAAATAGGTACCAGTAAAAAGATACTGGGAAGGTAACCTGTGATGGACTAGCGTCCCATCCTGGGGGAGTTGAACTCCTGGTCGCTTCACGCTATGGATACCGGGGATAAGCACCAGTCTGATGAGCGACTAGGCTCGGGTGTAAAAAGCCCAACAGACTTTACCTTTACTACCCCAGTTTGCCAATCCAGACATACAGACTCAATGTGATACTGTTAAGACTTTGCTAATATAACAAAAACATTTCAGATTTTTTCACTCCACCCCCTCTACGTCCAATCCATCAATGTAGAGGGCAGAGTGCTCAATTTGTTTCGATCTCCTGAAGTTCATGATCATCTCCTTGGTTTTGGATGTGTTTAGTTCCAGATCGTGTTTGTAGGACCATCGCGGACCTTCTTCCTGTAGGTTGAGTTGTTGTTATCTGTATTCAAACATATGATGGTGGTGCCGTGGCGGATTTGATGATGGTGTTGCTGGTGTGAGTGGGGGATCAGTCATGTGTGAAGAGGGAGAAGAGAAGGGAGGCTAAGAATGCACTCCTGTGGCGTTTCGGTGTTCAGAATGAGAGAGGAGAAAATGTGTTCTATCCTGACGTTCTCAGATCTGTTGAGAATATACAGTAAACTAGTGCACAGTGTCCCTAGTCCCAGATTGCCCAACTTTTGAACCAGTTTATGAAGTTGTACCGTGTTAAAAGCGGAGCTGAAGTCTACGAATGGCATCCTAACATAGAAGGTGCTGCTGTCCAGTTGTGTGAGGGTTGCATGGAGGGCTATATCGATGGCATCCTCTGTTGACCCAGTTCCTCTGTATGAAAACTGATGTGGATTGAGATCAGCAGGGATGGAAACCTTGATGTGAGACAAGGCTCTCAAAACATTCTGCGATGATGGGGCTAGGGCAACTGGCGGTAGTCGTTTAGGCAGCTTGATGTGCCCTTCTTAAGCACTGAAATTATGGTGGCTGTTTTGAGGCAGGTGGGAACCATACATTGCAGTAGCGAGTGGTTAAAGATGGTGGTGAAAACTGCCCGAGCTGCATGATCTTTGAGTACCCTTCCTGTTACTCCAACTGGACCAGTAACTTTCCTTGTGTTGACTCTCCGCAGGGTGGCTCTAATATGGTACTGCTCAACTGGATGGGGTCGTCGCTCCTCCATGGAAGAGAGCGAAGAACTGGTTCATGGTGTCCAGTGGAGTGCTGTCTGCTGACATGCGTGTGTGTCCTTGTAGCCTGTAAGTGTCTTGATCCCCTTCAGAATATTTCTTGTGTTGTTTTCATCAAAATGTTCCTCGATAAGTTGTTTATAGTTGTGTTTAGCCTTTTTGATACCTTTTTGTTAGGTACCTCTTTGTAAGCTTGCTGTTCTCCTGACTTGAAGGCATCATCCTGTACTCTAAGCAATGGTATGTACCTCAACGTTAAACCAAGGTTTTAGGTTCTGGAACACTAACAGTCCTTGCTGTGGTCACATTCTCTGTGCAGTAGTTTGTGTAGGAGAACACAGTTGATGTGTGACCCTCCAGGTCTGTCTCCTCCACGAATATAAACTCACCCAGTCTGTACATTCAAAACACTCCTGGACAGCCGCAGTGGCCTCAGTCAGCACCTGGACTATTTTCATTACTTGTCTCTGGCTACAGAGTTTAGGTTTATAAGCAGGAATCAGAGACAGAGAGATGAACTGACTGTTCAAGATATTGTTCAAGGCAGAGGGATGGCTTTATAGGTATGAAGACCTGGTCCAGTGGGTTTTCCCCCCCTCTTGTCGGAAAACTCAGATTTTCTACTGCATCAGACTGCATTGTTCCAAGTGCTCTGTGCTCTTCCATTTGGAGACATGAGAGCTAGAAGCAACCTAAAGAACTGGAAGGGTGTGGCTCCCATTCAAAAAAAGTATGATTATGTTAAAAATTAGAGTGGATCCAATGGTGGCAGCCATGAATGCATTCAATTGACATACATGGCCTGCCAGATGTTAAAATACATTTTGTGGAGGTAAAAATGGACATGAAGCAGCGACTACCACTTATACATGACAGTTACTATCCTTAGACCTGATAGCTGCAATGTATATATCACAGATACTTGCTTTTCTTAGGCAACTGCAAATTTTTTTCTACACATATTTTTGTACGAGTCCACTTTGAAAATCACAGAATGGTTATGGAACGACCAAAGTTATCCTAGCTACTGTTTTCACAGATCAACTTTGCCAAGATTGGAATTGGTAGTATAAATCAACAGAAGAGACAATGTGATCGAACACGCTCATTGGCCAAACTGCTTACTCTTACTAGGGTGGTAGGCAGACTGCAGCCCATCTTAAAAGATTCTGGGCAAAGGCAGAGTACACCCTGAACAGTTCACCAGACCATTGCAAGGCCAAAACACACAACCATTCAAACTCACACATAGAGGCAATATGGAACAGACAATAAACCTAATATACTGTACACATTTTTGGACTGTAGGAGGAAAATAGAATAACCAGTGAATACCCATGCAAGCACAAAGAGAACATGTAAACTCCACACAGAAACACACTACACTGGAAATCGAACACAGGACCTTCTTGCTGTGAGGTGGGCATGCTAACCACTACATCACCATGCCACCCTTGTTGTCACCTGACATCAAAACATAACACTATCACTTTAAATCAGTATAAATCATCAAATAAACAACTATAAATACATGTATACTAAAATGCGTGATTTTTATAACATTGTCAAATTAAACAGTGTTTCAATGGTGTTAATAACAACTATATTCCTGGTGTGATGATGTCATTGAAAAAACAAAAACTGAAAACACTATGTTTACAAACTCATTTTGGCCAGAGCAAAATAACAATAGTGGTAAATATAATGTTTAGAATTTATGCTGAGGTGTAAGATGAAGACATGCCGAGTATTTTAAGGCACCAATTAAGCATATTCAAATAAATTAACTTCAATATTTGCATGTTAGCTCACTGCTGTGACATTTTACATTTCCATGGTCTCCAAATCGATCTTGATCTGGGGCTTACCGTCTCCGTGGAATTTTACACGTCCACACTGAATCGTTAAAGCTTTTTTCCAGTTTCTTTTTTTTTCAACAAATGTACCAAGTGAACTATACAGTGGTACCTCACTTTACGAAAGTCTCACCAAATGAAAAATTCAGGTTACGAAACGCATTTTCCTAATATTTTTGTCTCTGGATACGAAACAAGTTCACGTTACGAAAGCGCCATCTTAAAAATTCAAACGTGCCATTCAAACAGTGGTACCTTACTTTACGAAATTAATCCATTCCAGAGCCGTTTTCTTAACCTGGATTTTTCGTAAATTATACCGCATTTTACATGTAAAACGCGTGATTCGTTCCAAGGTTCCCAACACTACCCAATAAACCCTTATATATATTAAAAATTATAAAAGCATACCTTTTAAGACCTCCGTCTGCTTCAATATCGTACCGATGGTAGACGGGTTTGGCCATATTCCTTTGCGATATCACTCGAGCCCATTTCTTCTTCTCACTCGCACCAGAAATCACACATGTGTGTGTGTGTGTGTGTGTGTGTGTGCGCTGACCATGTCTTCTTAGCAGAGTTATAATCTTACAAATGGTTATAGAAGGTTAAAAGCCTGAGTCAAGAAATTAACCATGAAACAACAGTAACTCTGTCCTTTACACACAAAGCATTATGGCTGCTGCAGCAACCATAATAGTCAATGGGAGGGAGCTGCGTCATCCCTCCTGGCCAATGGGAGGCCAGCAGGGCGGGATGTTGGGAGATAGGCAATGTGAGGTAGCTGCGTCATCCCTACTAGCCAATAGGTGGGATGTTTGAACGTCATTGATGAGAGAGCAGCTCGTGCATTGTTTGAATGGCACGTTTTAATGTTTGAATGGCGTGGTTTGAATTTTTAAGATGGCGCTTTCGTAACGTGAACTTGTTTCATATCCAGAGACAAAAATTTTAGGAAAATGCGTTTCGTAACCTGCATTTTTCATTTGGTGAGACTTTCGTAAAGTGAGGTACTACTGTATATTTAAATTGCCCCTGATATGAATGAGTGTATGTGTGCACTTATAGTGCTCTGTAATGGCCTGGCATTTCATTCAGGGTACATTCTGCCCATCCTTGCTCTATGGTTCCATTGTTGAGCTGAATAGGACACTGACAATGAATGAATATCAAATATAGGTTTCTGGAACCCAACTTAAAACTCTTCAGATTTAAGCAACAGAAGGGTGGATGGACATGAAAATGTATTTTTTTAGATTCTATGTTAATCAAAATCTCGCATTTAGAGGATAGTTTGTTACCCTGGAATGATCAGTGGTATTTCTGTCTTTCCCACTGTTAAAGAGCAACGGCAACTGACATTTAAGGAAAAAAAAAAACAGTGATGATCATGTTCAGTAGGCCATCTTTCCAAAGACACTTTGTTTACACTTGACAACTAGTCTTTATATCTACAAACAAGCTGCAGGATCTAGAGCTTGTGCTTCATTTTGAGTCATATTGTTACAAGTGCTTGTAAAATATCATGAACACCCACCCGCACCCAGAGTTAGCCGAGATGGGCGCCATCGACCCCACGACCCATTAAGCACTTCAGAAAATGAATGAATGAATACAATTTTCCTGTAGATACAATACATACCAGTGAAATGTTAGTCCCTATGCTTTAAAGATACTACTTTGCTTGTTGGAGCAAGTTGAGACACACTATTCAACTGGAATGAAGGATTTTAGTCCTTGGTAAAATGGCGGAGCAATAAGGCACGTCATACAAGGGTCTTGTCTGGTCTTGTGTTTATGTCTACAGTTCAGTCACTAATTCTTTGAACATCTGTAAACTAGACAGATTACAATCACAGCTTTCCATTGTTTTATAACAATATTCATTGTAGGAGAAGTTTCAATATGAATTACTTAACTTCACAGATCCATAAAAGCCTTAACAATTAACACACTTACATGGGCATTATAAAGGGGTTTTAAAGTTCTTTCCATCAGTGTTACTTATTTTGAAATTGGTTTGGTTGAAACTTTTTGTACACATACCTAATTATTGTCAATTGTTGTGAACAGAAAATATAAACAGCTTTCATGGAAATATTCAAGGAGTAAATCAGAGAATGAGACAGAACTTTATCATATTTTATATGTTAATTATAAAATAATAACAGATGTTAGTTACAAGAATGTATTCATCTTCTTCTTGTCTTATTTTTCATTCAGTCAGGGCTGTGCTGATGACGTCAGAGCAAATTCCTATGTAAAACACGTCAGTGATTTAATAGAGGTGTATAATTCGGAGTAAAATTTGCTCAAACTTCTTGGTACCTGAAGGTAGAGTAAAGTGAAGAATGTAAAGCATTATCATTAAATTAAAATAATCGCAATTTGAATCAGAGAGACGAGCGATGACGTCAGACCCCGGCACGAGCTAAAAGCTATCCGGAAGAAACAGGTTAAAAGTTAACGTTCATTTACTTTATCTACACAAATAAACAAGTACAATTATAAACCAAGTTCGGGTCCTACCTTCACCACCTGTAGCACCTATCAGTTCGGAGTCGTCCGGCCTGTCATTGTCTTGTGAATCTGCCATGGTTTTGTTTAATAGTAAAACTTATCTAGACTTTTCGAAAGGCACTACTTATGCTAGTAAGCTAACAGCTCGCTAACTATTTAAACCCCAAATTATCAAAAGCCAGGGGAACTACTTTTGATTTTCAGTGTTGACAACTCAGGAAAAAATAATAAACTTTGAAAAAGTTAATGTCTGCGTCCTTGTATTCTTTCCGCAACATCAATAAGAACGGAAGTTTAACTGAAACTCCAGGGAAAGCGTCAGGAACTCCAGAGTGATCAATTGAGCTTCAAGCGCGCGAGAGAAAAAAAAACAAGGAAGTAGTGCGGAAATAGGCGGCCTCGCTCGCGTTAGCGTCACATGACGTTGAATTCCAGATAGCTCCATATTCCCTTTATAAGTGCACTACACAAGGGAAAGTCAGCAGGCTTTTACGTCCGACCTAGTATACTAGATGTTTAATGAAAAAGGCGTTTGGGATTAAACCCGACCCTGAGTGAAATCTGATTTAAATTGAAAGCGGCCCCAGTGTGTATTTTCCTGGCATCATATTCCCACTGTCTCACTTATTTGTTGAACCGCTTAATCCGACATTTTTGGAGGGCTGAGACCTATCTCAGCCAACACTGTGCGAAGGAGGGGTACACCCTGAACACCTCGCCAAAGCGTCGCAGGTCACACCCACAGACATCTTGGAGTAGCCAGTTAGCAGTTTATGTGCATGTTTTTGAGGTGTGAGGAGGAAACCACAGGACCCGGATGAACCTATACAAGCACAGGAGAACATGCAAACTCCACACAGAGACAAGCCCGGGATTCGAACTTTTTCTTGTGAAGCAGACATGTATTTCTTATGTTTGAATTTTTTTCATTAAATATACAATATATTTTATACAGTACCTCCTTTCATGACTATAAATATAGTACAAAAACTGTATTCCATCCGTATTCTATGTACAGTATATATTTAATACGTATATAATACAGGTATACTTCGACTTAAGTCGTTTTCAGTTAAGTTGTTCTCGATTATATGTCGGTTTTCAAAAAAAATATGGAAAAATAAATAAATAAAGTTTACACCATTATAATCATATATTACATATATTTAGTATATTAAATATTAGTTATATATATATATATATAGCGTAGCGTAGGCCTCCGTCAGTCCCGAAGGACTATGGCTGCGCTCTGGCCAGTATCCCGACTGGTGATACTCCCCAGTGCACAGAGCCTGGGTAGGGAGTAATGAGGGACAGGTTGTTACCCAAGCAGCAAGTCCCCCCCTGTCTCGGCGCCACCGGAAGGATCCAATGGAAAGGCAAGTGCCGATACGACTGGGTTCCAGTGCCGCTGCAGGAGAGAAACTACGGTCAATTTAGAACGGCCAATTAACCTACAGTGCACATCTTTGGATTGCGGGGGAAACCGGAGCACCCGGAGGAAACCCGCACAAGCACGGGGAGAACATGCAAACTCCACACACAAACGCCCAGGCCGGGAATCGAACCCGGGCCTTCTTGCTGTGAGGCGGACGTGCTAACCACTACGCCACCGTGCCGCCATATGTATATATATGTATGTGTGTGTGTGTGTGTGTGTGTGTCTGTCTGTCTTCCTTTCGGCTTTTTCCCCTTTTACCTGGGAGTCGCCATATATATATATATATATATATATATATATATATATATATATATATATATATATTTATATATATATATATATATATATATATATATATATATATATATATATATATGTGTGTGTGTGTGTGTGTGTGTGTGTATATATGTGTGTATGTATATATATATGTATATGTATATGTGTATATATATATGTATATATATATATATATATGTGTGTGTGTGTGTGTGTATATATGTGTGTATGTATATATATATGTATGTATATGTGTATATATATATATATATATATATATGCGTGTGTGTGTGTGTGTGTGTGTGTGTGTGTGTGTATATATATATATATATATATATATTAGTGTGTGTGTGTGTGTGTGTGTGCGTGTGTGCAGTGATGGCCTGGTGGTAAAGGGCACAGAATTGCTGATCCTAAGGTTGGGAGTTCGATTCCCACTCTCCACAAGGTTGTCCAAAGGCTGGTCATGTCTCTCACTGTCTATGGTGAGAGGCTCATGTAAAAGAACCATTGCTGACTTTCGTCAAGAGTAGCTGCATAGCCATCAGCGTGTTTCTGCCCCTTGCTAAAGGGTTGTGTCAGGAAGGGCATCTGATGTAAAAACCTATGCCAAATTCAAACATGCGAATCAGATGATTTGCTGTGGTGACCCCTGAAAGAGGGGAAAAGCCTAAAGGAAAATATATTCTGTATTATACAAGTAAATTTGGCCAAGCCTAGCCTAGGCTAGCCTAGAGACAGGCTAATTCGATTTAAGTTGTTTTTTGACTTAATTCATCTCTCCTGGAACCAATTACGTAATGACGTAAGTCAAGGTATACCTATATCTAGAATGTTTGTTTGACTGTTTACACTGTACAGTTTCATGTCAAATGTGACATTTATTATTGACTGCCAGTAGGATTTGAGTTCTAACTCTATTCAGTGGCCTTTCTGCGTCTCTTCAGCAGTTTCCCAACAGGTTCCTGTGTGCATAGTTTTCCTCTCCGTACTCTGTTTTCCTTCTAAAAGTCCAAAGACACCTGGCTAGTTTAAAGAGGTTGCAACTGATTGGTGGTTCATCTCTGTGTTTGCCTTGCAATAAGTTGGCAACCTGTTCTAGGTGAACCCTGCTCTCGCCCAACGCCAGCAGGGATTGGCTTCAGCTTCGACTGTAACCATACACAAAAGCATCTCAGTATGTAGGCTCCAAAACAATGGTTTAGGTGAATGGGGTATAACAGCAGATCACATTGCTCTCCTGTCGCACAATAAAAATCTGAGGTGACACTGCAAAAATGAAGACTGAGCAAGTTTACCTATCTTGATTGCAGTGTTCAGCATTTTGTAGTACAAGATTAATTAATTTGTTGAACCACTTAATACTGTTAGGGTCAAGAAGGAGGTGAGGGTGAGGTAGGTAAGTCTGTTGGGTTTTTACACCTGAGCCTAGTGGCTTAGCCTCGTGGCTCGTCAGGCTGGTACTTATCCCTGGTTTTCATAGCATGAAGCGACCAGGAGTTCAACTTCCCCTGGATGGGACGCTAGTCCATTGCAGGTTACCTTCCCAGTATATTTTACTGGTACCCATTTATACTGCTGGGTGAACAGAGGCACACTTGTGATTGAGACCTTGCCCAGGGGTCTTGGCACAGTGAGGGTCTCAGTGGGATTTGAACTCACAACCACCTGATCATGAGCGCAGCACCCTAACCACTACGCCACCGGCCCCACTCCCAGAAGGAGGCTGGAGCTTATCTTCGCCGACTCTGGTCAAAGGCATTGAACACCTAGCATGTCTCTCACAAGGCCAACACACTCACAACCATGGGCAAGTTGAAACAGCCGATTTGTAAAGTGATTGCATTTGGACTGTTGGAGACAACCTAGGGTACCCAGGGATAAACCACAATGGCACGGGGAAAACATAGAAAACACTCCTGCCTTAAACCAAGGATTGTTTTTTTTCTTTTGGCTGAGGTGGACATGCTAACCAATGGACCACGAAGATAACAAGACCTCAAATGTGAAATTATTAAAGCTATGATATTTCTTTGTGAAAATAAATTATCTGTCCATGCAACAGGATAATTTCATTTGTAAGAAGGCATTTTTACATGAAATTCGATGCTTATTTCTTGTATAATTCATTCTTTTTGCAGTGTATCATGGGCACTGATTCTCCTAAACGGAACAGATGGGGGTGCATGTTAGAAAAGCCGTTTACCAGTTATTAATGGTGAGTCTGTACCTAAGACAATGGTCTCCTATTTTTGGTGTATCCGACACTATTTTTTTCTCTTTTTACCATGTTACTGACGTCACGTAATCAGGTTAATGAGTCAACCAATCAAAATTCGACAGTTCACCTCCGCACAGTGCCAGCAGATGTCGTTGTTGTCATATTAAAATAATTTAAGGCGGTACAACTCCAAAGTTTTTAGTACAGTATTCACAAGTTAAAATTATATTTATTAATTTAATGCTTTTTGTTTCTTTTGAAAAGCAAGCTCTTCAAGTCTGTGCCCAGGCAAGTGTTTGACAAATTACAAAGAATACTACAGGGTTATTTGTGCTGTTTAATGTAACACTTTGGTTTGGATATTTAGGTGACAACAAAGCAAAGTAATGTACTTTGCTTGTTTTTGAACACACTTGTGCATACCCTCGTGATGTGTAGTGATACTGTTTTGGGTGTCTATGAGGAGGCTATAAATCCTTCTTTAAAACCTGCTCAACAGGTTGTCCTGACCTTCGATGCCATGTCTACACCCCCCCCACACACACACACTCACCCATCACATACAAACATAGAGTACTGTGTGTGTATATATGTATATATATATATATATATATATATATATATATATATATATATATATATATATTTGTGTGTGTGTGTATGTATGTATATGTGTATATGTGTGTACACGTGACTCCTGTTGAGTCATGTTGAACATTTCAGTACAGTTCCAATGATGCTGTGGCTTCTTGTGGAAGATTGCCTGTTTTGCACGGTATTGTTTGACCTGAAGTTTTTTTCCTCTGTTTGAACATGCCACGTAAATGAGACAGGTTAAGTTTGTGAATACACAAAAGTAACTAGGGCACAGGTAGTCTAGGTATTGAGAACCACTATAATACACATTGTCCTCAACGATAATACTGAAGAGCTCTTTGATATTCAAAGTGTAAATGGAAAATTAATTTGAATGACACTATTTTGAATTTGTTTCATACCAGTTGGAACTGATTTTTGAACTAAAATTGAATTGTGGCATATGAGTCAAAAATCAGAATTACCTTATGTTTTAGAGTGGCGGTATTCTCTAGAGACTAAGAAGAGTCTTTCTTTTTGGGATAAAGTGAAAATCCTTTCCTGATGACAAGCCTTGAAGGACGATAACCACCAAATGCTGCTTTAGGGCATGCATTTGTTCTTGCATTCATTCTTCTTCAGTTAGCAAATTATCCTGATCAGGGTTAGGTTGGGTTCACTTGCGTTTTGAGGACTGAGTATATCCTGGGCGGACACTCAAACTAGATTTAGATTTTAAGTAATAATGCCTGGTAAAGGGCAAGAAAATAAATAAATAAGTAAAGACAACTGATGTATGGCAGGCCAAAATTTATTATTATTACTGTATTTTTATTATTATTTATTTACAATATTTATCCATTCAGTTGTAGTAATAATAATGACTAAATTAGGGCAGGTGATGAGGTGGTTAAGGTGCTGTTCTCATGATCGGGAGGTTGTGTGTTTGAATCCCAGTTAGACTCCCACTGTGCTAAGACCCCTGGGCAAGGTCTGTTCACCCAGCAGTATAAATGGGTACCAGTAAAAATATACTGGGAAAATAACCTGTGATAGACCAGCATCCCATCCAGGAGGAGTTGTACTCCTAGTCACTTCACACTATGGAAACCGGGGATAAGCACCGGCCTGATGATCCACTTTGGCTCGGATAGAAAAATCCCTAATAATAATAATGACTAGTTATGTGTGTGAATCCACAAAGAAAAGAAGAGAGGCTGATTTTTAAGCATGATGACTTTTTGTACCCTTTGTACAGAAAGGGTATTTATTCGTTTTATTTCTTTAATTTTGAAACTTTTATGACATTGTATTGTGTGGATTCTTTTGAAAATGGAAACATTCTTGGGTGATCATCTAATTATCATTTTTTTTTAAATCTAATTTAATCTGTCAAATTGTGAACAGGAAGCAGCTACCAGTCAGACAAACAAACTGAAAAACTGCACACCATTGAAAACAATCTTCTTTTGCAATCAATCATTCTCATTCAATCTGAGTGCCGTGACAGAATTATGGCGTAGGCGGCAGCCATTGGCTGCAGTAGCAGCCCAAAGTTCTTTCTGCGGGGTGTTTTTATTAAGACACCATCTCTAGCTGGCTGGCCGTTGACTTTAAAGAGTTCTTCCGCCCTTTTATAGGTCTTGTTTTTATTCCTACTTGGTTGCTAGCCAAATTCGAAACCTGGTGGGGGAGCCGGTTTAGTCGCCGACCACTCAACCATGCAACAGGTTGTACTGGCTTACATGTTACCAGTAGCAGGGCAACACCTGACCTCACAGCACTTCTTTTGCATCGATAAAAAAATGAATGCTGTCCGAGGAGATGCCATCTTTGATGACCATCTTTTGACTGTCTCTACCCCTGTTCTTCAGATTTTCTTTCCGGCAGTAAATGCAGCTGATAATATCTAAGACAGCACATCATGGTGCTTTGTGACATTCTATTGCAGAACTGCATTCCTGACTGCTTTGCATGGTTGCTTGTAGTAGTTTATCACATGCTAACACATGAGGTCTGTTATCTGAGAACGATTGTAACAAAACAACTATAGAGGTTTACAGTGAAGCACAAAAAATGTCTGAAATTGGTGCCAGTGGTTTATGGTGGAATTTTCAGCCATGGAAGTCTTGGTGGGATGTTTCATCTGGTGCAGTTACCATATATGACGTGGGTGGGCGCTTATTAAAATATTCCCAGCGGAGTGGAAGGGTAAGTGCTTATCCATCGAGGTGGAAAACATGAATAATAACAGAGCAATAAAAGAGTTTTACTGGTATTTGTGTTATTCATTTCGTGGTATCGACCAAACTACTTACATAAAAGCTGAAAATAAACAGAAAACAGCATAAATTAAAAAAAACTTTTCCCTCGCTTCATGTTATGTAGTAGATTTATATTGCACTTTATCCACACTGAATATTATGCTTAAAGCGCACTAGGGAGTGTTCAGTTAATGATGATAACTTCTTTATTGTCAAAGAACATTACATACATGAAATTTGGTTTTTGTGCTCTGGGCACCTGGCGCCACTGTGCAGCACCAGTTCTTGTGTTGTACTGTGCTTTGATGCTGAGTGCCAAGCAGGAAGCAACAACTGCCAAAGTTTAACGTCTTATGGCATGACGCGGCCGGGTTCGAACGCCGACCTTCCGGAGGATAACGCGGACGCAACGGGAACATAAACAACAGGAACATAAACAAAAGCACATGGCCAGGAATGTGCTTAAATGTATGAAGTCAGTGAGCGGGAGAATTGAGTGAAAAATATTCATCATCACTTTCTGATAGGTCCATAAATGGGTCATCGCTCTATTCATTCAGAGCATCCCATAGTTTTGCTGTAGCAGTTTGTAATGGTTCATCGGTGGTTGGACATTTACCAAGAGAACACAGCAAAATATTTTCCTGTTTTTTAAAGCACGACAGAACAATCAAATGTGTTGTTACTGATGAACATTATAGACATTCCCCAGTGGCAGGTGGTCTTGAAATACCATGTAAACTCACTTTTACAGTCAGTGAACACCTCATTTTACTGTTACAGAGACTGATCGAATAAAATTGGTAAGTTGGACCTATGATTTTGCTCCCAATACACATGGGCGGTTATTAGATGTAAGATCAAAAACGGGGGGGGGGGCATATTGGAGCAGGGTGCTTATTACGTCAAATATGGTATATCATTACGTTCCATGTGGTTTCATTTTCTCCCTATGCTTGTGTAAGTTTCCTCAACTGTACAAAGACATGTTTATTATGTCAACTGGTTATGGTACTCTAAATTTGCCATAGGTTTAAATGTGAATGAGTTATTGGCTGTGTCTGTGTTTGCTCCATGATAGGTTTGGACCCTGCCGGGAGTGTGTACCCTACCTCTCACTTGAAAACAGCTGAGAATATCTTTAGCTGATTTTAAGGCTCCAAGGCCCGTGACTCTGTAGTAAAATTAATTGACTTGCCGAACCACTTGATCCTACTACAGTTGCAGGGATGCTGGAGTCTCTCTCAGTCTACTGTGGGCAGGGTGTGTCCTGAACAGCTCACCAGTTCACCACAGGGTCAACAAACTATTCATACTCACACCGAGGAGAAGTTTGGAACAGCCAATGTGCATGTCTCTGGACTATGCAAGGAAACCAGTGTACTCAGAGGAAACTCACGCAAACACAAGGAGAACATGCACCCTCACAGTGCCTGAGACTCAAACCCGGAACCTTCGCGCTGTTTTGTCAACACCATGGTGGAGTGAACTGAATCGGAGTTACAGGAGTTCCATTTCTCTGATGCCATAGCGAGACATTTCTGAAAAGTTTATTGGTGTATTTAATGTCGTGAAAGCTCTTCAAGACAAGTTGGTTCCTGTGATCACTTAGCTGATAACAGTTGTAAGTAGTCGTTGCATCACTAGATCTTTATTAGTGCATAAAAAAAAGTCATGAATTGAGAAACTGGAAAAAGCAGAAACGGGCGTGGTGGGAATCTTATTCACAGTTACAATGTGTTGATACTGGAGACAACCTCTGTAAACGGTAAATAAATTTTCCTTTACCATGTCACCTATCATTGTGATTCTGTTTGACATGGTAAATAAAAATGTATTGATTTGAAGTCATTACCATTTAAACAAAAACATATTAAAATAACTGAATGCGTTTCAGTTCTCACAGCTAATTTGTGTTCTATTGCTTTAAAAACAATGTCAGCTGCAAGGCAAATGGATTTCCCAGACCAACACACACAACGAATGTGTACTATTAGTGAAGATGCGAGTAGATTCCAACAATGTGAAACTTTGACCGATATAATTACATTAAAAAGAAAAATTGGAACAATTTAATAGAATGACACCTACTACAGTACAAGGTATGGAACACTGGTCACCAACCCTGTACCTGGAGAGCTCTTTCGTGAAAGTCTCTAGCCCTAATCATGCTCACCTGAACATCTAAACATTTACTTTCGAAGGTTTTCATCAGCTAAGAAAGGTGTGTTAGATTTTGATCAGGGATAAAACCTGCAGGACATATAACCACAGACCTCTGCAAAATGTCTATTTTGAAGAAACGAGGCAACTTTTTTTTTTTTTCTTGTTTTCTTTGCAGTACCACATTAAACTAAATTTTAGTTTTGCATAGATTGTATGGCACATTTTAATGTTTTTATAGTGAAACTGAAAATTTGGTTTGTTTTAAAAACCCTAAGAAGAGCAGGGGTCGTGGTCTCACCTTGAAGGTTACAAAACCTGTGTGACCACCATCAGAGGAAACTTGCTCAATCCATATATATATATATAAAATGTACACACACACACATACGTATGTGATGTAATAAGGGCCCTGCTCCAATAAGTGACCCCCAGTGTTTTTAATCTTACGCCTGATAACCATCCATATGTAATGGGAGCAAAATGGTAGATCAAACTTACCAATTTTATTCGATCAGTCTCTGTAACCATTCACTGCCTTTAAACGTGAGTTTACACGGTATTTCAAGACCCCCTGCCACTGGGGAAGGTGACAGCAACAACACATTTGATCGTTCCAGCGTGCTTTAAAAACAGGAAAATATTTTGCTGTGTTCTCTTGCTAAATGTCCAACAAGATGAGCAATTAGAAACTGCTACAGCAAAACCATGGGATGCTCTGAATGAATGGAGCGATGAGCCAGATATGGACCTATCAGAAAGTGATGATTCTCCTGCTCACTAACTTCAAACATTTAAAGACTCTCCCCATGTGCTGAAGTTGACCTTTGTGTTGATTGGTTCAACTTGCCATGTGCTAAAGTTGACATTCATGTTGAATGGCTCGATTTTATATCAGGGGAAACATTTTAAAGGAACAGCACCAGGCAGGAAAATTAAATTAAAGGGTCTTTTTCTGTTTATTTTCAGCTTTCATGGAAGTAATTTGGTTAATACCACAAAATGAATAACACAAATACCAGTAAAACTCTTTGATTGTTCTGTTGTTATTCATGCTTTCCACCTCTATGGTAATAAGCACTTACCGTTCCACTCCGTTGGTAACATTTTAATAAGCGCCCACCCACCAATTTTTTACGCGCCCTGGGCGCTTATTGCGTTGCATATGGTAAAATATACAGGGATCCCTCGCTACTTCACGCTTCAATTAATACAGCCCTTCAGTGCATCACGGTTTTAAAAAAAAAAAAGTAATAAATATTCATCGAATTAAAAAATATAGAAATTAAGGAAGAATAGGTGGAAAAGATAAGGAAAATGTCACAAAACCAAGGCCAATTATACAACAAAAAACCCCTAAACCAACACAAAACAAAAAACAACCCAAAATCTCCCATCAAAACATTGTGGCATCTGTGTGTGCACGTCTGCGCAGCCACGCCGCCCTCTGCCGTGTATGTGTGTATGTATGTGTGTGTGTGTGTGTGTGTGTGTGTGAATCATAGTGGATCAGAGAGGCACTACACATGAAAAAGCTCATAATAATGTCCTGTGACAGACACACACACCCAATAGAGATAACAACTACGTATGCACTTATTCGCACTATGATATTCTTACTCCGTTACTTCTCTGTCTTCTGGTTATCCTTTTTGTGTTTGTTTGTTTCTCTTTTCGAACTGCCTTTTTTATTCCTTTTTGAACATTTTTCCCATGTCTCACTATTGCCAATTGAATGCAGTCACCTCAACCATGTTTCTCCTTCATTCACTTGCCACACCACCTATGCATTGATGGTGGTCTTATGGTCATTGCATGCTAATGGCATGGTCAAGTTGAAAAAAAAAACAAAAAACAAACTTCAAACCCCCAAGGAAAGAATAGAATCTATGGCCACAATACTCACCAGCAGCATCCAACGCTTGAGTCTTATTTGCTCATCCGTAGGTCAGAATAAATAAACTTACCGGTGAACTAATCCCTCTTTACAGTGGGGCTGGTGGTGTAGTGGTTAGGGTGCTGTGCACTCATGACTGGGAGGTTGTGTGTTCAAATCCCAGTTAGACCCCCACTGTACTAAGACCCCTGGGCAAGGTCTCAACCACAAGTGTGCCTCTGTTCACCCAGCAGAATAAATGGGTACCAGTAAAAATATACTGGGAAGGTAACCTGCGATGGACTGGCGTCCCATTCAGAAGGAAATGAACTTCTAGTCACCTCACGTTATGGAAACCGGGAATAAGCACCGGCCCGATGAGCCACTAGGCTCGGGCGTAAAAAGTCCCATGCCTCTTTAAGGCACTGTTGTTTCAGAAGCATATGAACTGAAGCAGCCTATAGAATAGAATCTCATAGAACTTCAGGCCTGCTACTTTTTTCTCCCCTTAATACTCGCTGTCTTCTTATCAAACACCCCCTGCCTGTCCTCCAAAGACACAAACTTTTAACAGTGGATGATGGATAAATAAAGCCCTACTCTCAAAGGGTTGTCACTGTCCCTCCCCCCAGTGCAGATAACTGGGTTATCAAAGGCCACCCATGTCTCTAACTGTCTATGGTGTGAGGCTGTAAAAGAACCATTGCTGACTTTCATCAAGAGTAGGCCACATAGCGGTCAGCATGTCTGCAATGGCCTGGCGAGCTGTTCAGAGTATACTCTGCCCTCGCCCAGAGTCGGCTGAGATGGGTGCCAGCCTCCCAGTGACCCTAATTAGGATTAAGCGGTTCAGAAAATGAATGAATGAATGATGGATAAATAGCTGTATGAAAGCCTGTTAAGCCAGGTACACACCAAGTGAAGTGGTGCTGGTTGCTTCAAGTGCTCATTTCCGGCGAATTCGGTATGTTCTGTATTGTCCTTAAATACCTTGAGGATAGTCAGCTTAGTGGTCTCGCATTGCAGGTCACAAAGCCTGTGTGTTGGGTGTGGCCATTGAGGAGAATAGTGCCCTGTGAACAATGGAGCTTTAACTGCAAACAACATTCTGAATTGTTGATGAGTCACATGCAAAAAGAAATTATTATTCTTCTGTTCAGAGGCTTTTAAGAAATAGAATGAAAGCAAGCCTATAGGATTTTGTGCAGTTTCTGTTTTTCCTCCTACTTTCTTCTTTTTTTTTCCATTCAGCTTTTTCCTATTTTTCAAGGGTCACCACAGCGAATCATCTGATTCGCATGTTTGATTTGGCATAGGTTCTTACGTCGGATGCCCTTCCTGACACAACCCTTTTATCAAGGGATAGAAACACGCTGACTGCTATGCAGCTACTCTTGTCGAAAGTCAGCAAGGGTTCTTTTACATAAACTTCTCACCATAAACAGTGAGAGACATGGCCGGTCTTTGATAACCCAGTTAGCTGCACTGGGGGGGACGGTGACAACCTTGTGGAGAGTGGGACTCAACCCCAAACCTCAGAATCAGCGACCCAGCACCCTTTACCACCAGGCCACAATTTCCCTCTTCCCATACTTTCTTCTCTCATGTGCTAAAGATGGAGCACTTATTGTATTTGTTCCAAATTCTTATTAGCCATACCTTTTTTGTTTAAAACAGCTATATGAAAAAATTTGTGATAAATCAGCAAAGGAGCTTGGGAAAATCATCAGCAAACACCGCTTTGTTTACAGTTTTAAACTCTATAGTTGTTCTAGTGCCATTGTTGAGGAACTGGTGTCACCCAAATGAGGATGGGGTTCTCTCGTGAGACTGGTTCCTCTCTGGGTTTCTTCCTCATATAGTTTCATGGAGTTTTCTTTGCCACCATCACCACAGATGAGCTCATTATAAAGACATTACAAAGAAATGTATGAATTCATGTGATTTTAAATTCATAACCAAACTTTAATACACGAACCTATTTTTCAAGAACGATAACTGTAAATAGCACTATCCAAATATAACTGAATTTGCATCATCATGTTTTTGATATGTCAGTGTATTTACAAACAGAGGAACTTTATTGTTTTAAATACAGGAAGAACTGTAGGTTGTGGAATAACTGTTAATGCTGGTTTGCTTCAAATAACATGGCTGGTGTACTTGGCATTTGATTCGAGTGGTCCATTTTTATAATCCAAATAGTGAAAGCTTGGTTGTTGAACTTGGTAATGGGCTTGGTTAAATCAATCGACTGTACATAAGCATAGAACAGAACGTTTGACAAACAACCAACCCAATGGAAAAAACCCAGACAGAAGAGTTAGCAACACCAGCTTAGAAACAGTTCCAACCTTCATGTACCTTGGCTCAATAATTTCCAATGACGGTTAAAAACCAGGGATACCGAATCACGTGGCACAGACAGCTGCACGTGTCAAGTTCAAACTAATTTGGAAGGATAGAAACATTGCCCAAAAATCAACCATCAGGCTTGTGTTCAATAGTCACGTCAATCCTTTTTGTGTGCATGTGACTCATGGACACTGACAGCAGATCTAAAATGATGACTCCAAGCTAAACTACTTGGCATCTTCTACAGAAACCATACAATAAGCTTTGAATTCAGAAAAGAATTGGTCACTGGACCATTACTTACATAAGTTTGAAAAAGAAAACTAAAATGATAGCGACATGTCACTAGATCAAATGGCCTTGCAAAGACAGTAATTCAAGGCGTCATAGAAGGAGGCTTGAAACAAGGCAACCCCAGTGCAGCTAACTGGGTTATCAAAGGCTGGGCATGTCTCTCACTGTCTATGTTGAGAGGTTCATGTAAAAGAACCACTGCTAACTTTCAACAAGAGTAGGCTGCATAACCGTCAGCATGTTTCTACCCTGTGATGGCCTGGCGAGCTATCCAGAGTGTACTCTGCTCTCACCCGGAGTCAACTGGGATGGGCACCAGCCTCCCCACAACCCTAATTAGTATGAAGCGGTTTCAGAAAATTAAAAGAAATGAAACAAGGCAGGCAATTATAAAGGATTGGACTGGATTAAAACTGAGCAAAACAGGAGAAGCAGAAAACGGGGAAAAAAGTGGGTGGGTGCACTTGTTGGAAAGCCTTTGGTGGTGCCTCCAACAGTGGCTATGGCATAGGAAGAGGAATAGTTTGGACTGACATTTTCATTACCTTCCACTCTCTGGTATATAATCCTGTAGAATAGAGGCCATGTAAAAGTTCTTTGCAAGTTAGCAGCAACATGTCCAAAATTTTGGAGATAGGTAAATTTAAAGACATTTTAGTGTCCGTATAAATTTTGTTACTCAGATTTAATATTTTTTCCTGAACCATCGATAAATTATGTTAATCTAGCAACCACATACTTCAATAAAATTGAAGCTCTGTCAGAGCCTTGGGCATAGACACTACTTTTGTGTCCACTGTGTACAGGTAATGCATTAAGAGTTCAGTCATATAGCATCGCATGGAAAAGGTGTAATGGACAAAAAAATGCACAAAAACTTTGTGCTCACACTGAAGCACGGTGGTGGCAGTGCCATGGGTGGGGTGCTGCTGTATTTTGGGGGAGGGTTTTTAAATTAGGCAGAGTTAACAGCAAGTTATATGCGACTCAGAATTAATTAGTCTGGTTTTGCTTTTACAGACAAAATTCTCAGTGTGCATGTTTTTATGATACAGTGGTACCTCACCTTACGAAATTAATCCGTTCCAGAAGCGGTTTCGTAACCTGGATTTTTTGTAAGTAGAACTGCATTTTGCATGTAAAATGCATGATTCGTTCCAAGGCCCCCAATACTACCCCCTAAACCCTTATATAAATTATAAAAGCATACCTTTTAAGGTACTTACTTCATGTTGACCATGTCTTCTTAGCAGAGTTATAATCTTACAAATGTTTATGCAAGGTTAAAAGCCTGAGCCAAAAAAAAAATTTGCAATGAGCACACTCGAAAAACTCATGAAACAACAGTAACTCTGTCGTTTACATGAAAAGCATCATGGGTATTATGGAGATACAGCTCCATAATAGCCACTGGGAGGGAGCAGCGTCATACCTCTTAGCCAATGGAAGGCCAGCGGGGTGGGATGTGGGGAGATGGTCAGTGGGAGAACAACTCGTGCATTGTTTGAATTTTTGAGATGGTGCTTTCGTAACATGAACTTGTTTCATATACAGAGACAAAAATTTTAGGAAAATGTTTTTCGTAACCTGGATTTTTCGTTTGTTGGGACTATCGTAAGGTGAAGTACCACTGTACCTATCTGAAAGCCTAAAGTCGCAAATAGGAGGATGACTTAGGATGGTGGGCGGTTACAAGCATGTTAAAGGAGGTGATACGATGTGAACAAATTGTTAATGGATTAAACATCATGATGATCTCAAGCTCACTGTGAAACATGTTTCTGTTCATCAATCTTACTTTTTATTATCTTCTGGCATATAAAACTTGTTGTTGTACAGTCTGTTATACAGTTAATTCATACATTTTGCCAAGTAATTTTTCAAGGCTAAAATCAGTCTTTAATTTGCCGAACCGCAAATTTTTGTCACAATGAGACCAGTAGCTATCTTAGCCAACTGTCCCGAACAGCTCACCAGACCAGGTTAAAATCACTTGGCAATAGTTTTAAGCATGTATGAATATCAAGGCAAACCTGTAATGACCTATTTTATGGAAGCATTTACAGACGGCTGTAAATATTTGAATAAAAATAAGATATTCAGCACCCAAAAATCCACACCTTTGTATACTCTAATAACATGGGGTGGGGGCATGTCCTGTATACATGCAACTGTAATACTCATCCAGGGAGGGAAGACATCATATCATGGTATGTAAATAATAAATCCATGGGTAATTATTAATGTCTGTATGACATGTCTGCTAAGGTGTGTCACCATTCTTCACACATACCTGAACAGGTTTGGGATCTGTCACAATTGAGTCAATCCTTTTTTTTTTTTCTTTTTTTTTAATAATTGACCATAAGTATACAGTCAGTCAAGATCTGAAGAGTCCACGGTCATGCCACAGGCATCCCAAAGCACAAGTGATACAGATACACTGAATTCCAGTGCAGTTTACAGCTTAATGTGTGGCAGGTGAAATTAAATATGGGCGGAGATATCTTTTTTTTTTTTTTTTTTTTTCAATGTATTTATTGATATTAAAATAGCTGTAGGAGATAAAAATTCTTGGAGGGGAATTTTCATCCCCAGGTTACCTGCATACATTAATCTATTGTAGAAGCCAAATGTAAAATGAGAAATCATGTTTTCAGCCCAAGACTGAGTATCAGGTGTAGATGTAGGTGTAACTTTGCACTGAGTCACGCCTCCTCCTGATCCACCTGCCTGAACCCTTACATTCAATCATCAGAAACTGAACTTGTGATGATTATTTATGCGAGTCACTGCAAATATTTAAGTAGGTTCTGTTTATAAAAAGCAGGTTTAGATGATGGATGACTTAAATATTTGCAAGTGATGTACGTAAATAAGCATCATCATTTCAGTTTCTGATGGTTGAATGAGGTCTCAGCAGGTGGATCAGAAGGAGGATTTCTATGCTTGCGTCGATGAATGAATATTATCTGGTTTTCATGTTACTAAAACAGGGATAGGAGTTTACAGCCACAGCCTGCTACAGGTATGCACCAAGCAGGCTAAGCAAGTCTCAACATGAACCTTAAAATATGTCTGGTGTTTCTTTTCAGGTTTCTGTTGAAGTCAGGTTTTTAAAAAGGAAAAAGCAGCCAGTGCATCTGGCGTGTAAAACATCTGGTGCACAATTTCAACCTTTTTTGGTGTCAGTCTCTGGTGTTTTGTGTGTGTGTGTGTGTGTGTGTGTGTGTGTGTGTTTTGCATTTCCCTTAAGGAGAAGGAGGGTGTGTGTTTAAAGGGAACTACAGAACAGGTAATAAATTCTCCTCCCCCCCCCCACCACCACCACCCACACATACACACACACACACACACACACACAAACATACACCTGATTGTCAGAGAAACAGGACACGGAGTTGGGACACACCAGAAGATTCTAAGCTACAGGTAAGTCAAATTCCCTTACTACTTTTCCTGCTCATATATCTTTGTGATTCAGTTGAAGTTCAGCCACTGACATTTTTTTTCACATTGTCCCATTGAGTCCTTGTTAGTCGACAAGACAGGTGTACAGTACTATATACTCGAGCCTAATAAAACAAGAGTGGATAGTACCCAGAGTTGTCAAGGCACGAGTTAAAGACCATCCATAAATTTCAAAATAATAAACTTAAGTTGCAAATAGGCTTTAACTTCACTAGGTTATTGAAATTTTAAAAAATGCTAAAATATTGCCAACTTTTGTCATTTAAAGATTCCATGTGGAATTCAGGGCACAGCTCCCTCTTGTGGTGTGTGGGTTCCTGGGAATGCATAATGGGGTTTTTTGAGCTGTAGTTCTCTGAACAGCAGTTTGGTTTAGCAAGTACAGTACATTAGAGACTTCAAAGTCAGTGAGGCAGGATTGAGATGGTTTGGACATGTACAGAGGAGGGATAGTGAGTATATTGGTAGTAGGATGCTGAGGTTGGAACTACCAGGCAGAAGGCCTAGAGGAAGACCAAAGAGGAGATTTATGGATGTGGTGAAGGAAGACGTGAAGGTCGTTGGAGTAAGAGAAGAAGATGCAGAGGACAGGGTGAGATGGAGGCAGATGATTTGCTGTGGCGACCCCTGAAGGGAACAGCTGAAAGGAAAAGAAGAGAAGAAGAGTACATTAGACACTTCAGTTGAGAAATTGGGTGAAACAAATGTGCAATACAATATAATGTAAAAGATTGCTATATATATATATATATATATATATATATATACCTGATTGGCATTCTGGAAGAAATCTGACAGCCAATGCTGCAACGTTGAGCATGTACAATACCAGAACAAATGCAGAATGCAAAGGATACAGGTTTTTTTTTTTTTTTTTTTTTTTTTTTTTTTTTTTTTTAAACCTTAACAGCCTAGGACATGCAATGCAATGTACAGTAAAAAAAAAAATTACACAACACACTGGACAGTCTGACTAAGCATCTTGCATAACCATTTGTAATAATAATAATAATAATAATAATAATGAATAAATTATGTTTGACCATTTACCCAGACGCATTTGATATCTGCATCAGTAGAGTTGATCAGATCAGAATGTAGTATAAGTGCATTTGATTATACAGGATTGATGCTTTGTAAAGAATCTGGCAGTCAATAATGAAAGAGATATTATGGTAGGTTTTACTTAAGGGTGGGTATGTGGGGGTTGGGGGTTTATTATGGCGGGGCGGTATTATTATTATGATTATTATTATTATTATTATTATCATTATTCTCATGGTCGTGCGTGCTCATTGTGGTCCACAGTGATGTCGTGTTTAGTTGTTGTATAAAACCACGTTTAGTGGGTGGATCGAGCAATGCTCATCGACTTCCTCAGCTACACTGAACGTCCAATGGCATTCTGATGTGGCAGCTGGGAAAGATTGGCATTGCATTGAACACACATGCGTTTCTTGACTACAGCACGAGAAGCTCGCTGCCGATTTGAATAGAAATATTTTCCTAGTGCCCTACGATGGAGCCTGAAGGGGATGCAAATTCTGTCGGGGAGAGTGGTGATGCTCAATCGGGTGAGTTGATGCAAGCGCGCGCCGTCTCTGCTTTATTTATACGGTATAATACTTGAATTTGGAGAAAAGGCTGCACACGATTCAAGTTGTCTCTCCGGGAAAGATGCCCTGAGCGAGATGTACATGCGTTCATGATGGGGGTTTCAGCCTTCAGAAGGATGGGCAGGGGGCTGGGTTTTATGATGCACGCGCAGTGAAGTACAGCGTATTGTCTCCAACGGTGCCCCGTGCGTAAAGCGTCGAATTCAGGACTTGGACAGGTCTTGGTTCGTCTTTCCTGTTGCTTGTGTGTAGTGTACGTGATAGTCTGTTGACTGTGTGATCGGGTCCTGTTAACACTATTATTATGAGCCGTGCTTTGAGGTCAGTCCATTTGCAACATAATGAAACGGAACCGTTTGGTCGAGTTGCTGTAGATGCGTAAAGAATAACGTGACCGTGAAAAGCGCACAAGCACGCCGAGCGTGTTTCACTGCGCAGGCGTCAGACCGTAGTCTGAGGGATTCCCTCTGTCTAAATGTTGCCAGATTGAGCGAAATATCTCCAGTTAAGAAAAAAAACAAAAAAACAAATCTACATATTCCAACACTTAAACGTTTGATTTCAAACCCTCAAGGGAAGGTCATTCTGTGTCTTTTTTTTTTTTTTGTAGATATATTACGTGTGATATTTAAAATGATCGTATTTAAATGCCACATGGGGTGTGTGTGTGGGGGGGGGGGTGTTGATTGCGTTTTGAAAATGTAAATTAAGGAACACAGGTGACATTTGGGGTAGGGAAGAGCAGTAGTTAGCACTTCAGCTTGACAGCAAGAAGGTCCTGAGTTTGATTCCCAGCTTGGGTGTTTCTGTGTGGAGTTTGCATGTTCTTCCCGTGTTTGCGTGGGTTTCTTCCGGGTACTCCAGTTTCCTCCAACAGTCCACAAACATGTACAGTACGTTAATTGGTTGTTACAAGTCACCCCTAGGTGTGAGTGTGAGTGTTGGCTCTGCAAGCTGTCTGACGTGAACCCCGTTCTCACCCCGAGTCGGCTGAGATGGGCCCAGCCTCCCCGTGACCCTAAATCGGATAAGCAGTTTAGAAAATGAATGGATGAGGTGACAGTTGGAATGGAAAACACGTATTGTGGTATCTGCTATGTAATTTGCATCTTTTTTTTATCATTTCATACATTGTGAGAAGTAAAGTCAAATGGCTAAAGTCACCTTCTCATTTTCCGAACTGCTTAGTTCTGGGTTGTGGGGAGGCTGGAGCCTGTCTCAGCCACCATGGGGTGAAGGCAAGGAACACTCTAAACAGCTCAGCAAACCAGGCTCATCAAAACCATTGTTAATTTTAAGCAGGGGTGCTCAATCCTGCTCCTGGAGATCTACCTTCCAGAAGACATTCACTCCAACCCTAATCATGACCACCTAACCATCCAATCATCTAATCAAGACCTGACTGGATCTTGCATGTCACATGGGCCACATTAGGGTTGGAGATAAAGTCATGTGGAAGGTAGATCTCCAGGAGCAGGATTGAGCACCCCTGATTTTAAGCATGTGTCTGAAAATCAACACAAGCCTATAATTAGCTATTTTATGGAAAATCTTTATAGCCTGCTATAAATAAATATAAATAAATATACATAAGTAATTAAATTTAAAAAATGAAGGATATCCAAAACCCTAAGGGGAGTGACCTTTATCTTTTAGTCTAGATCGCTCCCATGAAACAGCCACATTGGGGGTTGTTTAAATTGCATTGTTTTTATTTACATTAAGGAATTATGTTAAGATGTATCAGAATTTATAGAATTTAATTAAAATATCCCTAATAATCAACAACTTCACTGAAGCCTTGAATGAATGAGTCAAAATCATGCCTTGGAAAATTTACCATGGAACAAAATGGATTTAAAAAAAAAAAAAAGTAAATCTGGCAACCCTTTCCATAATTGGCATACTGTACTGTATTTGTGCTCAGAGTGTTGTAAGAGTCTTCACTTCATCCCTGAATGACTATCATTACAGGGATCGCACTGGAAAGAATTCAAAAGCTCATCTCATGTTACTTGTTTTATAATTTGAAGTGATGTAAGTCAGTCACTCACTCATTTGTTTATTCCTATTGGGGAGCTGGAAGGCTGCAGAATATATCAGCCAACATTGGGTGAAGGCAGGGTACATTATGAACAGCCTTCCAGACCATTGCAAGGCAACACACAACCATTCGCATTGATGGGAAATTTGGAACGGGCAATAAAAAAACATGCAAGCACAGTGTGAACATACAAACTCCACAGAGAAATGCCCAAATCCGGGACTTGAAAACAAGGCCTTCTCGCTCTGACGCAGATGTCCTATCCACTATACTGTTGTATTGCCCAAGTGATGTACCTGTTGATTTAAATAATTATATAGTTACAGAAGGTATAGAATCTGTCAGGTCAGGTTTTGCCCTGCTACTGGTAACATGTAAGCCAGTACAACCTGTTGTATGGTCGAGTGGTCGGCGACTAAACCGGCTCCCCCACCAAGTTCAAAATTTGGTGAAGAGGGTGGCTAGCAAGCCAATAGGAATAAAAACAAGACCTATCAAAGGGCGGATGAACTCTTTAGAATCAACGGCCAGCTAGCTAGAGATGGTGTCTCAATAAAAACACCCTGCAGAAAGAACTTTGGGCGTCTACTGCGGATTTTTTTGCCCTTCGTATACAGCCATGACAAGACTGTAATGGTTGCCGCCTACGCCAGAATTCTGGCACGGCACCCAGATTGATTGATTGATTGAGGTATAGAAAAGAATCTCCCTCATTTAGAATGTTCTCGTTTTGTTGTGGTGCAGCCTGAAATGAAGACATGAACAAAAAGATTCAGGTATTTATTCAGAGCAAATAACAGCCAAGCTAAATTTATTGAACAGCCACCTTTTCCCCCCCATTGACAACTTTCTGACAGAATGCAGCAGGTTTTGCTAACTTCGTGGTTTGCTGTATGTTTTAGCTTCCCACCAGAAATACAGTTTGGTGTTTTTAATCTAAATGTTTAATTTTTGGTCTCCACTGACACCTTTTTCCATTTGGCCACAGAATCTTCAATGTTGCTTGATGTTGCTTTTGTTGAGAATAGGATTTTTTTTCTTGCAGACCCTACATTCAAGCCTCATTCTGTGGGGCATTTGATATGTAGTTGTTGGATTCACATGAAAATTTTTTGTGACTACTATAATGTCACGCCAGGTCTTATGGTGGCCTCTCTGACCAATTTCCTCCTAATTTTTCCATCCAGTTTGGAGGGACTTCCTGATCTGGACACAGGCCTTGTAGTCCTTGTAGTACCATGCTTTCCATTTATTGATTATGGACTTTATGGTGCTCCTAGACATTGGTAATGCAACTGATTTATTTCTATTTCTCAAGCCCTAATTATTTTTTTTTTCCACCCTGTCTGCCACCACTTAAAAAAAGATTTATTTTCCTGCATACTGTCTGCTTAAATATATACTCATTCATTTTTCTGAATTGCTTGATCTTCTACGTCTTCTTTTCCTTCCGGCTGTTCCCTTCAAGAGTCGCCATAGTGAATCATCTGCCTCCATCTCAGCCTATCCTCTGCATCATCTTCTCTTATGCCAACTACCTTCATGTACATCCATAAATCTCCTCTTTGGTCTTCCTCTAGGCCTTCTACCTGGTAGTTCCAACCTCAGCATCCTACTACCAATATATTCACTATCCCTCCTCTGTACATGTCCAAACCATCTCAATCTAGCCTCTCTGACTTTGTCTCCAAAACATCTTACATGTCTGAATCGTTTAATCCTAAGGGTTTTTTTGACTGCATGACACAGGCTTCTCCCAAAAGATAATAAGATGTACAAGAGGCATCTGTTATTATTTGATTTTGAACAAAAAGTGGCATGTCCAAAAATATTCATACCCTGTGCCAACTGTCACAATCTGTGGGGAAATGCAAAGTTCTCTGCATTCGAAATGCTCCAAGCTGTTCTAAAGCATCGTAATTACTCTGATTAATTGGGAACAGTTGTTTTAATCAACTCATCAGATGAACAACAGTAGTTCTCTGCAGTTGGTCTGCGGATCATCATGGTTACGACAATGGAGCTCACTGAGGACCTGCACCTGCAACATTGTGGCTGCTCACAAGTCAGGAAAGAGTTATAAAGCAATATCTAAATGTTTCCATGTTTCACTGGCTAAAGCACAAAGTATTAATACAATTTCTGCACTGTGGAAAATCTCTGATGACGTGTTCAGAAGCCAGTTGTGATACCTGTGCTGGCCAGGAGGATAGTGAAAGAGGTGAAAAAGAATTCGCGTTTCACCACCAAGACCATTCTGGTGAATCTGGGCTCCGCTGGTGGCAACGACTCAAGGCAGACAGTCCAACAGATACTGCACATTGCTGGGTTCAACAGATACAGACCAAGAAGAATGCCACGTCTCCAGATAAGGAATATAAAAGCCCACCTAGCTTTTGCTCATCTGAACAAAGAAGATGATTTCTGGTCTCTTGTACGGTATTATGGTCAGATGAAACACAAAAGTCAGAATGGTGGAGGAAAAAAAAAAAGACATTTCAGCATGACGACACAAAATAAAAACCAAAAGCAAAAGTGGTTAAGAAATGCTGAGCGGACAAAAACATAAACATTTTGCGGTGACCCAGTCAGAGTCCTGAACTGAATTTAGTTATTACTTTGAATTTCTTCATATTGTTTTGGGATGGCATTTTGTTCAACTTCTTCAGCATCAGTGACACTCTAAACGTCTCACCAGACCACTGCAGGGTCAACCCAGACACCAGACACACAACCTTTCTCATACACACCTTCACTCTTGTATACTATACCCAATTTGCTTAGTGTGGCATGTCCTCACACAGAAATGACCTATTAATGATTATTAATAATAAATAGAATAAAATGTATTGCAAGTATTAAATTGTAAATGATTTAAAAGGTGTAGAAATAAATAAAAATGCAATTGTTGAAGCACCGCTGTGGTATTTGATAAGCCAAGCACTTCAGATGTCGGTATGGATTACACCACAACATCATTGTTATGGTGCACTGGTTCATATTTTGTCTTACATAATCGTAGTAATTCATTGATTAAAAGACCTCAGGGCTTTTTCAGATTAAGGTTTGCTTTGTATTGCTAATCGTGCTTGTCTGGTATTTGATTACCTATTGAAAGAACCACACAAACACACTCACGAACACATACACATTAGTTTTTACTTCCCACTGGTGAGGCAGTTCAGTAGTCAAACTGTAACCACCCATTTTAATAAGTTTACACGCATATATGCATTCTATTGATTGTTCTAGATAAAAATATACTGGTGAGACATCAACCTTTTTGTAGTATTACTGAATGAAATTTCACGCTAGCAAAAATAACACAGCTTCCATTAAACAGAGCTGAATCACTGCTTTGTCATGGATTGAATACCCAATTGTTGGTGACCTCAGTAATTTCTCTATAGTTGACGATGGTGTACTTTGCATTCTGTATAACACTTTTAACTGAATTTTTAAAGGAACTGAACTTTCTGGTTGTTGGTTGCTCAATTATAGCTTCAGGAAGTAAAACTGCACTGTGGTACTTAAGCAAAACTCGAACTTGAAGCATATTTTAAAGTTGGAAAATCAATTGTAAGTTGATTTTTATTCTAAGTTTGAGAAAGTAGAGCGAGTTACAGGTTTACAGTGGTCTAGCTAAAGCCAGAACTTCTAACTCAGGGAAACATTACTGCACTTTATAATTCCTTTAGAATTAAATTTGGCAATTTTACGACCTCGTCATACCCTGTAGTGATTTTTTAATGAAATCAGAATACTGTACTTTATTGATCCCGGAGGATATTGTGTAGCTTTTTGTATTTAAAGAAACCTCTGTCCTCTCTTTATTGCAGTGGACATTAATAGTCAAGGGTTTTGTTATAATGAAAAGGAAATTGTATCTGCCTATTATGATCTCTGAAAGAGAAATAAATGTAATTGTTTGATGCATTTAAAAAGGATTCCTTAGTAATACAGAGAGGCATTGTGGAGCAGCAGGTAGCTTTCCTGGTATACTTGTGCAGCAGGTAGTGTTGCCGTCTCCTAGCTCTAGGGCCCTTCGATCTATCCTGAGCTTGTAATACATTCTGTGAAAAGTTTCACAAGTTCTCTCACTGTCTGTGTGGGGTTTGTACAACTTCTCCAGTTTCATTCACTTCCTAAAACTCTGCAGTAAGTGCACTGGTTACATGAGGAAGTGTGTGAGTGCATGTCTGCATTGACTATCAAAACATCTAATGCGTAATTCTCACCACTGTGTTCTCAGGATAGGCTCTAGATAAGGTGGAGTTGCTCACTAAAGAGAAATGCATGAACAAGCATATCATTAATTGTAGACATTTTTACGAATAATGTTACTATCACAGTAGTTTAGATAATGGAACCTACGACCTTTTGTGATGGACTGGTGGGTGGACAGCTGGAATAATGCAAGGGAGGCAAACTTTGTTCATTTTCATTTTCTGTTCATCATCACCTGTCGCTTCATCCTAATTAGGGTCGCGGGGAGGCTGGTGCCCATCCCAGCCAACTCAGGGCGAGGGCAGAGTACACCCTGGACAGCTCGCCAGGCCATCGCAGGGCGGAAACACGCTGACGGCTTTGCAGCCTACTCTCGTCAAAAGTCAGCAATGGTTCTTTTACATGCCTCACACCATAGACAGTGAGAGACATGGCCGGCCTTTGATAACCCAGTTAGCTGCACTGGGAGGACAGTGACAACCTTGTGGAGAGTGGGACTCGAACCCCCAACCTTTGGATCAGCAATCCGGCGCCCTATACCACTAGACCACCACTGCCCTGCAAACTTTGTCAATGTAGTAATCTATTCTGATAGATACACAGAGGTCAGCAATGGCTCGTAATGTCCCGGTTGTCTGGGGTCCGATGGGGTCCGTCGCATAAGGGCTGAGGAAGTGTAGAGCCCTCCTCTCTTATATACCCTTTTCTGCATCACAGTGAACATGTACTTTGTAGCAGACGGCCATCAAAACCGGTGCGCGTGTTACAGTGGCCTAATATCACAACCACTGCGGTGTCTGTCCACTGTGTCACACCTCCCTCTGTAAAAGAAAAGTTGGAAGAGTCCTGACAACTTTTAGTACGATAATATGATGTGATACAAAAGATAATTATACATGGTGTGAACATAAACTAATAAGCAGTTTTTAGAACCAACAAATATAAATAAATGAAACGATAAATTATCTTTCGGTCTTGGAGTCTTGGAGCCTCTTCTAACGAGCCTCTTCTATCTTCTATCGCCAGATCATACCCCTGCAGAACTAGACTCCACGCTAGCAACCTTCTGTTCTTGCCCTTCATTTTGTCTAGGAATGTTAGCGGGTTGTGGTCGGTGTACACTAGTATGGGTTTGCTGGATGACAATACATACATCTCTAAGTGCTGTGTGGCTAGCATAAGGGCGAGCACCTCCTTTTCAATGATGGAGTAGTTTTCTGGTGGGTATTGAATTTCTTCAAGAAGTCGACAGGATGCTCAAGGCCTTCCTTGTCTAGCTGCAGCAGGACGACATCTGCCCCACATTGCTGGAGTCTACAGCCAGGCGGAAAAGTTTAGCAACATCTGGAGCCTAAAGAATGGATTTTTATTATTGTAGGGAGTTGGCATCTTCAAAGGCCCTCTGACAAGATTCAGACCAAACATGCTTCTTGTCTTTACTTATATAGTAAATTGGTTAGTGGGGGCGGAGATCTTCGAAGTTTTTACAGGACTTTCTGTAGCAGCTCGCCATGCCAATAAATCTCATTAGTTCACATTTATTCTCAGGTATAGGAAGTCCACGATACTTTGGACTTTCACTATGATGGGAGCTATTCACCAATGACACAACTTATCAGAGGTAAGTCATGCTAGCAAGGCCAAACTCACTTTTGGCCAGGTTTATTGTTAGGTTGGTGGCTCGTAGCCTGAGAAAGACTTCTCTCAGATGGGCCAGATGGTCGTGCCAGGTGTCACTGTAGACTACAATTTTGTCTATGTGGACTTGCACTCCTTCAAGGCCCACCAGGCATTGGTTCACTATCACCATTCTGACATCCACGCTGTGTTGTTGGGACATCAGGCAACAGGGCTTTGAACTCCTGAAAGAGGTCAATTAGTTGGCATCTGGACCCAGGAGGCAATTGGCCCAGTTTCTTTGGTAGGTCTACAGGATGTCAGAGTTGCTCAGTCACTGATGGTCACTAACTAAGGTGGATGCGTCCTCCAATTTGGTACTGTATCTGGGCTGCCCTTCAATACCAAGATTTCATCTATTCTCTGGTGATACAGTTTTAGCATGTTGATGTGGCATAACTGAGAGTGCTTGCATTGGTGCGGTGTCTTTAAGATGTACTTGACATCATTAGCTTGCCTGATGACCTCGTAGTGACCATAGTATTTTGCCTGTAAGGGACTTTTGGAGATAGGTAACAAAGCCAGCACCTTATCTCCTGGGTTGAAGGAATGTTGCTGACTCTGGCGGTCGAATAGAAATTTAATCTTCCGCTGAGCATCCTTCACGGTTTCCTAGGAAGTTCACACGTATGACATAACCTTTAATGGAAATTTGACACGTTGTCCAATAGGCTTACATCTTCAGGTGGCTCTTGTAGCCATCTTTCTTCGAGAAGCTTTAGCGGGCCTTGCACCGTGTGCCCAAACACTAGCTCGAAGGGGATGAATCCCAATGATTCTTGTATCGACTCCCCGGTGGCGAATAACAGTGTCCCAGCATTTTTCACTTTCAAAGTAGTAGATTCTGGTCATGTTTTTTAGGGTTTTGTGGAACCTTTCCAGGGCTCCTTGAGATTCTGGGTGATGTGTGCTGAAAGTTATCTGTTTAATTCTGAGTTCATAGGTCAAAGTCTGAAAGATGCCTGACAAAGTTTGATCCATGGTTGGATTGGATTTCCTTTGGTAGATCAAACAGTGGGAAGAAGTTGATCAGGGCTTTTGCAATATTACGGGTTTGGATGTTCCTCAAGGGGATCACCTCTGGAAACCTCATGGAAGTGCGCATAATAGCAAGCACTTACCAGACTTGGTTTTTGGTAAGGGTCCGACAGTCGATGATGACCCTACTAAATGGTTCTTCAAAGACTGGTATGGGGCATAGAGATGCGACAGGAATCCTCTGATTTGGTTTTCTGACCATCTGGCATGTGTGCCAAGTCCGGCAAAAATACAATGTGTCTCATTTGAGCTTTGGCTAGTAGAAGTGTTTTGTGATCTCTTCGTAAGTCTTGTTTACACCTAATTGGCCTCCCAGAGAGCACTGGTGTGCCAATTCCAAGATCTCAGGGCGATATGAAGTTGGGATAACAATTTGGTATGACGTGGCCCAGTCCTTGGAAACTGGGATTGTCTGAAGGACTCCATTTCCTCATTAGGACTCCCGCAACTTAGAAAATAGTCAACTGGGGCTTTAGCCAACTCCTCTTACATGATAGCAGATGACCATCATAGCTAGCACGCATGTCACAGTGGCATAACATCTCAACCACTGCAGCATCTGTATGTTGTGTCACACTTTCAATATAAAATGTGTACTTCAAGGGGAAAAAAAGACATATAATTTTTAAATGCAATTTGCAGTGTTTTGAGAAGAAAACCCTTTCCTACCTCTTTCTCCAAGTATACCGCGTATCCATCAGGAACACAGGGAAACCTGAAGCCCATCCCAGCTTTTTGAACTGGTCACTAGTCTGTACTCAAGGCGAAGACAAATATCCATTCACACCTATTGGCAATTTAGAGTAGCCACTTGACCTAATGCACATGTTATTGGACTATGAGATGAAACTGGAGTAACTGCAGGAAACAAAACAAGCATGGGGAGAACTTGAAAACTCCACACAGAAAAGCTCTTGATGGAGATTTAAAACTAGAATATTCCCTTTTCTCCCACAATATTCCTTAGCAGTTATTATGATGTTCAAATGTATAAGTCTCAAGTTTTGGATTTTTTTTTTTTTTTTTTTTTTTTTTTTTTTAAAGAACTGCTGTTTCAATGTTTGTGTTCCAGTTGAATTTAAAACATTTTGTGAAATTATATTGGCGGAAAAATATCTATGTAGTCACATTCTTACTCTTTATTTTGTTTAAAGGCTACCATCTCCAACTTATATTCTTCAAGTGGTTCTCTTTTTTTTTTTTTTTTTTTTTTTTTGGAAGAATAGTATAAATAAGTTTTCCATATAACATCGAGCAAAATGGACCAAGACATCAGCCTGCCACATATTCATATCAGTAATTTTCATTCCGTGGATTATTTTGTCACCTCATGTTTAGTGTAGTTATACAGTTGACTTGTTATTTGTGGCTCAACTCTGTGTGTGTGTGTGTGTGTGTGTGTGTGTGTGTGTGTGTGTGTGTGTGTGTGTGTGTGTGTGTGTCATGTTTATATGAACATGGAAGGCTGGTATGACCTCAACAGTGTCTCTGATTTGCACTCCCTGTGTCCATTTAATGGAATATGTCATTCTATTTAATTTGTATTCTCTTCTTAGGTAACACATGCTTGGTTCATAGCAGCACAGAGGAGCAGCTGTCTGAGCCGAAAGAGGAGGCCGAGATGTGGCGGAACGATTCTGTTCCAGTGAAAGACCAAGGATTTAACACAACGGGTTCCAAAGGCACAAGGAACACTGGCTGTGCTGAAGGTGATTCTATAGTAAGTGAAAGCTGATGAGGTAAAATTCGTCTTTACTTGAGGAATTTCGAAAATGTTAATGCTTTGAATGTTAAATGTATAATCCATTGTTGCAATGCAAACTAATGGAGAGAGATTATTTGTTTTGGTTTCTCATAAGCGCTGCTCCTGCCAGTTCTGAGTTGTGCACAGAGTTTACATTTATGGCAGAATCCATAGTTTTTAGATACATTGCAATTGAAGGTTAAGGGCCTTGCTCAGGGGCCCAACTATGGGCTATTGGAGCTTGAACCTGCAATGTGTTTCTGTATGCTTTATTTGCCTGGGCTTTTTCCAGGGTCTCTAGTATCCTTCCACATCCCTTCAGCTTGCCAGTAGGTCGATTGGCTGTGATTAAATTGCCCTTTATGGGATTGAGTGTAGCTCAATATGCACATGAAAGATTTACTCCTGCCTCACGGCCAGTATTCCAAAAATGGGCTCAATTACTGGCAATGAAAGAATGAGTATTTTTGTCTTGGATTTAAGCCTCCTAAAGAATCTAATATGTCCTCTAAGGGGTTCAGCTCACCAATCGGTTTCATTTTTAAGCCCTGCCATGTTGAGGGAGTAATGTATGCAAACATGCTTTTTCCTTTCATCCTGCGCGCATGGCCTCTGTTTTACTGTTTTCTTTTGCATATTTCTAGGCACACCTGTTGGATTTGTATTCGAATTTTGTTTTTTGGTTTGCATAGGTGATGATTATGGCTCTTTGTTGATCTGACCACTTTGTGCAAAATTTGAGCTGGCGGTAAATATAAAATCCATTCGGAGTATGTAGATGTTTTATTCTATAAGCAATTAACTTTTTTTTTTTGTGGTGAGTGTAATTCGATGTGTTCAATGCTTTGGGTTGGAGCTCAGTCCTTGTGTGTGCACAGTTGTGGAAAAAATAATGTGTGGAGCATGCAAATGTGAAAAATCTGATATTTACTATTGATATGCGTATCTTCCCCTGTAAGATTTTTTTTAATGGTTTAAGCTGCATAAATATTACATTTAACGCTCAAGTTCATATTCATGTGTTCGTGTATATTTTACAGTACAAGTTCTTAAGATTGGGTATTAATCTCTCCAAAAGATATGCCTGTGTGTGCGCGTGTGTGCGCGTGTGTGCGCGTGCGTGTGTGTGTTGATTTTGGCCTGTAATGTCTACGTCACCATATGCATTTTTGCCATCATCTTTGGCCAAGTTCTCCAAACACTGAGTCACAGAATTGTTTCCTGCAATGTTTTCAGAGTCAGTCTTATTTCAACAGCATAAATAAGTAAAGTGCATATCCAGAAAGCACTTTGTAAACACCATAATTGATTATATTCCTGCCCACATGTGCATTTGTTCCAGAATGGTGTTGTGATTATTTTCTTTCTAATGGCGCTGTAGCTCTGTTCTGGGACACTGAATGGCTCTTTTCTGATGGATGTGATGGCATTATCACAAACCTCGGGTGTCATGAGAGACGTTGCAGTTTGTTATACAAAAGCAAATATTGACTTCAGTGCACCATCCTGCATACAGCTGTTTTTTTTTTTAATGTTTGTGCATTGGCTTTTTTGTTTGTTTTTTTTTCTCTAAAGATGATTTAGAAAGGTAGATTTAAGGGCATTCCTTACCTTACCTAAGAACATAGTTTAGCTGTCAAAATAAGACCGATTTAAAAAATAATAATAATAAATAAAAAAAAATCAATGAACGAACAATCTATTTCGATAATAAATAAGGTGTGCACACATGCTTGCAGCTTCTTTGTTTTCTATGTGGCATGTTGCGGTCACATACAAACACGCATTCAGGTTTGACTACTAGTCAGGAAATTATCTTGTTTGATGACCATAAATTATTATTATTATTATTTGCATTATTGTTCTTAATGTTGTTGTTAGATCTTAACTTGTGAGTTTTAATTACACTTAAATGTATACTTTATATTAGGTACCCAGTTACACACCAGAAGCACTGAGTGCTAACCTCGACAAGCAGCTCATTTCCCCTTTTGTTTTTTGTTTGCTCTAAATATTATTTTCCACAGTAAAAATTTCAAAGAAATTCTCAGTCCTTACTTATGAAGTGAATGCAAGACTGTTAACGTTACCCCATTCCACAATGGTAGAGTCCATTTTAAAGAACTCCCAACACCCAAATTTAATACAATGTTACTTGGGCTATGTGGGGGCCGGTGGTGTAGTGGTTAGGGTGCTGGGCTCATGATCAGGAGGTTGTGTGTTTGAATCCCAGTTAGACCGCGACTGTGCTAAAATCCCCCTGGGCAAGGTCTTAACCACAAGTGTGCCTCTGTTCACCCAGCAGTATAAATGGGTACCAGTAAAATATACTGGGAAGGTAGCCTGTGATAGACTAGCGTCCCATCCAGGGGAAGTTGAACTCCTGGTAGCTTCACGCTATGGAAACCGGGGATAAGCACCAGCCTGATGAGGCATTAGGCTCGGCTGTAAAAAGCCTGCATTACCTGACCTTACCTTAACTTACTTTGGCTATACTCCAATACCTCACACCCAAAACACAACAAGAAGGTTCCGGGCTCAGGACATTTCTGTGTCAAGTTTGCATGCACTCACTGTGTTTGCATGGGTTCCTTCTGGGCTCTCTGGATTCCTCCCACAGTCCAAAAACAAGCGCAGTAGGATAATTAGCCGTTCCATGTTGCCCCGACGTCTGAGTGTGAACGTGTGTTGGCCTTGCAATGGCCTGACAAGCTGTTTAGGGTGTACCCCACCTATTTTTCCCAGAGTCAGCTGTGATGGGCGATAGCCTCACTGTGACCCTAATTAGAACACTGCTGCTTAGAAAATGAATGAGTGGTGTTTATACGGCTTTGCATAAAGTTGCTAACTACCAAATAGAAAACCAATGGCAACAAAAATTCCTTGACAGAGGTAAAAATACTGTTTAATATTTTATATGATATTTGGCAGAAATGCAAGATTTCATATTTATGGTTCTAATGCTGCTGTGTTTCTAGTTGTACAATTAAAGTGATGCATTAGATGCTAGAAAGTTAACTGAAACGGGTTTTCCAGTGTTTTTATTGCAACGGTGATATGAATGCATCAAAACCATAATTTTAGCATTCACTTCATTGACTGAACTTGTGCATGATCTTTGTACAAAATTTCTGACTGCCTAATTTTCTTTCTGCTTACAGCTTCTGAACAGTCAGAGCACAAGCAAGGCACCTGAACATTCCAACCTCAGGCCATATTTCAAAGACGGCCAAAAGCGCATCGATTATGTCCTAACCTACAATATAGAAAATGTACAGCACACTCGGCACCAATCCACTAGCACTTTCAGGAGCCTGAAAGACCGTCTGAGCTGCTGTGGGAGACGCAACGAGGCTGAGTTCACTCGTCATGACCCTGAGAGCGCCAGTAATGCGCACATCCACAGAGAGGAATTTGAACAGAAGCTTGAGGACATGGGACTTGAGCTGGAGAGGGATGTAAATGTGAGTGTGGGTGTGTGTGTGTGTGTGTGTGGGGGGTGTTCCTTTCTTTCTTTATTTCTTTCTTTTACTTGGAACATCACAATTATACATAATATGGTCGATAGTCTTAATTATTTTCTTGATTGTGTCACAAAATGATTCGGCACTCAATTCTGATTAGTCGGAAGGTGCTGATTTAATTTTCTATCCAGTTGTTAACACCTAACATAACGACTGTATTTCCTGGTTCAATTGTTTTAACATGCCACAGTCCTGTCTGCCATGTTAAGTGGATCTGTGTTCAAAAAAAAAAAAACAATGCTGTTGCTGGAAATGAAAAGAATTACTTTTAGTCCTTATGGCTCATTATTTGGTCTTGGGTCCCAGTCTGATGGACATTTGTATTAAAATTATTAAAACATCAAATGTTTTCTCAATTTAAAGTTAGGACTTCAGAAATCCAGTACCCTCCTACCAGGCCACTACTGCCCCAACATACTGAAATTCAGTTCATTTTCTGTAATCACTTAATCCTAATTAGGGTCGCGGGGAGGCTGGTGCCCATCCCAGCCGACTCCGGGTGAGGGCAGAGTACAACCTGGACAGCTTGCCAGGCCATCACAAGGCAGGAGTACACTGACACATTTGCAGGCTACTCTTGTCGAAAGTCAGCAATGGTTCTTTTACATGCCTCACACTATGGACAGTGAGAGACATAGCCAGTCTCTGATAACCCAGTTAGCTGCACTGGGGGAGGGGGGAGAGACAGTGACAATCTTGTGGAGAGTGGGACTCGAACCCCCAACCTTAGGATCAGCGATCCAGCACCCTTTACCATCAGGCCACCACTGCCTCATGCGGGACTATTAACCTAGATATTGCAAATTCGAATCTTGTTTAATGCCACCGCCATCTGTAGCCGGAAGGCCATGGGAGCTAATTGGTGGCGCTCTCATGGGAAGAAGGGAGGGTATACATTCACTTCTCTGTCACTCACAGCGATTGCCAGCCAATCATGGGCGTCTGCGAGCTCATTCGTACAAGGGGGTGGATTGCGCTTTCCCTCCAAGTGTGTTAGACCATCCCCAAATGCGCATGTACTGCAGTTCGAAAAGAGGTGTGTGGCTAGCGTTACATGTCATGGGGGGGTGGGGCTTGTGCATGTGTTGGCCCCTCCCCGGCCGGTAGTGGTTGTATGATGGGGAAGACGATACCTGATGGGTATGAATTGATGACTAAAGTTAGGGGAAATTTTGGGGGGAGGGATAATTAATAGTTGGATAATAGCAGCAGCTCTGACGGTAGGGCTGGCTGCATGGTGTATTACAATGTACAAATTCATCTAAAATATTTCTTCTGTTATAAAATCTTGAAGTGATTACTCTCTATTTCCTTACCTACTAAAGATTTATTCTTGTATTTGAATTGATATGTCATACTTATTTATCCAGCATCAGACGGCACTAAATTAGATTTCAGTTACTCTGGAATGGGGTTTGTTAGTAATGAATCCTAGCAATTATCCAGGACCTGTGACTCTGCCGAATTAGTTAATATTTCTGTGATATTATAGTCTGTGTAACATGATTAGTTTAACGTGATACACTGACTGATCAGGATGCTGCTTATTCTTTGCTGCTCTCTCTCGATCTCTCTGCTTTCTTGTCTGTTATGCATATCTGGGAAGGGAATATTGTTATCTCCTAGAGAGGAAGGTATATACAGTTGATTTTATTTTTATTTTTTATATCATAAATAAATAGTCTACTCCGATCTTGTACGGCCCCCGCCTTTCATATTTTAGAGTTTTCCCTACTCCATCACACCTACTTCAAGTCATGGGGAGCTGTTAATTAATTTTATGCGTTAAATTAGATTGTGTTTGGAAAAAGCGAAACATGAAAATGTGCACGGGAGGGGGTTCTCCAGAAGCAGTTCAGAACCCCTGCTTTAGATTCTTGGTTAGATTGTTTTCTTGAATTATTAATGATCAGTGCTATTAATCTTGGTTACTGGTATATAATTGCATTTTATTTTGCTAGACAGTGATCCCTCGCGATTTCACGCTGCAATTCATGCAGCTTCAGTGCATCGTGGGGTTTTTTTGTTTGTTTGTTTTTGTTTTTTTTAATATTGATCGAATTTAAAAATAAGGAAATTAAAGAAGAATAGGGGAAAAGTTAAGGGAAAATGCCACCAAAACAAGGCCAATTATGCAAAAAAAAAACCCTAAAAAAACTAGTTGCATTTTTGTGAGGTGCGCATCTGCGTGCGTGCGCGACTGTATGTGTGTATTTATATTTTATTTACATCTTGTGCTTTATTTTTGAATGTTTGTTATTATAAGCCTTTCTAGCATTGAATATGTATTTAGTGATATTATATACACATATACATGTACGTATATGTCAGTCAGGGGGGGGGTTGGAGAGGATTCCTACTTCACGGACTTTGGTGGTCGCAGGGGGGGGGGATCTCGGTCCCAATTAACCACGGAAAGTGAGGGATCCTTGTACTGTATTAATCCCGTATTTCCTCTGCATTTAGCTCGACCAAAGTGAGCATATGCACACACTGAGCAGTTGGGCTGCCACACATGTTGGGGGCACCAGGGGAGAAAATAAGGGTTAGGTGCCATGCTCAAGGGCACTTCAGCCATGAAGTTGGAGGAAGGGAAGGTGCCGCTCACCCACTCTACCGCCACACATTTTTCCTGCCGGTTTAGGAATCAAAGCGGTGACCTTTTGGTCCCAGACCTGCTTCACTAACCATTAGGTTACAGATGCCTGCCAGTTATTATAGTTGTTTCTGTATAATATTTGTTGACTTGCTAATGTTTTGACGATGTTCCATCACATGAAATATAACTTTAAACAGATAAAAAGTACAATGTGGGATAAATAATGTGACTCTGCACACTCTGTTGGTTATTTCAGTTGATATTCATAAAACACCTCTATGGCTAGTCCTGTGGCTAGTGAAAAATATTTTAAATATGTAAATACTGTATTGAAATATTTGAATTTAGCCTGTCACATACATCACACAACAGGTCCGTAATACAATATTTGGCAATTTCTCAGGACAGTTGAGGACATGCCATACAAAAGTCATGTGTTCCGCAACAGAAAATGTTGTCGAAGTTTTATGTACAGTATGTGCAAAACTTTTTCAGTCAAGGAGATGATTCTTAATTGGACCATTTTTCTAGGTCTGTTGATGCCCTACAACATCATACTGCCGTGTTCCAAAAAAAATGCAAATTTTATACCCATTTTTGGTCATCAGGATCATACGGTAGTGCTGTGATTGCCCCGTGTTAAACCCGCAGGTCCTTCATATATCCATAACATTATCATGTATGCATGTCAGTTTTACATCAGCTGAGATTTATAGGAATATCATAGAACTTTTTTTTTTCTTCTTGCAACAATCGTCTGATGACCTGGAGACCTGACATATATTTTTTTCCGTGCTACAAATACAACGCATTTTACATGTAACTGCAACTGCATAGCTTTCAAGTCCAAGTCATCCAAATATACGTCTGGCCCTTCTATCATAGCTCTCAGCCAAATAAGGAGGACAAAAAATGCAAGTAGTTTGTGAAAGGGGTTTCTGTTCTAGAGAAGATGTATGACATTGATTTGCAGATAAAGATTCCTGACTGTAAAAAGTTTGAGAACTCGTGTTTTAGATGAGAGAATGCAGTGTTGCGTTTGTATAGACGAGATCAAACTTCATGTGTAGGTTGGCAGTTATAACAAGTGGGACATGAAGATAATCTTACATAACACACCCTCCGGCAGGAGGTTACTAAATGAATCCCCGTTCTCCCTCACACACTGCAGAATTTGTTCTCACTTCAATTCTTCTTGTTCTGATAGGTCTCCAGGTGCAAATTACCCAATTCTGTTCTTTTTTTTTTTTTTTTTTAAATAATGTTCTAATTGCTGTACTCCACAGAAGTGCACTAGGAATAATATAGAGGTTCATTTTGCTTTTGCTGTTCTTTTTTCTTTTTTCAGGCTAAGATTCCAGATGTGGGTTTTCTGAAGGTCCATGCACCTTGGCACGTTCTCTGTCGAGAAGCAGAGTTCATGAAGCTCAAGATGCCCACCAAAACAGTATGTATTGTTTCCCCTTGCAAAGAAATGTATTGGTTACACCGTATATTCCATCGCCTCTATCTAACAGTGTCCTTTTTTCACAACTTTTATATATATTTTTTTTTAGAAATATGAAGTCAGTCAAGGAGGCTATCGTCTACGTGCAATAAATAAGTTTATCCAAAGAATCTCGGCACCACTGTCTCCTTTTATTGAAGACAAGTCTCCCCAAAATGAGAAGCACATATGTTATCCATTCTCCAGGGAAAAACAGCATTTGTAAGTAAAAGAGCATAACCAAAATAATGATGAGGTAGAGAGTGTGCTGCAAAGAAAGATTTCTAATATGCTGAGAAACCAAAATTTAGAGGAGGGTGGCAAGAGGGTGTGTGTACATGATTTTGCCCCTCCCTGGTTGGTGGTGGTCATGTTATAGGGAAAGCAATACCTGATGGGTGGGAATCGGATACGACTAAAATATAGGAAAAAATTGAGGGGCGGGATCATATAAATCAGCGCAAGACAGGGTTGCCAGATCTAACATTTTTATACCATATTGGACGGGTTTTCAAGGTACAGGGACCCCTCACTTTCTGCGGTTAATTGGGGCCAAGATCCCCCCCGCGACCGCCGAATTCCGTGAATTAGGACCCTCTCCGACTGACGTATACGTAGATGTACTGTATATGTGTATATAATATCAATAAATACATATTCAATGCTATAAATGCTTATACAGACGCTCCCCACTTACGTTTTTACAGTAATTGGTTCCGGACGGTCGAACGTAAGTTGAAAGTGAACGTAAGTTGTTACAGTGATGTATGATGTATGACGCTCATACTGTACTATACATCCATAAATACCATTACTGTATCTCATAAAACAACCCTAAATCAATTATTATAAACATAACATTGTAAAATAATATCAAATATACCAAATAATATCAACGTTAATTTCAAATAAGTCACTTATTTATACCGAATCACTTTACATTAAGCTTGATTGGCTGTTTTAAGCTTACAATATGTGAAGTGCTCAATACCAAAAGTAATGTACTTGCGAAAGTAGTGGACTTGCGAAAGTAGTGTACTTGCTGTGGGTTATATGGACTTCTGGGCTTTCAAGTGCGCAAGGGTGCCGTTGAACTCGTTTAGAACACAGCCTGCACTGATGTGGAGCCAGCAGAGCGGAGAGTTCTTTCCTGGATTCGGATTTTCATTCATTTTACAACTCTCTTTGCTTAAGCTGAGTATGCATGGTAGATCGCGTCGATCCGAGCAGATAGTTAATTCATCTCTGTGTATGAGACTTGCACCCATGCTAGTAGGCGTACGCTTCTGACCAACCATATTTGCTTATGGTTACAAAAGTCCACAAAACAGTGTAAACACAGATCACAGAGACGACTTCTTAACACAAGGGTAACACGTTATATAACTGATATATATAAAACTGAACTGGGAAGGAGGGGCACTCAGTCTGTCTTTTGTAAACAATGGACGCACGTCATTACCATTACGTCAGCGTATACGTAGGTACGTCTAAACTCAAAATTTGCCTTTTTTTTTTTTTTTTTTTTGGAACAAATAAAACAAAACCTAAAATAAAAAAAAAAAAACGTAAAACGGATGAATGTAAGTCGGGGAGTGTCTGTAGTAACAATTAAACATTCAAAAATAATGCAAAAGATGTAAATAAAATATAAATACACACACACACATACAGATGCGCAGCTCACATAAAAATGTAAGTAGTTTTGATGGGTTTGTGTTGTTGGGGATTTTTTTGTTTGTTTGTTTGGGTATTTTTTCATAAGTGGCCTTGTTTTGCAGCATTTTTCTTAACTTGCCCTATTCAATAATTTCCTTGATTTTTAATTCCATCTTCTTCTTCTTTTCCTTTCGGCTTTTCCCTTCAGGGGTCGCCACAGCGAATCATCTGCGTCCATCTCACCCTATCCTTTGCATCTTCTTCTCTTACACCAACGACCTTCATGTCCTCCTTCACCACATCCATGAATCGTCTCTTTGGTCTTCCTCTGGGCCTTTTACCTGGTAGTTCCAGCCTCAGCATTCTATTACCAATATACTCACGATCCCTCCTCTGTACATGTCCAAACCATCTCAATCTAGCCTCTCTGACTTTGTCTCCAAAACGTCTTACATGTGCTGTCCTTCTGATGTGCTCATTCCTAATCCTATCCATCCTCGTTACTCCCAAAGAGAACCTCAACATTTTCATCTCTGCTACCTCCAGCTCTGCCTCCTGTCTTTTCCCCAGGGCCGCTGTCTCTAACCCATACAACATTGCTGGCCTCATCACCGTCTTGTACACTTTTCCTTTCATTCTTGCCGATACCTTCCTATCACACATCACACCGGACACTTTTCTCCAACCATTCCAACCTGCCTGCACACGCTTCTTCACCTCTTTTCCACACTCTCCATTGCTCTGGATTGTTGAGCCCTAAGTACTTAATTTTTAATTCCATGAATCTTTAAAAAACAAAACGTGAATTGAAGCGTGAAGTTGCAAGGGATCCCTGTACTTCATTCTCTCGAAGACTTTGTCTGCAGTTATACTTTAACTACGCAAAGATCAAGAAGCCCAAACTCTTTGCTCCCCAAATGTTTTCAGCTAGTTTCAGTCAGTGTATTGTTTGCTTTTTGGAACATTGTGAGACTGGAACCTTTCAACTGTAGTTGATATATTAGTCTCCTTGTGCTGCGCTTCAAATCACTCAAAATGAGGTGCTGGCATAATATGATAAGAGGCTATTTCATTATTAATATTGATGTCCTTCCCCACCTAAAATTTATGTTCACAAACCATTGCTGTCTTTGAGTGTCTTATGTAGCAGATGTAAGAGGTTTCACTAAGCAGTTCCAGTAATCAGCTTATAAATTGTTTAGCAGGAAATGCAATATTAATCACAAGATTTTATTCTGCTTAAACAGTCTTGCATTTCTCTCTTGATAGGTTTGATCTCTCTGACAGAGATTCTTTCTTCGACAGTAAAATTCGTGCCACAATCGTGAGTATCAGTCTTTTGAAATACAGTGGCACTTTGACTTACGAGTGTCTGCAATAACGAATTTTCCATGATATGAGCTTCGATCCCACCATAAATCTGCCTTAACTAACCAGCAAATTTTTGATTTATGAGTTCTGCTGGGGAAAAGGCATTTCCGAGCCAATTAGCCTCAAATTTTTCTGTGTGTATTCCTCCATGCTCCGAGAAGGCCTTGTGCAGTGCTTCTCAATTATTTTCTGTGGCACTCCCTATAGGAAGAAAAAAAAAACATTTCATGCCCCACCTGACAATTATTCCCATAAGAAATAACAGAAAACCAATTAATCCGTTCAAACCCCCTTCCAAAGTCAACATGTAAAAACAATAAATATCTCATAATAATAATGTACATTAAAATTAATAATAATTAATGATAAATAATAATAAAACAGAATAAACAATACGTCAACTCACCCTTTCAATCATTGACTGCGCGAAGATGTCACATGGGCGAAGATGCCATGTGGGCAGGCATGAGATGGTGCTTAACAGAGGAAGCAGAAGGAGAATTTTGTGCATTTGCATGCAACAAATGCCAGTGAGGAAAGTGTAATTGTGCATGCTCTACAGTCGGTGGCATGCAAAATTACACTTAATTCTAGTACAGTATGGCAAAAAAGCATGTTCCCGAGGGTAATAAGCGGCCCCCCGGCATCTCACCACGCCCCCACTATTTGAGATGATGCACTGAGAGCTCACCATGAACATTTCCTCGCTGGCATTTGTAGTGTGCACATGCACAAAATATTTCTCCTCCTCCTTCTCTATTACGCTCCACCTCGTGCCTGTCCACGTGACATTTTTGCCCACGTGACATCTTCACACAGTCAATGATCGGAAGGGTTAGTTGACTTATTGTTCTTATTTTGACTTATTATTCTTGTTTTATTATTATTTATTATAAATTATTATTAAAGTTAATGTACATGTATTATTATTATCATTATGAAATATGTTTTTACATGTTTATCTTTAATATATTAGGTCAAATATACTTGTTTGTGTCAGGTTATGAGTTTGGAAGGGGGGGTTGGAACGGAGTAATTTGTTCTGTTATTTCCTATGGGAATTTTTGTTTTATCTAACAAACATTTTGACTTACGAGCTCGCCCTCAGAACAGATTAATTTCGTAAGTCAAGGTACCACTGTACTGTGTAGTTTGCTTTCTTATTGCTATGTCAAGACAAAGAACAGCATGACGTACATGAATATAATGCAAGCATCAAGCACATTCTATAACTCCACTTCAATCTTGGATGTGTTTGAAGAGCTCACCAAAAGTTCTTAGAGACTACAGTGCATGTTCTCTCATTTCAGGTGTGCGGGATCATAAAACGGATAAAGTGCGAGGGAGTGAAGGATATCATGGGTAAGTGCTGTAATCTCATTTGGAAAAGTATCTATCCATTTCTCATCCAATTCAGAAGTAAAGTTACAGAAGATAAGTGAGGTCTGCGAAGAGTACTATCCAATCACCCCACTGATTGATTAATAGCTTATGAGCTGAAATAAAGGCAGTAAGGAACGAAAATATAAAAGCAGATGCTACATCAAGAACACCTATAGTTTATGCTAAACGCTAAAGGAAACATCCACTGGATAAATTTCTTATTTATCTTAAAAGTAAAATATAGGGTTCAACAGTATCCGTGATTTTTATTATAATTCATTTATATGTTTATTCATGTATTTATCCATTCATTTATCTATAGAACTTATCCATCAGGGTCATAGGGGAGCATCCAGGGGTGCCAATCACAGTTAACATTTTTTTCCAGAGCTGGGATATACCAGTCTATTGCATGATTAACACGAGCACAAACAGCCTTTCATGCTCACATTCACACCAAACAAGCAATTTAGAGCAGGGGTCCCCAACCACCGGGCCGCAGAAGAAAGAATTTATTATTTCCGTTTTATTTACTATCTGAGTCTAAACGATCTTTAATTTTGAAAAATCTTTTATTTTGAAAAATGACCAGATTCTCTCAGTTAAATGTTGGTCATCTGAGCGCCCCACCTCCCCGGTCCGCGGTCAATTTGTCAAAAGGTTGGGGATCACTGATTTAGAGTATCAATTTGATTTAATTTGCAAGTTCCTTGGCTGTGCACGGGAAACCCAGACACACTCAGAGAAGATATGCAGACTCCTCATAGAAAGACCCCTGGCCAAGATTCAAACCCAAAATGTTTACTCTGTGAGGGGATTATGCAAATCACTGAGCCACTGCGGTCCCTCATTTATTAATTTGCTTAAATGCGATATTTCGTCAATCTTCTTTTCCTTTTCGACTTTTTCCCTTTTTCAGGGGTCCCCACAGCGAATCGTCTGATTCGCATGTTTGATTTGGCGGCATACAGTTTTCCCTTCCTGACACAACCCTTTTGCAAGGGCAGAGAAGCACGCTGACGGCTATGCAACTACTCTTTACGAAAGTCAGCAATGGTTCTTTTAAAGGAACCTCTCACCATAGACAGTGAGAGACATGGTCGGCCTTTGATAATCCAGTTAGCTGCACCGTGGGGGTGAGTGACAACCCTGTGGCGAGTGGGACTTGAACCCCCAACCTTAGGATCAGCAATCCAGCACCCTTTTCCACCAGGCCACCACTGCCCCATGCTATATTTCATGAATATGTTGATTTATGGGCAGTGGTGGTCTAGTGGTATAAGGTGCCGGATCGCTGATCCAAAGGTTGGGGGTTCGATTCCCACTCTCCACAGGGTTGTCACTGTCCTCCCCAGTGCAGCTAACTGGGTTATCAAAGGCCGGCCATGTCTCTCACTGTCTATGGTGTGAGGCATGTAAAAGAACCATTGCTGACTTTCGACAAGAGTAGGCTGCAAAGCCGTCGGCGTGTTTCCGCCCTGTGATGGCCTGGCGAGCTGTCCAGGGTGTACTCTGCCCTCGCCCGAAGTTGGCTGGGATGGGCGCCAGCCTCCCCGCGACCCTAATTAGGATTAAGCGGTTACAGAAAATGAACTGAACTGATGTTGATTTATTTATATTTTGGTTCCGTGTGTCTTATGTTGCCCACAATGTAATTGGGCTACCTGGTAATAGTGAGGCAGCAAGATTCTCTACCTAAATACGAGTGATACAGCATCATCCTTCATCTCCTACATCACCAAGCTACGCTCTGTCCTAACTCGACATAGAATTGCACTACGTTTTCACACTTTGAGTTTGACTTTCACACATTAGTTGCCTCCACTCCTTCTGTGTTCGGATTCTTGATAATATGGCATGAGCAGTCCTGTTAAATAGTTAATGAGAAAATGCACTCTTGTGCTTTCCTAAGGAGATGCAAACTATAATTGTTTTCGTATTATATTTGAGATTGTACTTTTTTCCACTCTTGATACAACTTGGCTGTGACATTTCATGTCTGAGGAGTCAGTCAGTTAGCCGAGGCTTGGTCCGACACGCAACCCCTTAGCCCCTCTCACAGGTGGTGGGTCCATGGGACAGCTGTTAGAACCACTGCTCCTCTGCGTTGAGAGAAGTCAGTTAAGGTGGCTGGGACATCTGATTAGAATGATACCCTGGTGTGGTGTTTCAGGTAGGTCTAACTGGGAAGAGACCATGGGGTTGACCCAGGACATACTGGATGGATTATGTCTGTCGGCTGGTTTGCGAACACCTCGTTGTCCCCCTGAAAGGCCTGGTGAAAGTGGCTGGGCAGAGGGACATCTGGACCTCATTGCTTAGGCAGCTGCATGCACAACCTGACCTCGGATTAAGCGAAAGATGATGAACTTGTAATGTAATGGTGTTAATTCTGTCGTTTTGAGATATAAAAGCCCAAAATGACCAAAACTCATCTTCAAAGCGACCAAATTAGCATCACAATCACAGAAATATTTCCGTATTCAATACAAACATATCAAACGTGTTTTACAGTGATATTTTCCTTTAACACCAATGATTAATAGTATTCTTTTGTTCTGAAAATTAAAAAAAAAAAGACAAACTAAGATATTGGTGTGTTGTGTTGGTAGGAATTAACACGCTGATTGCTAATGGAGTTTACACATCAGCGTATCCTCTACATGATGTAAGTAATGTCCTATTGAAAATGTTCTAAAACCTCAAATTGCCACATGTAATTATTTTGCCACTCTGTACTGTGCTGAGTGTCCTGTCGAATATTTCGACTCACCTTGTGAGTTAGGAGTTAGTGTGCCATATTTTCCCCTTGTTAAAGATTTACATTCAATAATAGACATTAAACTGTACTTTGTTGTAGATTAAATGGCATTACTGTATACCTGAGTGTTTGTTAACGTGAAATAACTATTGTAGGGAGACATCGAGGGTGTTGAGGCTGAACCAAATGATAGAAAGGTAAGGAAATTAAATCACAGCATCTATAGATAGAGATATAGACATGTATATGTAGACTGATTGACTGGTTTGATAGAATACCATGTTCCCTCTTTTCTTTTTTTCCTTATTTTAAATTAGAAAGTGCATCCAAATGTTTGATTGGTACAACAGGGGAACAACATACGTGAAAGGAACTGAAATGAGATCTCTATAGTTTGCTCTTATTTTACATTTTTAAAGTAAAAAAAAAAAAAATTAAAAAAAAAATATATATATAAAAAAGAAGGATATATATATATATATATGTGTGTGTGTGTGTGTGTGTGTGTGTGTGTGTGTGTGTGTGTGTATATATATATATATATATATATACACACACACACACATATATCATATATATATATATATATATATATATATATATATATATATATATATATATATATATATATCCTTCTTTTTTATATTTATATATATATATATATATATATATATATATATATATATTTTTTTTTTTTTTTTTTTTTTTTTTTTTTTTTAGAAAAAATATATATATATACAGTATATACAAGAAACCTGTTGAACCTCTCACTCTCTACCAAAAGCCATTATGCAAAGCTGACCTGCAGATGATTTTTTTTTTTTTAAATGTATTGACTGAAATACAAGGGGGCAGTGGTGGTCTAGTGGTATAGGGCGCTGGATCGCTGATCCAAAGGTTGGGGGTTCGAGTCCCACTTTCCACAAGGTTGTCACTGTCCCCCTAGTGCAGCTAACTGGGTTATCAAAGGCGAGCCATGTCTCTCACTGTCTATGGTGAGAGGCATGTAAAAGAACCATTGCTGACTTTCGTAAAGAGTAGCTGCAAAGTCGTCAGCGTGTTTCTGTCCCGTGCTGAAAAGGGTTGTGATGGAAGGGCATCCGACGTAAAAACCTCTGCCAAATCAAAACGTGCGATTCAGATGATTCGCTGTGGCGACTCCCGAGTAAAAGGGAAAAAGCCAACAGAAAGACATTGACTGAAATCCAAGCATGCTTACATCAAGCCTGAGGCCTTGACAGGGTGGCCCAGTGTGGTGTTGGATGAGATCCTTTCTTTCAACAAGGCATAATTATCAGTGTGTGAATGTCACCAAGGCAACAGTATAATTTCCCACTTCACCATCTGTGAGTTATGTGTCAACAGGCATGTTGGCGTGTTCGTGATGAAGCAATAAATTGCCCAGAGTAATTCCTGTAAACATGCCTTGAGAGACTTACAATACGTATAGACAAACTCCTAGAGATTTATGATGCTCTTCACTGTGCCGTTTCCTTTTTTGTTTGTTTTTTGCTCATATGGGTATTTACAGATTATGCTTTTCTTTAGCACGAAATTTTTTGTTTACATCGAAATGGCTTCAATGTGATGTGCTTGTGTGCACTCTGTGTGAAACATTGCACTCCGCTTTGCTGAAAATCTCCACCTTTTTTTGTTTTTGTTTTTTCCTTCCACTATACGTCATGTTTTTGAAGTACTGAGCACGAAGTCCATTAGAGATGAAATTTCACATTTAAATGGTTTTCTGTTGTGATGGTGTTGTGATGGAGTGGTTGATGAATCGATGAG
>CM045751.1:10262500-10417500 GCA_024760905.1 Plotosus lineatus
GAATCTTGTGTTTACCAATAAAAGCTTGATTCAGACTTGCCGGAGGACTTGGAAACAACGGTTGAATTGTTGAAATGTTTTCAATATTTCATACGAATTCTTCAAAGATTTAAAATAAAAATTAACATTGGCATGCATTCCAGAGATGGAGAAAGTACAGTGGTACCTCACCTTACGAAATTAATCCGGTCCAGAGCCTTTTTCGTAACCTGAATTTTTCATAAGTAGAACCACATTTTACATGTAAAAAACGCGTGATTCGTTCCAAGGCCCCCAATAACGGGAGCTACGTCATCCCTCCTAGCCGATGGGAGGCCAGCAGGGCGGGATGTTGGGAGATAGCCAATGGGAGAGCAACTCGCTCATTGTTTGAATGTTTTGAATGGCACGTTTCGTAAGGAGAACTTGTTTCGTATACAGAGACAAAAAATTAGGAAAATGTTTTTCGTAAACTGGATTTTTCGTTTTCTGGGACTATTGTAAGGAGAGGTACCACTGTACTTGAAAAGGGTTTTTATTTATTTATTTTTAGATATATTTTAAAAGTAGGACTTTACATGTAAAGGGGAAAAAGAGAGTTGTAGAAACTCTTTGAAGAAAACTCAATCCCGCCTACAGCCCTGTAGCTAACATCCTTCAACCCTGACAACAATTAAATGCTTGACATTTTCTATTTTGAGCAGCATGTCGTGCATTAGACAGTGAATACTGATTTACTGTCAAGTTATGCACTTCAAGTATGCTCCACTCTCTGTCTGCTTTTGTTATTTGATATTCAATACAGCAAATAATTCTTACATAGAAACTTTATTTAGTACTGAATGTGGCCAGATAGGATTTAAAGTAATGACATAAAATAAAGCAACGTATAATAATGACTATGATCATGTTTATAGAAATGCAATAGAATATTGCAATAAATAGAATATATATTTAAAATTCTATGCCTATTTCTTTTATATCATGCCCTCCCGTCTAAAGCAATAGCTGATGGAACAGTAATTTTCAGGAAAGTGACAACATGCTGCTAATGTCCTGTCCCATTTCCCCCCACTTGCTTCAGTATGGAGATCTGTGATGCAAGGAACAACATTACCATGTGCCCGCTGTGTGATCGCGCATGCGGCTACTGGAAGCTCGCTGAAGCCTGCGGCACTGCCAGGGCCAGCCACCTGTTCGACAATGCAGCCACTGTTTTCTTCTCCATTTTTATGGCACTCTGGGGTACATACCTTCTTCATATTTGATATTCTTTACCGTCTTAGTGTTTGTGGTGTATTTGGAAATAATCATATTGAAGAATAGATTAAAGCAGGAAATCTTTAGTCTCTTCCTTCCTTTTGCTTTAGGAGTCTAATTGACTTTAAAACTGTAAACTTTAAAACATCACTTTTTCTATTTCTGTCTAGCTCTAAAATTATAAAATAATGATGTATCACTGCGATGGCCTGGCGAGCTTTCCAGGGTATACTCTGCCCTTACCCAGACTTTGCTGAGATGAGCTCTCTCTCTCTCTCTCTCTCACACATACACACATTTTTACACACACACACACACACACACACACACACACACACACACACACACACACACACACACACACATACAGGGATCCCTCACCTTCCATGGTTAATTGGGACTGAGATCCCCGCAACCACCGAATTCTGCAAAGTAGGACCCCTGGAAATATAATGTTTTTATCACAAGATAGTTTAGCTTTGAGTGAGTAATGTTCATTTCCTTTTTAATTATTACTGTTTCCATGGTGAAGTTGAGGTCACTGTATATGAGCTGAAAGGAAATCAGAGCACAGAATTATTAAAAATCTATTGTGACTTATATATACAGTGGTACCTCACCTTACGAAATTAATCCGTTCCAGAGCCTTTTTCGTAACCTGGATTTTTTTGTAAGTAGAACCGCATTTTACATGTAAAACGCGTGATTCGTTCCAAGGCCTCCAATACTACCCTTTAAAAATTATAAAAGCATACCTTTTAAGGTACTTACTTCGTGTTGACCATGTCTTCTTAGCAGAGTTATAATCTTACACATGTTTATGCAAGGTTAAAAGCCTGAGCCACAAAAATAAAGTTGCATTGAGCACACTCAAAAAACTCATGAACAAGCTGCTGCACAAGGGAGCTGCGTCATCCCTCCTAGTCAATGGGAGACCAGCGGGGCAGGATGTTGGGAGATAGCCAATAAGAGGAAGCTGCGTCATCCCTCCTAGCCAATGGGAGGCCAGCAGGGCGGGATGTTGGGAGCTAGTCAATGAGAGAGCAACTCGTGCATTGTTTGAATTTTTTTTTTTAATTGACCATGTCTTCTGAGCAGAGTTATAATCTTACAAATGTTTATGCAAGGTTAAAAGTCTGAGCTAAAATATAAGGTTGCAATGAGCACACTCGAAAAACTCATGAACAAGCTGCTGTTCAAGGGAGCTGCGTCATCCCTCTTAGCCAATGGGAGGCCAGCAAGGCAGGATGTTGGGAGATAGCCAATGGGAGGCCAGCGAGGCAGGATATTGGGAGATGGTCAATGGGAGAGCAGCATTGTTTGAATGGCGCGTTTTCATGTTTGAATGGCACGTTTGGCGCGTTTCGTAAGGAGAACTTCTTTACTATACAGAGACAAAAAATTTTGGAAAATGTTTTCCTAGCCTGCATTTTTCATTTGTTGGGACTATCGTAAGGTGAGATGCCACTGTATATTCATTCTATTCTATAATATATATAGCAGTGCTTGAAAATTTGTGAACCCCTCAGGGTGTTTTATATTTCTACATAAATGTGACTTTAATTTTAACTTTTTTTATATAAGTCCTAAAGGTGGATAAAGGACCCAATAAAAAAATTTAATTGTAACATTGCACTTGGTTGTTTATTTACTGAAAGAACTTAATATGTATATCCTATCCATGAGTGGCAAATGTATGTGAACCCTTGTGTTCAATTTCTTGTGAGCGTTTCTATTAAATGTTGAACAATGTCATTCATTCATTTTCTAAGCCGCTTGATCCTATTTCGTGTCGCAGGGAGACTTGCGCCTCTCTCGGTCGACTCTGGGCGAAGGCGGGGTACACCCTGAACAGCTCAAGGGAATATTGCAGGGCCAACACATACAACCATTCACACTCATTCTCATACCTAGGGGTGATTTGAAATGGTTAATTAGCTTACTGTGCATGTTACTTACTGTCTTAAACATACTTTTTTTAATAATTTCAAGTCCAGGCTATAAAAGACGAAAGCAGTTTTCCCACTTGTTTTGCTAATGATTCCAGTCGTCACACTTTATTAACATCTTAACATGCTCTGCAAATAACCTTTAATTTGGGGAATAATAATCATTTGGTAATGGTCCATAAACCTTTATTTTGTGTTTAGATCAATTCTGAAATGGGCTAAAAGGACTAGATTGAACACTACCCCAAACTGAATGTGGCATCTTTGTGTTCTACAGCCACAATGTTCATGGAGCACTGGAAGAGGAGACAAATGAGGCTTAGTTACATCTGGGACATGATGGGCTTTGACGATGAGGAGGTTTGTGTGCAATCTGACACTGATGTGAAAATCCCAGATTCGGGAAACAATTCTGTTTTTCACCAGATATTTCTCACCTATTGATTTAATCCTGAAGCGATGTCTTGTCTGAAGAATGAAAGCGTCTGATAATGCTCAATTTTGTTTGTGTCTTGTACAGGAAGGAAATAAGGTTTGATTTTATAATATTGAATTCTAACATCACTCTTACCCATTGCATAATAGCTCGGACACGCACTCTCGTGTGTCCATGTCTTTATGTCCAGTCATCATCTTTTTTTTTTTTTTTTTTTAAACCATCATCTTTTTAATTTATTTATTTATTTATTTATTTTGCTGTGGCCTTTAATAATTGTTCAGGAGATAGGTTGCACAAAACCATCTCTCTCTCTCCATCCACATCATCATTGGGGGTTTTAAAGGCACCTGTTCTCCTGCGGCCATAGTCAAAAGCCACTAACCTTCTTGCATCTGTCAGCCAAAGCACTGCGCTTTTATCATCACACCATACTTCACCATTTTCGAATGCCACTTCGAGTAACTGCAGTGAATGTATAGTGGATGTGTTAATGTTAGTGCCATGCTTTATAAATGCTTTTGGCAGAACTCAAATTTGTCATCATGCATTTGTCTTTTTCACCAAACACTCCTTTTGATGAGCTGAGCTTCAAAGCTTCATGAACATTTTGAATTGTGCTGTTGTTTCCAGAGCCAGCCACGGCCAGAGTATGAGTTACAAGTCCGGGAGAAGAAGAGGAGGAAAGAAAGTAGTGATGAAGGTCTAAAGGTGAGCTTCTAGTAATGAAGGGAAGGTAACCCAGACTTGGACAGGCTATCCCTCCTCTGGACATGTCCAAACCATCTTGATCTAGTCTCTCTGACTTTGTCTCCAAAACATCTTACAAATGTGCTGTCCCTCTGATGTACTCATTGCTGATCCTATCCATCCTTGTTACTCGCAAAGAGAACCTCAACATTTTCATCTCTGCATACTTTTCTGCACTTACTTTCCTTTATACTGCATATACTTTTCTATTCAATATATATTGTAATTATTTCTGTGTGAGGTGTGTGTGTGTATATATATACACTATACTTTTTTCTACAGTTAAGGCCTGAATGGGAAAATTATGACTATTTATGAATACAGTACTCAGCTGTCTCTGGAAGCATGGTGGCGTAGTGATTAGCGAGTCCGTCTCGTAGCGAGAAGGCCTGAGTTTGATTTTTGTGCATTTTTTGTGTGGAGTTTGCATGTTCTAGCCGTACTTGCATGAGTTTCCTCCGGGTACTCCTCCGGTTTCCTCCCATAGTCTAAAAACATGCACAGTTGGCTAATTGGCTGTTCCATTTCTCCCCTAGGTATGAGTGTGAGTGTGAATGGTTGTGTGAGTGTTGGCCCTGCGATGGCCTGGGAGGCTGTCTAGGGTGTACACCGCCCTTACCCGCAGTCAGCTGAGATGGGCGCCAGACTCCCCACAACCTTAATTAGGATGAAGCAGTTCAGAAAATGAGTGAATGGATGAGCTCACACACACACACACACACACACACACACACACACACACACACACACACACACACACACACACACACTTCACTAGACTAGGTGAACTCTGGTCAAGCAGATCAAACAAAAGCTTTGTGGATGTGACGAATTCTGCATTCACAGCTCATTTCAACATAAACACAGAGTCACAGAGTTAGGTCAACATTATCGGCGTGCACATGCCACTGTGAAATAGGAAGCTTTCTGACCGCACAAGAGCAGTTAGTGAATAGAGCGAGACCGATGCACCATTGGATTTGCCACAGTCAGATTTAGATATTAAAAATGAAGATAACGCTTGCAGGTAGTGAAAGGTGAGTCAAAGCTCAGAAAAAGATTCAGAAGTAAAATTTCAGTGTCCTCTCAGCTCTACCGAATAGCTAAAGCCTCGTTATTTAAAGTCCCCCATTGCTCACATGCTCTAGAGCAGGGGGTCACCAACCTTTATGAAACTGAGAGCTAATTCTTGGGTACCAATTAATGCGACGGGATATCAGGTTGATATGCACCCCTGAAATTACAAATTTGCTCAATTTACCTTTAATTATATGTTACTATTAATAATTAATTATATTCATCTTTGTGAAGATATTGATTTGATTTAAAAATATATTTTTATAAAATTAGATGCCGCTCAATGGAGAGTGGTGCCATAGAGCCGTGGGCCTGTCCTAAAAATAGCAGTGAACAGGTCCACGGGCAACTTGTATTGTCCTTGTGGGCTACCTGGTGCCCACGTGCACCATGTTGGTGATCCCTGCTCCAGAGACAGTCCTATGCTTGAAAGAGCTCTACTTCTTAAAGGATGAAACATAAGCTTATTTAATTAATGTATTTTAATATTGTTCTTTCTGCCTTCAGGGCTAAACTATGAATTCCTAAAGTGGAGGCTTTGGCATCCGAACACCTTAACATATATGATACATTTCAGCCTTAACCGTGTTAAATGGAATACGTTTGGCTGTGATAGTTATATGTACTTGTATTTACACGTTTGCCTAATACCCCCCATTTCACTGGAGCGCGGCAGACTTACGGAAGCAAAAATTTTGTCATCCGCAAACATTCCGCAATTATTCCCTAGTCTTCCGTGTCATTCCGTGTCATTCCGTAGTTATTCCTCAAGTCTTCATCCACTTCCGTATGCTTCCGGCAGGCCAAAATATTCCATGAGCTTGCTTTTGAACATGTTTTGTGAAAACATGAACTTTGCCGTACCTGTTCCGCACATACTGCGAATATTCCAAGAGTGTAAGAATTTCCAATTTTCTTGAGGATTTTCACGCTTTTTCTGTGTAAAAATGCCGAAGCTCTTCCGTAGACTGCGTTCCACACCTTTCCACAGCAATCCTTGCATGCCGTAGTCCAGTGAAATGGGAGTACAGTATTAGTGAAGGAAAAACAATGCATACTTTTGCTGTAAGAATAATTCTCTGTAAAGAAGTTTCATTATTGTATTTCATAATTTAACTTATTACATGCAAACAACATGAGTAGCACCATTAGGGTGTGTGTGTGTGTGAGAGAGAGAGAGAGAGAGAGAGAGAGAGAGAGAACGAGATTAAGCAAGATCATATTATAAACCTGAGATATTTCACAGGTCTTTGTTGTTCTGTTTCAGCCTGGAAAACAATACAAGCTGACATATAAAGACAGGATGCCAGCTTACATGACTATCATCATGACCATGCTGTTCATGGTACGTTTTTCCTTCTATCAAGTGTAAACCCACTGAAAACTTTTATCTAATTCTCTCTGGATGTTGCAATGTAGCTTAAGGTAATCTTAGATTTTGAGGAGATTTACACCGGGGTGCATCACATGTGTGTTTGTGGGGTCTGTGCACCCTTATGAAGCCCAATTGTCCCTTCAAGGGTACTAAAAATGTAAAAATGTGAATGGACATGAAAATGGTGTTTAACTTGTAAAATAAAATTAAAAGATTTTACAACTTAAGGTTCGGTTTAGTTACAGGCCTGGCAATAATTGAGCTGTGTAAATCAATATGCAAGAGGAAGGTCCTCACAGGGGAATAGAAGGGAGAGTGTTCATTTGTACAGGTGGGAGTGGAGGAGAAAAGATGAAGGGAATGTGGTGGTAAACACATTGACATTTTCGTTATAAAAGCTGTTCAGAGGGTCTTTTTAAAAAAAAAAAAAAAAAAAAAAAGCTTTGACCTTTTTTCACTGGGTTCAGTTTCATACAAAGAAGCAGAAGATTAAGAACCTCTTAAGTGAGAGAGACAGAAACTGAAAGAGCGAGATGGGCAGGCAGAAACAGATGGAGACAGAAATGTATAAAAAGAAACAGAGACCTGGAGATGGAGAGAGGTGGGCAGATAAACAGATATGGAGAAATGAAGATAAAAATGGAGAGAAAGGTAGAAAGCTAGAAAATAATTTGAATTTTTAAATATTTTTTGTTAATGATTATTTAATACAAATTATTTTTTGTGCGTAAACATACCCGGATTTAAAATATTACACATAGTATGGCGTTAAAGTGGTGATTGCTTTTTGTTTGTTTGTTTGTGTGTGTGTGTGTTTAGTATTGAGGTGTTTTGCAGCTTCAATTTATATCCAAGTCTATATGTTCTGTACAGATTTGTGTGACCTTCAGCATCGTATTTGGCGTGATCCTGTACAGGATTTCTATAAAAACAGCGCTCCACATGAGCACATCCTCACCGTTTCGATCGAACATTCGAGCTACGGTGAAAACCACGGCAGCTCTCATAAACCTCATTATCATCATCATCATGGATGAGATCTATGGAATGGTGGCACGTTGGCTTACGGTTCTAGGTTAGTTTCTGGTTATTTATTCCAGTGATTAAGTGAAGTATGAGTTTTACATTTCTCATCGTAATAGATCTAATTTGATTCATTGGTAAAAGGATTGGGTGTAGAAAGAGCATTTGGACTGAGGCTCACCCATCTGCAAAAAAAAATAAATAAATAAAAAATAAAAATGAACCGAATGATGTTCTATACATAATAGCATCAAAATACAGTATTTCAAGAAACTGGAGAAAGGCCAGTGCACAAGTGATGAAGCTGAAAAACAATATCATATGCCTGTGATATGGGTGCAAGGCATGATTTTTGTGGAATCACTGCATGTTCTCAGGAACATCTCCCGAAATCCATAAATCAAATCTTTTTCTTTAATTTATTTACATTTTACATAGTATCATAATATTTTTGAATCTGGGCTTTAAGAATATTACCAGCTTTTCTTCTGCAATTTACTGAATAAATGTCAAAAATAAAAGGTGACTTCAATACAATGAACCCCCAACACATGACCAAGTCAGCGGCCAGGTGGGTTTTTTTGTTTTGTTTTGTTTTGTTTTTTCAAATGTTGCAATCCACCCACTTCCATATGCTCAGAGATGCCTGTTATTGGCTAGTGTATATTTTATTGGCTGGTAGCCACATATGTCACTCATTCTTTCCTGGTAGCCTGTGCAGTTTTGCCATCTTGGGTTCCTTGTATTACATTCTATTCCAAATCAAAACATGAAGAAAAATATCAAATTTGTGTTATTCCTTTAAAGAAATGGAAGAAAAGAGAATATTGGACTTTGTTAAAAATACCAGTGTCTGCATTTTTTTTTTCCAAACATAACGTCTACCTTGTTGGTCTTGAAACAAGATGAAGTCTGTTTACTGGTGTTTTGGGGGTTATTGTCTGGTTGGGACATTAATTCAAAGGCACTTCCTCTACAGTATAAGGCAGCACGACCTCTTCAAGTATTCTGATGTATTCAAATTGATTCATGATCTATGGGATGCGATAAATAGACCCGGTAGTCTTATATGAGAAAAATCCCCATATCATGATGCTTGCGCCACCATGTTTCACTATCTTCACAGTGTACTGAACCCTGAATTTAGTGTTTGGAGGTCGTCTAGGGGGGCCACTACTCCCAAAAAGACTGTCTTTCTTTGATCAGTCCACAAAATGTTGGTCAATGTGCTCTTTTGTCAAATTGTAACCTCTTCAGCACGTCTTTTTTTCAACAGTGGGACTTTGCAAGTTGTTCTTGCCGATAGCTCGGCTTCACATAGGCGTCTTCTGATTGTAACAGGACTCACATGTAACTTTAAACCTTCTTTGATATTCCTGGATGTATTGAGTTGATTGTTTGCTGAGTCCTTGCCATTTTGGCTTTTCTTCCACTTTCTTTGAGGTTCAGGTTTTCAGTTCTGTTTGCCATTTTAAAGCATTTGGGATCCTTGTAGCTGAGAAACTGATCATTTTCTGCACTTCTTTATATATTTACCTCTCTCCAATCAACTTTTTAATCAAGGTATGCTGTTCTGAATAATGTCTGGAATGGCCCATTTTCCTTTCATAGAGAGAAATGCTTTATAACCGCATGTACAACATTTGTGCCTTCCTTCATTAAACAAAGCACCTGTTTTTGAAAGAGTGAATGATGTCACTAATTGAACTCCACACTGCTATTATTTTGAATCTGCCCCTTTCAATTAGTGATTCAATTACACAGAATCAACAGTGGCATGTCATGACTGTTGGGTCTGTTGGATTCTATTACTCTACTACACCTGATAGTAAATTATTTGCCATGTAGAAATATCATTTCTACCAAAAGCAATAATTGATCAGATTAGTGATGTCTGACTATTGTTGTTTTGAGCACAAAGGTGTGTGTGTGTGTGTGTGTGTGTGTGTGTGTGTGTGTGTGTGTGTGTGTGTGTGTGTGTGTGTGTGTGTGAGTGAGGGAGAGAGAGATATATCATTTGTTTCTTTTATTTTTCTTTGTTGATCAGAGGTACCAAAAACAGACAAAAGCTTTGAGGAGAGACTGATTTTCAAGGCTTTTATCCTGAAGTTTGTCAATGCCTTCACTCCAATTGTCTACCTGGCTTTCTTCAGAGGCAGGTCAGTTACATCGAGTTTCAAGAAATACAGAGAATACTGTAATTTATAATTAAAATTTATATATGTATATATATATATATATATATATATATATATATATATATATATATATATATATATAATTTTAACCATACAGCCCTCATAATGTCAGTATCTCTATGTACTGTATTGTATATGCAGGCCTGCCAACTTTCATTGTTTTTTCAATTACAGCACTAAATTCACATTGTATACTGTTATGAATTGGCTCTAAGAATATATGCCTTTTCCCCATGAATATAAATGACTGAGCTAATCACTCATGAGTCAGGAATGATTGACATTTGTGTAGGTGTCTAACAACCTTGTACATGTTTTTAGCTCTATTTTCTTTTGAATGATGTTCCTTTTTTCTCAAAGATGACTGTGAATTTAAATACTGCACATCACCATATGTGTAGTTAACATGATTCAAATACTGTATACATCTTGCAAAAATGTGATTCTTCAGGCTTTTACAATGGTTTAAAATGGGTAAAAGACGCTCCCCAACTTACATTTTTAATTGGTTCTGGACGGCCAAACGGAAGTTGAAAGCAAACATAAGTTATTACAGTGGCGTATGACGCTCATACTGTACTATACATCCATAAGTACCATTGCCGTATCTCATAAAACACCCCTAAATCAATTATTATAAACATAACATTGTAAAATAATATCAAATAATATCAACATTAATTTCAAATTAGTCACGTATTTATACCGAGTCACTTTACATGAAGTTTAAAACAGCCAATCAACGCTTACAATATGTGAGGCGCTCAAAACCGAAAGTAGTGTACAGTACTTGCGAAAGTAGTGTACTTGCTGTGGATTATACGGACTTCTGGTCTTTCAAGTGCGCAAGGGTGCAGTTGAACTCGTTTAGAACACAGCCTACACTGATGTGAATCACCAGCAGAGCGGAGAGTTCTTTCTTTATTGGATTTGGGTTTTCATTCATTTTACAACTCTCTTTGCATAACTGAGTATGCATGGTAGATTGCACCGATCCGAGCAGATAGTTAATTCATCTCTGTGTATGAGACTTGCATCCAGGTTTACGCTTCTGACCAACCATATTTGTTTAGGGTTACAAAAGTCCGCAAAACAGTGTAAACACAAAGATCACAGAGACGACATCTTAACACAAGGGTCTGTCTGTCTGTCTTCCTTTCGGCTTTTTTCCCTTTTACTCAGGAGTCGCCACAGCGAATCATCTGATTCGCACGTTTGATTTGGCAGAGGTTTTTACGTCGGATGCCCTTCCTGTCACAACCCTTTTTAGCAAGGGACAGAAACACGCTGACGACTTTGCAGCCTACTCTTTACGAAAGTCAGCAATGGTTATTTTACATGCCTCACACCATAGACAGTGAGAGACATGGCCCGCCTTTAACACGCTATATACTGTATATAACTGAACTGGAAAGAAGGTGGGGCACGTTCAGTCTGTCGTTTGTAAACAATGGATGCAGCGTTGTGACGTCATTGCCTCATTACGTTAGCGTACTATGGCGGTACGTCTAAATTCAAAATTTGACTTTTTTTTGGAAAAAAAACATAAAACGGATGAACGTACGTCAGGGAGTGTCTATATTATGATAATGCACTTTCCCTTTATTGTTTTACATTAATATACTTTTTATACTACAAACCTTTATAATTTCCCAAGTGTCTACTTCAAATTTAAAACAGAAAGCAATGTGTTTGCTGGTTTTGGACATATATATATATACCTCAATTGTTATACTGTATTTGTATAAGGTTTTTTTTTTTTTTAATAAACAGTTAACATTATCAAAAAGCCGCTTTACACAGCAACACAAATTTGATTTACAAACATAAACTTGTGATTTTAAACATGATACATCCCTATAACATTAAAGCCACTAGCCGTAAAGTGAAGAATATTAATTATTTTGTTACCATGGTGCCTTCCAGGAAGTGGGATGTCTTCAGCTGAAAGTGAACAGTCAGTTTTTGAAGCTGATGTGCTATAAGCAGAAAAAATGGGCAAATGTAAGGATCTGAGTGATTTGACAAGGGCCACATTGTGACGTCAAATTTATTTATGGCCTGCCTAATGCCAAAAATGTAAACATCTTCACGGCTCGGCTCACATTGTGGTTACTGTGTATAGTAGTAGTAGGCCTCCATCAGTCTCGAAGGACTATGGAGCTGCGCTCTGGTTGGTATCCCGGCTAGTGATACTGTCCAGTGCGCCGAGCCTGGGTAGGAAGTATGGAGGACAGGCTGTTACCCAAGCAGGCTATACTGTTGGCTATACAAGAGGAACCTACAAAATATTAAGGTGGTTTTATCAGGACTGTATGTGGTTTCTTTTGGAAGTTGGTCAGCCTGTACTAATAGTTTGACTTGTAAACTTTTTTCTTTCTTTTCTTTTTTTTTTTTTTGTCAATACCTTCAGACTCATTGGCAGGCCAGGCAAATATCTCTACGTTATCGGGAATTACCGAATGGAAGAGGTTTGTGTGCTTGTTTAAGTTTATTCATACAACCAGTAAAAGCAAAGAAATGCCATATTATATATGAATTACCTACCATGGCCTGAATAATCTGCTATACAATGCTTTGGCATTAGTAGTAGAAAAACGCACCTGAATACAGTAGCATTATTTCTCTTTTCAAATAAATACAGTACAATGGAGATTAGATCGATGGTTTCATGAGTGACTGAGATCTGTGTGTTTTGCACCTGCTGTAGTGTGCTCATGCTGGCTGCCTGATGGAGTTGTGTATTCAGCTGTGCATCACCATGCTTGGCAAGCAGCTTATCCAGAACAATCTGTTTGAGATTGGCATACCGTGAGTATAAACACGCATGCATATGCGTATGCTGTCGTATATTTTCGAGTGGTGGAAAGAGTGGCTTTATTATTTGTGGTTTCTTGTTATAGAGAAACAGACCTGTGATATTTAAAGAGTACCACAGTAGACTCTAGATAGTCAGATGATTATGTGAAAATTAATTAATTAATTCTATACTAATGCATTATCATATTTTGCGTAGCAACTTCGTGATCAAGATTTCAAGGGTGAACACTTCACATAATCAAACCTTAAAAAAATATTTTCTGTTACGTACTTTAATAAAAGAGGAAAAAGTTGATTGTTTTTTCCAGTAAAACGATAGATTTGTGCTTTTATGTCTGATTAACTTCAAGAGGCAAAATAAATGAAAGTCTGGGCTCCCGAGTGGCGCAGCATGGCAAAGTTGAGACACAGCCATCCATGGCCAGGTATCCATAGGAGCACATTGGCCAAGCTCTTAGGCTCCAAGGAATGGCATATGCTCTCTTTCCTGTAATTCAAAATGATGACTAACCAGTCACGGGTATCTGTGAGCTCATGCCTACAAGCAGGAGATAGCACTTTCATCCGATGAGTGTTTCAATGCTTCTGAATATACATGCACAGCGGTTTGGAAAATGGAGGAAGCATGTGCTTGCCCTTGCTCTTCCTGGTTGGCTGTTATCATGTGATGGGAGACATATTTGACATATGGGCATTGACTATATGTAAAATTATGGGAGAATTTTTTTTTTTAATTAAAAAAAAAGTTGTTTTCCTATTGGAACAGCAACACAGTGCACGGCTACCATCCAAGAGTTCACAGTTTTGAGCCTCTGTCAGTTCAGGCATAAAAGGGGTGCATCGTGATCTTCGACCAGTGTATAAGACATCACTTGGGGACTTTCAGTTCATTAGTGTAGTTCATTTTCTGTAACCGCTTAATTCTAATTAGGGTCGTAGGGAGGCTGGCGCCCATCCCAGCTGACTCTGGGCAAGGGCAGTGTACACCCTGGACAGCTCGCCAGGCCATCGCAGGGCGGAAACACACTGACGGCTTTGCAGCTACTCTTGTTGAAAGTCAAGCAATGGTTCTTTTACATGAACCTCACACTATAGACAGTGAGACACATGGCTGGCCTTTGACAACCCAGTTAGCTGCACTGGGGGAAAAGACGACAGTGACAACCTGTGGTGAGTGGGGCTTTAACCCCCAACCTTAGGATCAGCGATCCGGCACCTTTACCACTAGGCCAGACTTTCACTTATCGGAAAATAATTAATATCCAAATCAAGTTGGTAACAGTAACTTCACACTACAGCTTTGATTTATTATTTCCCTGCACAATCTCACTTTTTTTTTTATTCCTTACATTAATGAAGAAGAAATGTGCAGATACAGTATATATGACCTTGGAGAATATGTAAGCAATTTATATATTTGTATTTTTCAGGAAACTGAAGAAAATTCTTCGCCGCCGTAAGTCAAACAGGGACAAGAAACAAGAAGAGGAGTTCTTTGCAACCCTGGTTCGACATGAGCGAGACCACTACCTTAATCCCTATGTTGGCCTTAATCCTGAGTATATGGAGATGAGTGAGTCACTACCCACCCACACACATGCACGCATACAAACACAAGGAACAACCGCATTATAGACAACTGCTTTTCCGTCCTGATCAGCGCAGCCATGCTGATCGGTGTACATTTTGTCATGTAAATTTGTATTTGTATATTCATTAATATTTATAATAGAAGTAGTAAACACAGGCTGTCATGAATTGATGTTGAGTCAATGTCTGTATGGTACATAATCTCTTCAGTCTGTCCTTTACATTCGAGTGGATTTGGATGATGTTATCTAACCCAGACAGAAAATGCCGTCTGCTTACTACCAGCTCTGTAAAAACAAGGTTGCAGAATCCGAGCACCTTCTTTGCTCATCTCGGGCTCTGCTGCAGCGTGGGTTGGCCTTCTGCTAAGAGAGGAGCATTGTGGGCCCTGTAGAGCGCAGTGAGATTTCACAGTTGAAACCACTCCATGAGCTAAAAGCTAAAAATGTTGCTTCCAGCAGATTTGAAGTTGCATCTGAAATGTTGTGGGAATCTGTTGTCTTGGCCTTTTAAGGTTTTTTTTTTTTTTTGGTTTGTTTTTTTTGCCCCATCATCATGGTATATATACTGAATTGGTTCTCCAAGCTATTTCTGCTAGCTTTGTTCACTGGAAGCTGTTTATAAAGCTGTATCACACAAGGTGTTTCGATGTTTTGTCTTCCAGTAATCCAGTTTGGCATGGTGACCTTATTTGTGGCCTCATTCCCTCTGGCTCCTCTGTTCGCACTCCTGAACAATGTTATTGAGATCCGCCTCGACGCCAAGAAATTTGTCTCCGGGTACAGACGACCTATTGCTACGAAGGCTAAAAATATTGGTTAGTATCTTCAAACCACTATTCCTATTTTTGTCATTTTCCTTTTTATAAGTGTACAGTACAGTGAGGGTAGAATTGAATTACTATAAATACATACTTGAATTAAAAGGTAGGAGTATCAGCACAAGACCTGGGTTGGCCTGACAATCTGTTCAGACTGTACCCCGCCCTCGCACACAGTTGGCTGAGATGGGCGCCAGCCTCCGCACAACACTAGTTAGGATTAAGTGTATTAGAAAATGAATGCACGAATAAATGAGTATCAACACAAAATGGTGGGAGAAATAAAACGCAAACGGAACAATTGTTGTCTTTATTCTGAAAAAGGGAAAAAAAATCATCTTGTCTGTTCTTCATTATTTCCCATAAATCATATAATGTCTATTAAATGGTCACATAGAGTCTTGACTTCAAATTCTAGTCCTAATGTAACAATGTAAACATGTGTCTGTTCTGTTTTTTATCTTGTTTCCTCCACCATTTGTTTCCATTAGCATTAGCATATACTGAGGTATCAGGTATTCCTCTTAAAAACCGGAGGGATTTCACGAAAAATCTGACTGCACTTGTGCTCCACCTTGTGGTGATGCTCAGCAACTAGTCCACCATTTTTAGTAACATGCACTAGTATTAAACAGGAGAAAATGGAGCAAGCAAGTTCTCTTAAAACTTTCGCTGCACATCACCTTATTAAAAAGGCCGCACTCTTTTCTCTAGGCATCTGGTACAACCTTCTGAGAGGACTGAGCAAAGTGGCAGTGATCGTGAATGTAAGTTCTTCAGTTAAGCTGTTTGGTTTTGGTTAAGTGTCAAATCTTGCTGTTTCTAATTAATATTCAATTAATTTTAACCGATCACTGAAATTGTTTTATAATTATGCTTGCAGTTTACTTTTAATAATGTCATTTTTTTTGCCAGTTCTCTCAGGAGACTAACGGTTAGTTCGTGTCTTCTCAGGCGTTTGTGATTTCCTTCACATCAGATTTCATCCCCCGAATGGTATATCAGTTCATGTACAGTAGTGATGGTACACTACATGGCTTCGTCAACCACTCCCTGTCTTATTTCAATGTCGACAACTTTGAACCAGACACAGCCCCATTGAATCCGATGTTCCTGGGGGAGAAAGTGAAAGTTTGCAGGTGACAGTAGAAATCATTCCATTCAACAAACTTTGCTACTGTATGTTAATGTTGCATCTGCTGTGTGTGTGTGTGTGTGTGTGTGTGTGTATATATATATATATATATATATATATATATATATATATACATATATATATATATATATATATATATATATATATATATATATATATATATATAGAGGATTTTCTGAGTAGATCCTTCCGTAGGAGAGTGCTCAATACTTTTGGTAGAGCAAATAAACAAAAATAAAAGGACAGGACAAAGACTTTCTATTGAAACTCCATTTATCACTACAGATCTGTTTCGAGGGGTGGTGAGGATGGTTTCACCACCCCTCGAAACAGATCTGTAGTGATAAATGGAGTTTCAGTAGAAAGTCTTTGTCCTGTCCTTTTATTTTTGTGTGTATATATATATATATATATATATATGTATATATATATATATATATATATATATATATATATATATATATATATATTTATATACACAGTACTTACTTTTTTGTGAGGTGCATGTCTTTGTGTGTGTATTTACTAGTATATTATATTTACATCTTATGCATTATTTTTGAATGTTTAATTGTTATTATAAGCATTTATAGCATTGGATATGTATTTATTGATATTATATACACATATACATATACATCAGTGGGGGGGATCCTACTTCGCGGATTTCAGTGATTACAGGGGATCTCGGTCCCAATTAACATCAGCAAGTGAGGGATTCCTGTGTCTGTGTGTGTGTGTGTGTGTGTGTGTGTGTGTGTGTGTGTGTATATATATATATATATATATATATATATATATATGTGTGTGTGTGTGTGTGTGTGTGTGTGTGTGTGTGTGTGTATATAAATAAAATAAATATATACACACACGGCTCCCTCACTTTCGGCGGTTAATTGGGACCGATATTCCCCCTGTGACCACCGAATTCCATGAAGTAGGATCGACACCTTCTCCCCTCCCCCCGGCTGACGTATACTGTACGTACATGTAAATTTGTATGTAATATCAATAAATACATATCCAATGCTATAAATGCTTATAATAACAATTAAACATTCAAAAATAATGCATAAGATGTAAATAACATATAAATACATATAAATGTAAATACATATAAATGCGCGTGCTCACACACAGATGTGCACCTCACGTAAAAACCTGGATAGTTTTGTTAGGGGGTTTTGGGTTGTTTTTTGTTTGAGTTTTTTCCCCTGAATTGGCCTTGTTCTGTGGCATTTTCCTTAACGTTTCCCTATTTTCCCTTAATTTCCTTACTTATTTTATTTTTCAATGAGTATTTTTGGAAAACCCGCGATGCACAGAAGCCGCAGAATTTGAAGCATGAAGTAGCGAGGGATCACTGTATATTACAATAGACCAATACGCAAATTTATTCATATTCAAAGTTTGAGTATTTACTTATGTTTTTTAATCCCCAGAGAGCAGAGTCATCAGGTTGCGCCCTTCCCATATACTATAACCTAAAGCAAACCAGTCCAGCAGGTCTACACCAGAGGGGTTCTGAAAAATTATTGGTGCTTCAAGAGCCAATGTCAGCTTTCCTCATTAGCTATGTTCCTGGAATGTGAGAGCAGTCATACATTACTGAAGCACGTCTTGGATAGTGGGGCAGTTGCAGGGCACATGACGGCACTCCATGCACTGTATGTTAGATGGTGATTGTGAGGGCCATATGAACAGTCTGAGAGCACGGGAATCGAACTGCTGACACATGGCAAGTTTATTCTGTTCTTAATATTCTGAATGCTGTCCCTAGATATAAGGATTACAGAGATCCTCCATGGTCAGCTACTCCGTATGAATTCTCAAGAGAATTCTGGAACATTCTGGCAGCTCGGCTGGCATTCGTCATCGTCTTTCAGGTGACTGAAAAATGTTCAACTTGACATGTTTCCAAAAAAAAAAACGGAAGCTGCTTATCCAACGATTTTCTGAATTGTTTGTCTTGCAGAACCTGGTAATGCTAATGACCGACTTTGTGGACTGGCTGATCCCAGACATCCCCAAAGAAATCAGCCTGCAAATCCACAGGGAAAAGAATCTGATTGTCGAGCTCTTTATGAAGGAGGAACAGGGCAAGAAGCTGAGGGACAAACGGCTGAGCAACCCCAGTCCTCAACCGCGCTCTCGAACACCTTTAAATGTACAAATCAACAACCACTAGTCTCCATTCAGAATTGGGAAGAATTCCGTGATCCTTACAGCACAGCAGGAGTTTGTGCGAGGCGTGATGAGCCATTTTTTCGTGACGGTTGCGGATGGTGGTTTAAGGTGAAACGGTACATTTTTTTAAGAAGTGCAGCTTGCTGACTGGAGCCAGAGGAGGGCAAAGAGACAGAGCACAAGATGTCCCAAGACTGCCATAGACCTTGACTCTTAGAATTTCCTTTTTGTCTATGCTACCTTTTAAACAGGTAAACGAAATGCAGAGACGTTTTGTTGCTGTTGTTTTTATCGGTATGTAAATTGTATATTTTACTAACTTGCTGTTTGTGTGTCATTTTCTAGTCATTGTCGATGTTTGTCTTGTTTTTAGAAAAGCTCATTTTAGTTTCAGTGCTTTTATAGTATCATTTTTTAAAACTTACACCACACATTTTTTTAAAGACATTAAAATGTCCAAATTGTGGCATTTTAAGTTGTTCCTACTTATTTGATATTTTCATAATAAATGTTTCATAAGACTCACAGCATTATGTGCGAAGGTCATGCATGTTGAAACCACAGTTCTGGGGGGAAATGCTTATTGATACCTGCACCACCGTGAGATGGAACATAACTGACTGATTCTAACTAATAGTAAATAATATTAAATTGTTAATCGCAAAAAGAAATGGCTACAGTGCAGGAATGTACTGCTGCGCCCTCTGTCGTAGCTTTCAAAATAAGGGAAAATTGACATTTTCTTCTTGGTCTTTTTAATACATTTCATTAGAAATACATGTTATATCTCTTAAGCAGTATACTAGATTAGATGGCATTTAAAATAAATATTTAGATGCATCCATTATAGGTGCATGGATTTTTTTTTTTGTACTTCTTCTAAAAATTTGTCTGCTGTCTTAATACATACAGTACATCATGTATAATTATAGTTTTTCTGTGGTACAGCTTATCAGTGAACACTATCTGCAGCTCAAGATGCCTTAACAGTGAGAAACATATGATGCTTTCTAAAAATCATTCTGATTTTTACTTTTCTGTAAACTGGCTGGGATCAAATCGGAAGTGGTTCGATTCAGTGTTTGCTCACGATCGACTCCTCAGTACTGTGATCATAGACACTTGTTAAACGTTTTTCCTTCTGTCTTGACTGTTACTATTGCATGTGTATCGCTTTGTCTTGTGAAACTTGCACTTCTGCACTTGTCCCCAAGTTTTCCATGGAATTGTTATATTGGAAGTCGTGTCCAGAACATTTGGCACGCGCTACTTTTCCTAAAACTTGAAAGATCAATCATCAATTCCCCCAGAATTCTGAGTTCTTGCTCCCTTTCCTTCTCTTCTGTCTTTCTCACTGACTGAAAATAAAACTGAGAAATCCAATTTTAGGACTGTTACTTTACTAATATGTTGTACTGTCTCGCCACAATAAATACTCCTCTTGGAGAAATTACATATTTATGTCTGTAAAACTAATTTAATATTTAAAGCTTGGCTTCTTTAAAATAAAGGCAGCAAGACAAATGTGTCACAACTCAAAGCAAAATAAATTTGTTCTAAGCAAATGGAACTGTATTTTCGTGTTTTTGGATTTTGTTCAGTGAATGAAAAAGGTGAGGATATGCTACAGGGGAGATTTTTCAATCTATTTGGCTTTGCTATCTCTGGGGTGTAGCATACGTATGGGTTTCCTGTGTGGAAAAAGTGATTTCTGTTGCAATATGTCTCAGGTGGAGGTGCCATGTTTGGAATTGCATCATGGGTACAACTGAAGCCGGTGCTACTTGTATACCTGGGGCGGGGCATTCTTAACTTCAGCCATTTTCAGTGGATTCTGCTATTGCAAGGGTTTTCTTTCGGAATGGCTGCCATATTTCCTCGCTGGATCGCTGTTCAAAAATTAATAAAGTATTTGGCTACACCAAACAAAGTGGTTCTTTTTTTTTTTTTTTTTTTTTTTTGGTCCTGAATTGTTGTCTGTTTGAAAATCCCAAAAATATGTAGTCATAATGCACTATTTCCTAATTGATTTTTGGATACAACAGATTCAACCCCCTGCAGCATTCCAATAAAATATTGTAGTTCAGTATGGTGCCAATTTTGGGTGGAAACTGACAGAAATAGCCATGGAATCCCTGAATATATTCTATCCTCGCCCAGAGTATTTTCAGCCCATTAATTCAACCGTTATTTAATTTGGAGGTTGTGAGAAATGCTTATGTGGTTATGTACGTGTTTCTTTTCTGTGAACTGTTCAGGGTGTACCTCGCCCTGAGCCGGCTGAGATGGGTGCCCTTCTTCCTGAAACCCTAAGTACTATTACGTGATGTAGAAAATGAATGAATCGTATATGACAGAGTGGCATATAGTGCATAGTAGTTAACAAGTCGAACTCGCAGCAAAAAAATTCCTGGATTTTCTCACATGGGTTTCCAGACATGAAGGTTCAGTTCAGTTCATTTTCTGTATCCACTTAATCCTAATTTGGGTCGCAGGGAGGCTGGTGCCCATCCCAGCCAACTTCGGGCGAGGGCAGAGTACACCCTGAACTGTTCGCCAGGCCATCGCAGGGCGGAAACACTCCGCCGGCTTTGCAGCCTACTCTTTACGAAAGTCAGCAATGGTTCTTTTACATGCCTCACACCATAGACAGTGGGAGACATGGCTGGCCTTTGATAACCCAGTTAGCTGCACTGGGGGCACAGTGACAACCTTGTGGAGAGTGGGACTCGAACCCCCAACCTTTGGATCGGCAATCCAGCGCCCTATACCACGAGACCACCACTGCCCCAGACATGAAGGTAGTTGGTGTATGAGAAGAAGATGTAAAGTATAGAGTGAGATGGAGACAGATGATTCGCTGTGGTGACCCCTGAAGGGAGCAACCAAAAGGAAAAGAAGAAAGGTTTCCTTCTGGTATTGCAGTTTTCTTCCACAATGGAAAAACATGCAAATGGTGTAAATGGCTGTGAAAATTGTGCCCAGTATGAATGATTGTGTTGGCCTGCTGAAAACTGGCGAGCTGTTCAGGGTGTACGCTGCCTTCGGTCTGAGTTGGCTGATAGGCACAACCCAAGAAGCAATTAGCATTCAGCAAAATTTGGTATAGGGCAGTGGTGGCCAGGTGATAAGGTGCTGGATAAGATGGGCATCAGTCTTCTCATGACCCTAATAAGGATAAAGTGGTTCAGAAAATAAATGAATTAAAATTCGGTATACTGTAGTATGTTAGGTGTGCAAATGAAATATTATGTTTGGTGTGACGTCATCACACAAACTAACGACTTGTATGGACATTTCATATTTTAGGTGAGGTGGGTGTTTCGTTTTTGCAATTTTGTGTTTGTTTGCTTGTTTGTGCTTAAAATACGAGCGTAATGTTTGAGAACGTCTGTCCTGCAGTCGATTTGTGTATAAGTTAAATCTGGAACACTGTCGCTTTAAGAATTGATCACGTGGTAAACAAACCGGAAACAAACTTCATTTCGCTAACCGGAAGACTTGGTGGCAGGTTTACAAAACTTGGACACTAATAAGCGAGATAAACTATTAACTCTTTCCAAGTTCGACGTTTGTTGTCCTAACTAATGGTTTGTATATTTGAGGCCTGTGCATAAAACAGAAGTGGACATGCCGGGTGTGTGTCTGTAGGAAATATGAAATAAAATAAGCAAAATTGTATGAAAAGTTGGAACTTAAGAAACGCTGCGTCACCATAACCGACTGCCCACACAAAATCATGGATAATTTCAAAGTTATGCTGTTGGAAATTTCTGGAAAACTTGGACCCGACAACTTGAAAAACCTGAAATTTCTGTGTGGAGATAAAATTGGAAAAAAGAAAATGGAGGAAATCACCAGCGGTATTCAGCTGTTTCAGTGTCTGATGGATAGAGCAGAACTCGGGCCGAATAACACGGAACTTTTACGGAAACTTTTCACTGACATTGGTCAACTTGCTTTACTGGAAATTATCGACCGTTACGAAGGACAATCGAGCCCTGCCGAGCTGCCGGATGAAGCGGAACTAGGTTTGTAATCGGTGTTCTTCGAACAACACGGTGTTTTTATAGGGAGCGGTCCTGGTTTAACAACACACACACACCTGATTAATTTTATTCAGCTTCAAGTTTTCCTTCATCTTTCTGTAAAACAAACATGTAAAGAAAAGCTCGTCAGTGTTGATTATGTAAGATTTAGGGCAGAGGTCGCCAACCCTGTTCCTGGAGAGCCATCTTCATGAAAGTTTTTTTCTCCAAGCCTAATGATGTACACCTGATTATCTAATCCTCCACTTTGCTCATTTAAACAAACAGTTTGAGACTCCAGGCAGTTAATTGGTCAATCTGTATGCCCTTCACAGAGACTGACCAATCAACTGTCTGAAGACTCAGATCGTTGTTTAAATAAGCAAAGTCAGATATGCTGCTGCTTGGTTGAAACCAAAACCTTTGGCCACATGGGCCAAATCTATGATCTAATCCAGGGGTGTCAAACTCGTGCCACAAAGGGTCATGTGACTGCAGGTTTTTGTTTCAACCAAGCAGCAGCACACCTGACTTGGCTGACCTGACTCTGCCCTCACGCAGAGTCAGCTGAGATTGGCACCAGCCTCCCCGCCATCCTAATTAGGATTAAGCGGTTCAGAAAATGAATGAATGAATTAAAAATAATGTAGTATTCGCATATAGAATATACTAAAAGAATATACACTGACCAGTCATAACATTTAAACATTCTTTATTACATTTCCATTACATAGCAAACACAACCAGTGGACTGGCAAGAGTGTCATGGGCACCTAAGGCTCGTTGATGTGCGTGATGCGAAGGCTAGTACATCTGGATTCCACAGTGGCGTTACTTAACTATGCTTTATTAAGCTCACAACAGGGAACCTAAATTTATTTGTAAAAGAAAATCTTGCTGCATTTCTCACCTAAAAAAGTAACAATGCAAATCCAGTTGAATTGTTACCCCGAATAGTGCACTCATAAATAAATAAATAAAGGTTAAAAATAAATTATGAGAAATATTTTCACGTCTGCTCATGACAAAGAATGTTTATATTTGTTTGTATATAACACAATTTGTCGAAATGAATGCTAATTTCATGGTAATTCCAATGTATTCTGAGTTAACACTCATGGAAAGCCCCATTTTCATCTTGAAATATTTCCAGAATTATCCCCAGACTAAGTTGCTTTGAAAAGTTTCTGTCATACACGCTTTGCAACCCTACTGGCACGGCGGTGCAGAAGTTAGCATTGTTGCCTCACAGCGAGAACTGTAGTTTCTGGGTCTGACCCAGCCAGTTGACCAGGGTGTTTAGGTTGCATCTTCTCCCTGTTCTCGCATGGGTTTCCTCAGGATGCCCCGTATTCCAGTCCAGGGCAGTGGTGGCCTGGTGGTAAAGGGTGCTGGATCGCTGATCCTGAGGTTGGGGGTTCGAATTCCATTCTCCATAAGGTTGTCACTGTCTCCCAGTGCAGCTAACTGGGTTATCAAAGGCCATGTCTCTCACTGTCTATGGTGAGAGGCTGTAAAAGAACCATTGCTGACTTTTGTAAAGAGTACCTACAAAGCCGTCAGCATGTTTCTGTCCCTTGCTAAAGGGTTGTGTCAGGAAGGGTATCTGATGTAAAAACCTATGCCAAATCAAACATGCGAATCAGATGATTCGCTGTGGTGACCCCTGAAAAAAGGGGAAAAGCCGCAAGGAGAAGAAGAGCTCTGGATTCCAGTCCATGGACATGCTAATCAGTTAAAGCTGGCTTTGCTCTAAATTGCCCCCGAGTGTGAGTGACTGTTCTCTTGTGATAGAACTGGTGACCTCCTCAGGGGGGCACGGGTACTGAAGAATAACATCATTTTCATACAACTGACAGTCTGCAGTGTGTTATGTGTGCTTTACCACAGTGCTTTGCAAATTATTGTGATGCTTATCAACATTTTACACATTTGAAAAGTTTATTATTAGACTGGATTTTATGGGACATCCAGTAGACAAGTTACTTCCTGTTATAACTTATGTTAGGGAAGGTTAGTTTGTGTTATCAGTCACTTTATGGTAATAAGTAGTCGTTGCCTCAACAGCCCCCCCAATTACAGCAGCTGTAAACTGTCATTCCCTTTCCATTCTTTTATATGAAGCTTGTTATTATATTAAGACACCAGAAAGCACAAAATCATCTGCCCTGAAGTAATAATAAAGAGTAAATAGAACGACTATCAGACTCAAAATTCATTATTTTATAAGCACATTTTGCTGTGAGTGACTATGACGTGAGCATGTGCTACTACTGGTATGGGTTTATAAAGGGTGCTTGGCTATCTTGGGCTCCAAGGGACAGAAGCTATGGCAGTATGAGGATTCAAGTAATTATTTTCTGAATAATCAAGCACTTTTTATTTTGCTACTCATTGCTATTAAATAACAATTATTTCCTGAAGGCTAGGTAGATGTACTGAATAGTCCCGGAGACAAAAACTTTATTTGTCAGCATTGTACACCAGAGCATAGGAAAAGCAGTTTAAATTAGGTTTTTATTGTTTATTTATTTGACTTTTAAAGAAAAACAACACTTTTCTAATTAACTATGACAAATTGTAAGTGTCTGATGTTTTAATTCAAGTATTATACACATATTGTTATTACCTTATTCGACGTGATAGGCGCCCAGGGCGCTTAAAAAATTGGAGTGGGTGGGTGCTTATTAAGATGTTACCAGCAGTGTGGACCGGTAAGTGCTTATTAGCATCGAGGTAGAAAACATGAATAATAACAGAACAATAAAAGAATTTTACTGGTATTTGTGTTATTCCTTTTGTGGTATCAACCAAATTACTTACATTAAAGCTGAAAATAAACAGAAAACAGCATAATTTAAAAAAAGACCCTTTAATTTTCCCGCCCAGTGCTGTTCCTTTAAATATTTCCCCCAAGATATAAAATTGAGCCAAATCAACATGAATGTCAACTTTAGCACATGGCACGTTGACCTAATCAACACAATCGAGCACATATTTGACCTAATATATTAAAGATAAACACGTAAAAATTTAATTTAAAATCAACATATTTTTCCCTTAAAATGATATATTTTCTCAGTTTAAACTTTTGACCCTGTCATCTATGTTCTATTCGGAATAAAATATTGAAATTTTACACTTCCACATCATTGCATTAAGTTTTTATTCACAATTCGTATAGTGTCCCAACTTTTTTTAATCCAGTTTAGAGTTTATACCTCAACTAGACACAAATTGTATCATTTTGTTTGCATCAAGATTTTAATTTTGTTTCTGAATGGCTTTATGAATTGTGTGCTTCTTCTAGAAAAAATCAACTGTGCTATAGAAGTGATTGTTGAGCAACTAGGAAGGAAGTGGCTTCAGTACGGACGGAAATTGGAAATAATTGAGACCAAACTGGAAGGCATACAAGAGAAACACCCTCGTAACCTGGAGGAACAAGTGCGAGAACTGTTCAAAGAGTGGAAGAAGATGCGCAAAGCCCAGGCCAAAGTGGACGAGCTGATCAGGGCACTCCGTGCCTGCGACCTCAACTACACGGCTGATATTGTGGAGAAACAACTCCAGAATGCCAACATGCAGTGAAAAAGCAAGCGTGTTCCAACTTTTTGGGTTTCCTTTCCACATTTATGGCTGCTGAACTCCATGTACAATGTTTTATTGCCTTTGTTTTGCAGTTTATTGTGCCAAATATAAAGCCAAAAGCACTTTGATCATAAATTTTGATTTATGAGCTTTGCATTTCTTTGGGATTTACTTCTTGAAAATTTTGTTATCCAGTCTTAAAACTTTGCTCAGGAATGCAGTACTCTTTGTGGCTTGTGCTCGTGAATAAACTATAAATCCATGCTGTTTACAAAAATGGTACCGTTTTATGATACCCCACCGTTCACCACCCTGGAGTTTTATAAATTGGTATATGCCACACAGAATAGGAACAATATGGGGGATAGTACTTGTTCCTGCGGACAAACATTTTTGATTTGTCGAGGTGACTGATTCTGAAATCTTATATCAGACTCAAAATAACAAAAAAGTGCCATCATGAAGCTCACGTGAGTGTTGTGCAGGCAGTATGATCCTCAAAAGTTTTTAAAAGTTGAAACGTAAACCTTCAAACTGAAAATTTTTCTTATGATCCTGTATATAAACTAAAACTCAGAGTTTAAAAAATACATTTATACAATTTTCTTATGCTCAGTTTACAGACTGCATGCGACTCACCTGCTATTATAATGCTTAAACTATGGGAAAGCCCTATAAGAATCTTGTTGTATTTTGCTTTCTTTTTTTTTTTTTTTTTTTATTATTCCTTTCCTTTTCTGAGTGGCATATATACTAAAACTATTATTTGCCTCTGTCTTGGCGGATGTTTCTAATGAAATACTGTCCTCAATGTTCTATCTCTGGAACTATTTAACGACATCCTCCTCCCCCTTGCAGAATAATTGTTAATCAGAATGTGATTTAAATGCCGTGTCTAATTGTAGTGTGTATTTCACTCAAGAAAACAAATGATCTCTAAATGTTAGCACTACATGCTGCAACATGAAGCTGTGATTGGGAAATGGATTTGTCTGTTTATATCACTTGTGGATATAAATAAAGGGAATCGTTTTATAAGCTGTTGTGTGAAGCCTGGAACAGTCATTTTCTTCTTGGAAAATCTTTTTAATTACTAAGATTTCTGATTCTACCTTCGTGCTGGTTTTTGTGGGTGGAGTTTCCCCATGTTCTCCCTGTATCTGTGGGTCTTAGAAACAGTACTTGGGTTTCCGCCTGCCCCTGAAAAACAAGTAGGTAGATGGACTGCTTACTGTTAATTGCCCATAAATGTAAATGTATGTGTCCTAAAATGGACAAATATGCACCCAGTAACCCACACCACAATTTTTTTGGCTAGGATAAAGCAGCTTTTTTTTTTTTTTTTCAATTTTCTGCTTCAATCTTTTATGTATTTTTAGGTAAGGAATAGACTTAAATAAAATTCATGTAACTCAACTACTGATCTCTAAGTAAGCTCGAAGATGTTAAGTAAAACTTTGGAGGAAAATTTATCTCAAAGTCTGGGTTGTGTTTCAGTCAGTTAGTGAGCCAGGTATTAGTAGGGCTGCACCTACTTATAACTTGTATATTAAACAAGAGCTCCCAGAGAGCGTAAACCTCCACCAAGATAAGCAATCTCCTATCTGAACCAAAATGTCAAGAATTGGATTCAGATAATCTCTAAATTTGAGTAAAATTTTCCTTGTTCAAAGCTCCAAGAAAGAAATTTCATGACAGTCTGCGGTACAATTCCACAAACACATCCAGGGCAACTCTTCAGGCCCTGCTAACTGGTATACCATTTCATGTGGTCAGACCAGTCCATCTTATCAGTCAGGGGATGCAACAAACCAGTTTTCTGGATACCAGACCCACTCGCCAACACAGACTTTAGCAGGCCCATCTGCCTTGCCCTTTGTGGCTCAGTCCAATATAGGGATATTTCCCAGGACCAAAGTCTTGTATTTTTATTATAGGTTTCTGAATTCCATACGTAGTCGGCATACCAACCTAGTTCTATGTGTAAAATAAAGCTTACTCACGGATCAGGGTTTTTTTTTTTTAATTGATTTTTGTCTAAAGGAGGAGCTGACAGAAGGCTTTATGTGTGAGACCTGGTGTTTTGTAAAGTTAAGTTTTCAAGTTTCAGGTTTTGTTGTGATATAGAGGTAAGAATTGAATATCATTCCCAGCAATGAAATTCTTGGACTCCTCTTACCCCTAAATATTGAATATAAAGAAACAAATATCACATGTAAATTAACATATAGATGAAATACAAAATAAACAATTTAAAAGTATATCTTCTTCTTTTACTTTCGGCTGCTCCCTTCAGGGGTCGCCACAGCAAATCATCTGCCTCCACCTCACCCTGTCCTCCGCATCTTCTTTTCAGACTCCAACGACCTTCATGTCTTCCTTCACCACATCCATAAATCTCTTCTTTGGTCTTCCTCGAGGCCTTCTGCCTGGTAGTTCCAACCTCAGCATCCTACTGCCAATATACTCACTATCCCTCCTCTGTACATGTCCAAACCATCTCAATCTAGCCTCTCTGACTTTGTCTCCAAAACATCTTACGTGGGCTGTCCCTCTGATGTACTCATTTCTGATCCTATCCATCCTCGTTACTCCCAGAGAGAACTTCAACATTTTCATCTCCGCTACCTCCAGCTCTGCCTCCTGCCTTTTCTTCAGTGCCACTGTTTCTAAGCCATACAACATCGCTGGCCTCACCACCATCTTGTACACTCTCCTATCGCACATCACACCGGACACTTTTCTCCAACCATTCCAGCCTGCCTGCACACGCTTCTTCACCTCTTTTCCACACTCTCCATTGCTCTGGATTTTTGAGCCTAAGTACTTATTTAAAAGTATATAAGTATATGAAATTCAGCGATCCCTCACGTTCCACGGTTAATGGGGACCGAGACCCCCCTGTGCGCGAACACCAATTTCCGCGAAGTAGGATTGACTCCCTCTGATTGACGTATACGTACATGTATATGTGAGGCGCTCCACCGAATGTAGACGCTTGTCGCAAGTGTCGGATGGTGCTTGTGAGAAAAAGCGCGACTTATCCGGATTTCCGATCTTTCAAGTGAGTAAGTGCGCACTGAATACTTGTTTAGTACTCAACCTTCACTTGCTCACTTGAAAGATCGGAAGTCCGAATAAGCCACGTTTGTCTCACAAGATAAGATAAGATAAGATAAGATAAGATACAGCTTTATTAATCTCACAATGGAGAAATTCACTGTTACAGGCTCTTGAGGTACTATCAGTAGGGGGTGCAAAAATAGATACAAGTACGAACATACACACATACATATATATTATATAAGTAAATAAATAAATAAATAGCACCATACGTCACTTTGACAAGCGCCTACATTCGGTGGAGCACCTTACATATGTGTATATAATATCAATAAATACATATTCAATGCTATAAATGCTTATAATAACAATTAAACATTCAAAATAATATATACGTAAGATGTAAATAAACTATAAATACACACACATACAGACGCGCGCACACAGATGCGCACCTCACATAAAAATGTAAGTAGTTTTGTTGGGTTTTTTTTTTGTTTGTTTGAGGTTTTTTTGTTGCATAATTGACCTTGTTTTGCGGCATTTGCCTTAACTTTTTTCCCGATTTTTCCTTAATTTCCTTATTTTTAAAATTTGTCAATGAATATTTTTGAAAAACCCACGATGCACTGAAGCCGCAAAAACTGAAGCAAGAAGTAGCGAGGGATGACTATTAAAAATTTTTTTTTTTTCCTTCATTTTTTTTTTTTTTTTTTGAAGAAGGTTAAACTTAGCATTGTGCTAATTTTGCTTCGTTCTTTGTGAAAGGGAAACACTTGTGGGGGTTTTGCCTCTTTTTAAATATTCCACTTTTTAAAGGTGAGCCAGTCTTTAGATTTTTTTGTACCTCACCACATAAAAGTATTTCAGGTATATATCTAATGGTGCTTCACTAGGTACATTTCATGCTAACAACAACAACAACAAAAGGCGTTTTCCTGTCTGTTTAACTTCAACACAATCAAGCCTGAACAAGTTGAAAAGACTACAATCATGACATTAGCGTAATCACTGATGTTCTGTAATGCTGTTGTTTTAATGAACAATAACCTCAGAATTCTGCAATTACAATAAACAGTGGACGATGTTAGGAAACTGTACACAAGAGTGTATGCGCAACACAAACCGTAGCTTTCCCGTGCAGTGAATAACTTGTGTTACGTCCCCAGGTGTAGGCCGGTGAAATGTACTGCTACTGTCTCAGACATGTAAGGACCAGGAGGAGATGGGTGTGTCCCAAAAAAGTAAATGAAAAACTTCCACCCTAATATTACACAAAAAGCAACACAATGATATACAAATGTTCAGAAGGCCTTTCATAGTAGTGCAGGTATAGTAATATAGAGGGCTGGTGGTGTAGTGGTTTGGGTGCTGTGCTCAGTCAGGATCAGTAGGTTGTGTGTTCAAATCCCAGTGAGACTCCCACTGTGCTAAGACCCCTGTGCAAGATCTTCACCACAAGTGTGCCTCTGTTCACCCAGCAGTATAAATGGATACCAGTAAAAATATACTGGGAATCTCTGACATCTTTTCCTTCCATTTCTTTAAAAAAAACATGTTTATATCTCATCCGGTTTGCCTCATAAACAAAACTTAATTCAACATCTACCGCACCTTCAGCGTGTAAATATTCAGATAGCACCCCAATTAGGTTGTGCCAGTCTTAGACATGCCTTGGGTTTTGTACCTGAACCTACGGGCTCATTGGTGGGGCCGGTGGTGTAGTGGTTAGGGTGCTGGGCTCATGATCAGGAGGTTGTGGGTTTGAATCCCAGTGAGACCCCCACTGTGCTAAGACCCCTGGGCAAGGTCTTAACCACAAGTGTGCCTCTGTTCACCCAGCAGTATAAATGGGTACCAGTAAAAATATACTGGGAAGGTGACCTGTGATGGACTAGCGTCCCATCCAGGAGTTGAACTCCTGGTCGCTTCATGTTATGGAAACCGGGGATAAGCACCGGCCTGATGAGACAATTGACTAGGTCGAATAATAAATAACAGTCTCACAAATTTGTGAACAACACAATACTGCACATTCATGGTCGTTTCACAGCTGACTAAGGTACGTGGGATCAAGCTGTGTGGCATCAGACGAGGCCACAAGTATAGCATACGTCTCGGGGTCAGCATTTTTTTGAAAGAGAACCATATGGTCCTGCTGGGCGTTAAAGGGTTAAGTCAGGTTAATTATACAGCATATTACAGTATACAGCAAATATCTATTTAATCCGATACGAATTGCTTTGACAAAATTTTGTTAACAACGCAAAAAAGAGCAAATAGTTGAAAAGAGGGAGGGGGTTAATTGACGAGAAATTTGTTGTACAGTACTGAAAGAATTTGTTGTAGTGCACTTTGATTCTTTTGGTTCGGTAGAGGGCGCCAAGTTCTTCACCTTCGAGGTCTACGGAAGCTCTAAAGGATCAAACATGGAAAACGCGAGTGACTAATCTCTGACTCAGGTTATGTCATGGAACGTTCAACGAAGTAAACACTGTACTGCGTTTGGTTTCTTCTAATTTTAGTTTTGTCAAGTAACCTTGCATTATTTTTCTTCTCACACACACACACACACACACACACACACACACGTAAGTCTACCGTAGTATAATTCATGGTTCAGTTGGAGAGAGGAACTTTCCCAGAAGTGAAATATCAGTCAGAAGTTTCTTATTACTAAAATTTACCCAATAAATGAATTCCTTGGTGGATACAGTATGTGACTGAAGACGTGTGTTGAAGAGGTATTGTGCACTTTAATATGTTTTTGAGCTTTAAAAATCAATCATAGTACTGCACTGTGAGGAAAAATATCAACGCTGGGCTAAAGGTTGAAAAAAAAAGTGGAGTCAAGCGCCATCTGTTGGTGAAGATCATCCTGAAATTCGCAATGCTGATACAGTGCTGTACTGTTTTTCACTTTATAAAAAATAAAAGGAACCAGAATGTGATCAGTGATGGCCTGGTGATAAAGGTGCTGGATCACTGATCCTAAGGTTGAGGGTTTAAGCCCCACTCTCCACAAGGTTGTCGTATACGTACATATGTATATAATATCAATAAATACATATTCAATGCTATAAATGCTTATAATAACAAACATTCATAAATAATGATGAAATAAAACATAAATCCACACACACACACACACACACACACAGATGCGCACCTCACATAAAAATGTGAGTAGTTTTGTTGGGGGGTTTTGGGTTGTTTTTTTTGTTTGTTTGTTTTGTTTTTTTTTTTTGCTGCATAATTGGCCTTGTTTTGCAGCATTTTCCTTAACTTCCCCCCTATTTTCCTTAATTTCCTTATTTTTTTTATTTTTCGATGAATTTTTAAAAAAACCCACAATACACTGAAGCCGCAAAAACTGAAGAACAGAGTAGCAACGGATCAATAATAGGTTAACCTGCAATTTTGCACATTTCCAGTTTATCCCCTGTAATTACAGTGGAAGGTCTCTAACTGTGCAAATTTTGCGCTGCGACCGAAAACCTATTTGAACGGATATGAAATACAAAAAAGCTTTGGCTCCACAGAGCATCAACTATCTAGCAGTTTGAATGAAATTGAACCAATCACAGTAACAAGAAAAATTAACACAAAACCCAAAGAACCAGCTCATCTGTTTATTTTTGTTTCCACTGATTAGTATAGGTTGATACAGTAGTTTACAGTTATGCGTTTTGATGAGGATCTTCTGACATTCACACAGTCAGTACAAGCAGATAAGCAAAGACAGATGTGCACACACAAACACATGCACTGCTCAGATAACCTCAACTAAGTTATTGGACTGAGTCTCTAATGTTTGAAGTAAAAACAGAAAAATTAGAATTAAAAACCCATAACTAAAATCTGAGAGAGGAAAAAAAAAACTATCGATTTAAGCACCCTTGGCTTCAAAAAAACAAATTTTCTGAATTAACATGTCTTATAAGAGCCTATTTTGATCCTCTTGAATGGTGCAACTCCAGATTATTTAACAAAATGCTTAAGCATTCACACTTATAAGAAAGATTAGATTAACTGCCAATGCTTTCAGGAATTCTACAGCCATTTATAGCTACATGTAACAAGATTTCAGTCCCAAATCTCTTAAAGGGAAAAAAAAGAGATATACATACACAGCAACATACATTTGTGAAGAAAAGAATCCACTTGATCTGGCTGAAATAAATACTTTAACTGATATCTGAAGTTCACCAGAACAGGACAGTATCAGAAAACTCTCCTGTAACCTCCCAAAGCATAGATGCAACCCCATGATACTCCCGAAAAGTAAATATATCCATTATCCCTTATAAAAACAAAAATTAAACATGTCAAAAAAGTCTAGAATGGACATAGTGAGTGTGGTGACAGTATTGTAATTCTACAGCTCTGCTTTATTTCTGTCCCTGGAATCTTCCAGAAAAGGCACTGTACCTGTAGTAAAGTCTCTCACAAAACCCATGGGATACGCCATGGTACCATGATCCCCAATTCTTTAATCGATCAACAAAGTATACAAGGTGTGAGCTTTTTTTTCTTCTTCTTCAGTGGTTCCTGTGTAAATGTAGCGATGGCTGGCGGAGCCTCTAGAGCATTGGGCAGGGCCCCGCTGGCACAGTTCAGTGTAATCAGTTCAGTGATAGTATGACCTTCTCACGAAATGCACTGGATCTTGGTGGGACATCAGGAGCTAATGACCTGGACGTAGTTAGCAGGGTAGAGTCCCATCTCGCCGCTATCCAGCTGCCCTTTGCACCAACCCTGCTCATCCTCCTCTCCCAGCTTCATCAACTCATCACCTGCCAATCAGAGATTACGTTAAATTACTGCATTATTATCATCATCGACTCTACTAAAGCTATCTTTTGAGACCAGTGACAGACATACAGTGGTACCTCACTTTATGAAAGTCTCACCAAATGAAAAATTCAGGTTACGAAACGCACTTTCCTAAAAATTTTGTCTCTGGATACGAAACAAGTTCACGTTACGAAAGTGCCACCTTAAAAACTCAAACGTGCCATTCAAACATTAAAACGTGCCATTCAAACATTCAAACAATGCACGAGCTGCTCTCCCATCAATGAAGTTCAAACATCCCGCCCCGCTGGCCTCCCATTGGCTAGGAGGGATGACGCAGCTACCTCCCATTGCCTATCTCCCAACATCCTGCCCTGCTGGCCTCCCATTGGCTAGGAGGGATGACGCAGCTCCCTCTTACTGGCTATCTCCCAACATCCTGCCCCGCTGGTCTCCCATTGGCTAGGAGGGATGATGCAGCTCCCTCCCATTGGCTATTATGGAGCTACATCTACCATAATGCTTTTTTCATGTAAAGGACAGAGTTACTGTTGTTTCATGCTTTATTTCTTGACTCAGGCTTTTAACCTTCCATAAACATTTGTAAGATTATAACTCTGCTAAGAAGACATGGTTAATGCACGCACGCACACACACACACACACGCGCGTGTGATTTCCGGTGCGAGTGAGAAGAAGAAACGGGCTCGAGTGATATTGCAAAGGAATATGGCCAAATCCGTCTACCATCAGTACGATATTGAAGCAGAAGGAGGTCTTAAAAGGTATTCTTCTATAATTTTTAAAGGGTTTAGGGGGTAGTATTTGGGGCAATGGAACAAATCACACGTTTTACATGATGTGGTCCAATTTACGAAAAACCCAGGATAAGAAAAAGGCTCTGGAACGGATTAATTTCGTAAGGTGAGGTACCACTGTATTATTGTCACATGTTGCTGAGCCTCGACAGAACCAATTGAAGCAAAAATGGCATGGTGATGATGTATTATAATAATTTATAATAAGGCTGTGTAACACTATAGTAGTGTGTACAACTTTCTGGGGGGGGGGGGGGGGGCAAAGTGGGTGTTCCTTGATATACAGGAGGTTACCGGTTTTTAGTATTCTGTACTTTAAGCCCATAGAGTGTTCAATTAAATGTTTATTATTTTTTAACTGAGGGCAGGATGTAGAGGCCTAACATAAGATCTCAAGCCACCAGTGCATATTTTTTGAACTACAGATAATGCTGCAGAATGAGGGATGTAAACCGCTAGGAGGAAAATGCTATCTCCTCTTTATGTACAAAAGCTCACAGATGGCCATACTTGGTTAATGTCACTGATTGACGGGAAAGAGATTGTATTAATACCTCCCACCCTGACCGCACAGCCAACGTTGCGTTCTTGGACATCCAAACACAGATGGCTGGGGCATTTGTTAGGGTATGACGTCACAATCTCCAGACCATAAGAGGAACACTTTTCTGTTGCAACACTTGGAAGCCTGGCTGTAGTTTTTTTAAACATTAATTTGTAATTCCCTGAAATGATTAGCATGTGCTAAATTAATTTGATGGCAAAGTAGAGGATTTTTCACTGCTTGGGCCATCTGTTCATTATTAAATTGACATTAGTTTTGTTTATAGAAGTGTCCAACACCAGATGTGGCCTGGAAAAATAATGCTGCTGGTTTTGCCCTAGAAGCTTGGCAGGGGTTCGCACTAGCAGGGTTTCTTTTCTTTTTTTTTTTTGTTCAGAGTGACTCAAAATGGACCGTAGCCAGTGTGTTTGGAAAATATACAGAAAAAACATAAGGACCCACAGTTAGCAGTTTATCCTTATGACCAGTCTTGAGAATCAAAGGTTCTTTGGGACTTTAATTCAAGAATCACAAAGTGGGACCCAGAAAAAAGCTCACAGAAGTAGGCAGCGCATAGCCTGTGAGCTAGAAGCGTGATTAAGCGTTCCTCTAGTGTGGAGGTTCTATATCCTGGTCCTGGCCTTGCACATGTTAGTGTTTTTCTTACTCCCAACACACCTGACTTAACTGATTAACTAACTAGAAGAACAGTGTGTAGGTCAATCAGCAGGTGATGTAGAGTGTGTAGGTCATGGGACACACTGGTGTATTTGATATGACATTAGAAGTCCAAGTGTGGACTATAATCCATGCACATAGTTGAGCTGATAGGGGTTTGGAGTTTAGTAATGCTCCTTTGGGTGTACTCGGGCTTGAATTCATAACATTGTGATTACTAATAAATAACATGTGCACTGTTATTGTCCATGAAGGTTGAACACAGCATAGAAACTAAATCTTGTAATGAACAGTTATTACTATTTAACTCTAGCTGGGTGGAATCCAGTAAAACTGAAAATACACCTGCAGATGGCAGTGTAACATTAGCAAAGATGCAGGCTTGGTAATTATTCTATGGGTGATGACATTGCAATGACGTGGCTCAAAAGGATGATGACAACACTGAAGCCTTGGTAAAATATAAATGACACTGCGAGCCAGTCAACATGTTTGAAATGCTTTAGGAGTCACTGTTATAGCAAGTTAGAAAGAATAAACTTCACCAAATAAATAACTAAATAAACAAGACTGTATTTTTAAATTCACAAGAAAAATAAATATGTATACATACACACACATATATATATATATGGAAAACTGGTACATTTCCCAACTACCCAACTTCAAACTTGAATAAATATTTCCACGTCCAAGTTTATTTGTGAATCAATGCATCAAAATCTTTAGTACATGCCTGGGAGATAATATCTTACCAAAATATGTACATACGGTGAATACCGTTTTTGAAATAATTCAAATACTCCTAGTATACACAATTTTCACGCTCAATTTTGTGACAAAAGAGACATTATTTTACGTCCCGCTGAGCCTCTGCCAAGGTCTCCACAAATCCAATAACCACATGAATCTGAGCACAATCAACCACGGAATCTGCCTGTATGTTACATCATGTATCTTGTGCTCCCACTGATCACTTGATGGAGTGCCATTTACTGACTTTAGATAAGAAAACTTGAACATATCAAGTACCATCAATTGGCACAGTGTCAATAATTATATAATTATTATTTAAAGTTATTATTAGTGAATAGAAGCCAATTCATTCTGTCCATGTTACTGACTTTGAGCCATCGTACTGAATTTGATGATGCTGCTTCTCCAAGGAATATTATCCTCATCTACCAGACATATTGGCCTAATACATAAAAAAGGGGAAAACTGTTTTTCTAAATCTGCAGAAAATGTAAAAGGTCAGTGTCACACATTTCAGTACCAGTTTCATGATCACACACACACGACTGAGAATACAACTGTTATCATACCGTTATACATCGTTAATCTAGACACTATACCAGATATTTACTAGAATCCCTCACTTTCCGCAGTTAATTGGGACTGAGCTCCTCCTGCGACCGCCAAATTCCATGAGGTAGGATCAACCCCCCCCGACTGACCTATACGAACATGTATATGTATATATAATGTCAATAAATACATATTCAATGCCATAAATGCTTATAATAACAATTAAACATTCAAAAATAATGCATAAGATGTGAAAGTACAAATACACACACATACAGGCGAGTACGCACACAGGTGTGTACCTCACATAAAAATGTAAGTAATTTTGATGGGGGTTTTGGGTTGTTTTTTTGTTTTTGCTTGCTTGGGTTTTTTTTTTTTTTTTTTTGCATAATTGGCCTAGTTTTGCAGCATTTTCCTTAACTTTCCCCCCCCTGTTCTTCCTTAATTTCCTTATTTTAAAATTTTTCGATGAATATTAAAAAAAAAAAGCGAAGCACTGAAACTGCATGAACTGAAGCGAGAAATGTAGCGACAGATCCCTATACTACAAAATTCATAATAGAAGCTGAGAGCTCACAACATTGGAAGTCGTAATGTCACATTCAACGGTTGAGTGCCTCATGGAAAATATATGACTAGATACTTGTCTCTTGGAGATCACACTAACTAACTAAATAACCAACTAACTAACTATACTGTCAAATTTTACCTAAAACTCATGAAAATGTAAACCGTGTTTCAAGTGTGCCCATGAAACAGAAGCTGTAATAAACATATCCTACTTACTGTTAAAAGTTTATATTCCCAATTTTTTGTGACGATACCAAAAAAATGAACAAAAAAATTCAATTGAGGGTTGTAGTGTGAGAAAGCTGACATACTACTTTCATCAGTAGTAGACTGCAATAGCATTATATTGTTTTCACACATTTCTGGGAAAAAAACAAACATTAAAAAGGATGACAGAAACAAGCTCAAAATCAATTGCACAGTGTATTAAATGTGATGACTCATTATTATCTCAGCCAATGATGACATAAAAACACACAAGGATTTCCTCGTTTCTCAATCTTGGGAATCTGGACAATCGCCGATGCGTTCCTAGATTGAAGCGCCATTAGCTGTAGGAAAACCTGGATTAAATATCCTTTTAGAATCACAACCGAGTGCTCATGCTCAGATCTGTCCAGCTCTGTTTAACGTGACCGTTATTCCTCAGTGAGAAAGATCAACCATTGACAACCAGTAATTGTTTACTGTTCATTGTTGATCTTCTGGTCTGAGAGAAGGACTAACGCAAAGCAGAGGTTAGACGAATCTCACCACTCCACACGTCAATGTCATGCTCTCAAACACATCGTAATATGGGTCAAGGTGATATGTGTTTGTTTGTACATGTATGTGCCATTAAAAAGCATTAGTAAGGATTAATACCTGCTTTAAAGCTCAGTTCATCAGATTCCTGGCCAGTGTAATCATACAGTGCTCTAACACGCACACCCACTACCTTCTCCTCCTCCTCTTCAAGCTCAACTCCATTCGCTGCTATGTACTTCTTGGGGCTGTCTTCATCAGACCAATCCGAGGAGTAGTCTTTGGCAGCTCTGTGTTAGACAGGAGGGGGAAGAGGGGAGAAAAACACACACACACACACACACACACACACACACACACATTAGGTTTAAACAGTTCAGAGAATTAATGAATTAATTAATATTTTTCAAATATTTTCCATTTACGAAAAGAATATCTAAAGTTTGCCATCATTGGAGAGTCTTTGCAATTTTTTTTTTTTTTTTGTCAATTTAAATTCAGAATAAGAAAGAGAGAGGCTGGAGATTGAATGGCTAATTATAGATGCTACATGTTTTACTGTATTCTTAAAGGTAACTATAAATCAATTAAAAACATCGTTCATTTTCTGTAACCGCGTAATCCTAATTAGGGTCGCAGGGAGGCTGGCGTCCATCCCAGCCGAGTCCGGGTGAGGGCAGGGTACCCTATGGACAGCTCGCCAGGCCATCGCAGGGCAGAAACATGCTGACGGATTTGCAGCTACTCTTATCGAAAGTCAGCAATGGTTCTTTTACATGAACCTCCCACCACAAACAGTGAGAGACATGGCTGGCCTTTCATAACCCAGTTTGCTGCACTGGGGATTGGGGGGGGGGGGGGGGGGGGGGTATGACGGTGACAACCTGTTGAGAGTGGGGCTTGAACCCCCAACCTTAGGATCAGTAATCCAGCACCTTTACCACCAGGCCATCACTGCCAACTTCATGATATACTGTTACATGTAAATAATGAACTTTAGGATGGTGACAGCACCTCAGCAACCTGTCCTTGATAATTTAAAATTTTCCTCGATCAGCACATTCTGAAGCATCTAACTGTTCACAGGGTAATGGGACATACGGTGGTCAGCATGTCTGCCTCACAGCAAGACATTTCCTGGTTTAGGGCCCGGAACGTTTCTGTGTGGAGTTTGTATGTTCTCCTCGTGCTTGTTTGGGTTCTCCCTGGGAATTCCAGTTTCCTCACAAATACCTGCACCTTAGGCTTACTACCTGTCCCAACTTGCTCCTAGGTGTGAGTGAGTGTGTGAATAATTGGTTTGCTGAGCTGTTTAAGGTGTACCCCAATTTCACCCAGTGTCTGAGATGGGGAACCAGCCTCCCTGTGACCCAAATAGGATCAAGCAGTTTGGCGAACGAGTGAGTGAGTAAACATGCCAGTTATACAGTGCAACTAATGTTTAAATACCATAATATTCATGAAGTGTGGGGCCAGTGGTGTAGTGGTTAGGGTGCTGTGCTCATGATCGGGACGTTGTGTGTTCAAATCCCAGTGAAACCCTCACTGTGCTAAGACCCCTGGGCAAGGGGTCTCAACCACAAGTGTGCCTCTGTTCCCCAGCAGTATAAATGGGTATCAGTAAAAATATACTGGGAAGGAAACCTGTGATGGACTAGCGTCCCATCCAGGGGAGAGTCCCATCCAGGGGAGTCGCTTCACGCAACGGAAACCGGGGATAAGCACCGGCCTGATGAGCCACTACGGCTCGGATGTAAAAAGCCCAAAGGACTTTATCTATATTTATGAAGTACAAGAACATGCACTACTAAATACTGGTGCAAAGGTATTGGTTTTTATTGCTCGACGATGAACAGATAGCCGTGAAGTACATATGTGCTGATATAATGTATGAAAAGTGGCAATTTTAATTGTATAGATGTTTATAATACGTTTACTTTATATATAGAATATTCCTTCATTTGATATCAGCTTTGGACCGAGTCAAAATAGTGCCACACAACCACACAGACATTGTGCTGAATAAGCCCATAATGCTAGAGGAGCAATTAGCTTGGTGCAAGAAAGCCTCCAGAGGGAACCACCGTTAACAAGATGTGAAAACGGCAAAAAGAGCCAACATTGCACTGTTTAAAAAGTTAATTCGTACAAAAGAGATCTAGAATATGACTGCAACTTTCCTGAGTATTGTGTCTCTTTAAATACGTGCAAGAAATTAAGCGCGGAAACCAAGCAGCATTCAGTGCAAGCATCTATTTTCCCATGAGAATGAGCTGCTCAAATAACAAGCCATATTTTCTTTCTGTCTCTAATCCCAGAGCTCTCGCAGCAAACATTCCTAATACCAAAAACCTACAAAAGCATTCTCAGAGAATCATCGAGGAAAAGTGCTGCGTCAAGGCAAACTATAAACTGTGTGTGTTGTGTTACCGGATGGTATCTTGAGGAGTTTGAGGCCCTTCATCAGCAGCAGACACAATGTTGGTCAAAGTGACATCATCAAGTCTGCTGTTCCTCTCCTTGCGGCTAATCGTGCGGCTGGACTCGGGAGACCATTCCTGATGAAGCGGACGCAAAAGTACACAAAAAGGTACACTGTGAATTCCTCAGCTCTTATACAAGTACTGTTCTACAATCACAGCTCAATTCATTTAGCGAACACAAATGAAAGTAGAATCAATCCTCATGTTACACACGACAAACATCTTCTTGGACTTCCCAGAGTGGCACATGCCAGGACAGTGTGAAGCTGCACAAAGAGCTTCAGTGTTCGAGAAAAGAAATGAGAAGGAAGACAGTGTCACCCCAATGGCTTGATTACTCTTTCACAAGCAGATAACATCTGGGTTCAGTTGCACAGAAATATTACTTGGACTGTGGTGTTGATGGAAGGGTAAATATATCCTCGGGGGGTTGAGGATAAATAAAAGTTGAAATGGAGCATAGAAAAGGGAGTTCTGGCAGAGAGGGAAGAATCTCACATTCCACAAGCCATCCGTTGGCCATGGAAACAACAGAGTATTCACCATTAGCGCATTAGGATTCAGAAGCCCCAAGCCCACAGTTAGGACGACTCAACAAATGACAACTTGCATATAGATGCACTGTTTGAGTCTCTACTGGAAATGTTACTCTGGTTTAGCTTAACAAAATGCTACAGCGCAGGTTCTTTAGTTTGTAACCGAAAAATAGTCTGCTGACATTTATAGTTTATAGACATGATCAAACAATCAAACAAATGTCCTTTTCAGGGTAGAAACTCTTAACTAAAATTTATTCATTATTTTGTTATATACAGGGATCCCTCACTTAATGGGGACTGAGAACCCCCCCCCCTCCCATGACCGCCAATTTCCGCGAAGTAGGATCGATCCCCCTGACTAACGTATACGTGCATGTATATGTGTATAATATCAATAAATACATATTCAATGCTATAAATGCTTATAATAACAAACATGCAAAAATAATGCCTAAGATGTAAATAAAATACAGTAGGCCCTCGATATTCACGGGGGTTTGGTTCTGGCCCATCCTGCGAATGAAGATAATCTGCGAGTTCTGTACCCGGAAATAAAACCCCACGTATCATATTACTTGCGCGAATGAGCAACCGGAAGTAAAATACTATATATCTATTACATGCACTAAAATATGCTTCTTAAACACATTCTATAGACAGTCTTACTCATTAATACAGTATTAATGTAGTAAAATATAGTAATGATGAAGAAAACCCTTTTAATTTTGTACTGTGATATTTATTAATAAAATATATAAGCATTATACAGCATACTATATATGTGTGAAGTGCCTGAAGATAATCATCTGAACTATTGTAAAGCTGTAGTATTAAAGTCTTTTTCAATTATTATTCCACTACAGTGCCTAAGTTAATGTTTAGAAGCCACGGAGCAGCTAAGCCACGCCCCTCAGCGGACAGTTAGTTAGAGAACTCAGCCGTCAAAATCAGAGTCCCCCAAAAACACCGATCATAACAAAAAGAACATAAAAGAACATTAAATGTAATAAATTGGATAAACAAAACGATAAACATGCTACACCACAGTACATAAAGTCACACACACAAAAATTCTAAACATTCACTTAGGTACTGTACTAGGACAATGATTGAAAAAGACTTTAATGCTAGAGTGCTTTCAGATGAAAATTTCTCTTCAGGCACTTCAGAGGAAACTCTTCAGGTGAAAGTCTTATTTCTTCAGAAGAGACATTCAACGTCATTACCTTTTCTAGCACTTAGTCAGAGAAGACGCACAGTGTTTGAGTGGCATCATACAGATTAACTGGTAATTAAAACACACACAAAAAAAAAAAAAAAAAAGGGGGGGGGGGGGGCTCATTAAAAACTTGTGCACAAATAAGAAAAAAAAGGGCGTTACATCATCTCAACCAATCAGCAGGAAGGAGGACAGCCATTGGCTGAATTTGAGTGACGCGTCAGTTGCTTGGCAGTCCACTAATACTCAAACCGTGAATGCAAAATTGCGAAGAGTCAAGGGCCTACTGTATAAATACACACATACAGACGTGCGTGCGTACACAGGTGCACACCTCACATAAAAATGCAAGTAATTTTGTTGGGGGGGTTTTTATGTTCTTTGTTTGTTTGGGTTTTTTTTTTTTTGCATAGTTGGCCTTGTTTTGCAGCATTTTCCATAACCTTTTCCGTATTTTTCCTTATTTGTTTAATTTTTCGATGAATATTTTTGAAAAGCCCGCGATGGCCTGAAGCCGCAAAACCTGAAGCACGAAGTAGCGAGGGATCACTGTAAATCATACTGCTTTGGAAAAATGGGGCCAGCTCACAGCACAATCCGTATAAAACTGTGCTAAGCTCTATACCGTATTTTTCGGACCATAAGGCGCACCGGGCACAACACCAGCGAACGATGACCGAACAAGCCATTCTTAATACACAAGGCGCACTGGTTTATAAGGCGCATTAAGCGACACAAAAGTCAGATAAGTCAAATTTGATTAAGCGCATTCACAATAACTCGTAACATTGTTCAGTTGTAATAATATAAAACAATAAACTCACTTTTTCAGTTCATTCCTCTTCCACAAATCCATCAAATTCTTCATCTTCAGTGTCGGAGTTTAAAAGTTCCGCGATTTGGAAGTAAAGCCTGGATCCCTCTAACTTACGACCTGTTGACACCAATATCTAGCGGCTGGAGTTCTTTAGTTAATCCACCGAAATGTTGGTAAGCTCTGAATTAGTTCGCGTCACTTGGGTTTTGACGGTATCAGTGAGATGGAGTCGTGTGGCTTCATCCATACATAAGGATTATAAGGCGCACCATCAATTTTTTTTGAAAATTAAAAGATTTTAAGTGCAGCTTGTGGTCCGAAAAATACAGTGCTTTGTGTGAACTTGAGAACTTGGAGTGGTTTGCTCTTGTATCCCAAACTGGGAACAGCTTACTGCAATAACATAGATAGACCAAGTCTACTGTTGTATGTTAACGAAAGAGTCAGTTCAAAACTGTACCTCAATCTGGAGCCAGTTGACTGTTTGGAAGCATGTTAGAATTTTACCTCAAAAAACTTTGGACTGTTTTTACCTCACTGTGGGCCAACTCGAAAATTTACCTGTATTCATGGCCAGTTGACTGCTATACCTCAAACTGGGGCAAGCTGACTGTTTCTGCTCAAACTGGGGCCAGTTCAGAACTAGATCTCAAATCACTACAGCCAAATCATGGTTCTTGTCAGACCGAATATACAGTATTTTCAAAACCATACCTCAGACTGGAGGCAAGGTGACAGTTGAACCTCTAACTTGGGTCAGATTAATAATACTAAACAAATTTGTTTATATGATACAACCAGGGGCCATTTCATTAACTTACCTCAAACTGGGGCCAGTTCATGCTCATTCCAGGTCCATGTGTGTTCCTCCACCACCGCAGGTCCTCCATGTCACTGGCTACATTAATAGTTTGGCCTAGGTCTTGGTACAATGCCTTAAACCTGAGTAAAGAATACATTTTTTTTTTTCAGTTTTAATCAAAAACAACCATTTAAAGCCATGGAAAGAAAATGAGATTATTGACTGTCTTCATATTATTCATTCCCAAGTTTTATTACTATGAGAGTACGTATAAGCCTTCATCGTTCCGGAGAAGGCATGTAAATTTGGTGGAATGGAGCCAACACACCTTAACCAAACACCCTGGATTAGGGGAGAGATCCCTGCACACAAATTACACAGGTCTGGCATCTTGGGAACAGCGGGATAATTATAGAGGACATGAGAGGGGGGAACAATGGCAAGGTTTATTTAAAAAAAATAAAAGCAACACCAGACCTGGTGGGTGTTTTTATTTGTGACAAAACTTCAGGAACAACCCAATGCAAGACAAACTAATAGCAGCTGAAGTTATCGAGCACGGTTTTAAAATGTTAGCCTCAACCTTTGTTCGTAAACACTCTGGTTAATGGACAACACAATATTGAACATTCTTTCTACAGTAAACATTGATAACGGAGTCCATAGTCAAAGAAAACTGGAACAAATAGTTAACATTTTCATGTATTTGCAAATACATGACTGAACTATCAAACAGCCTCGAGGGTTCTAAAACATGACTAAACAAGCAAGCGTTGCGAAAGGCAGATAAGATTTTTTTATGAATATTAGAAAGGGAATATTCCGTCCTTCTTGGTAATGAGGTTAAGCATTGAAGCAAACATCTCCAATATCCCGGCCTAAATTCATTAAACTTTACACATTTGTGATGTTTAACTCCTGCAAGACTGCAAACACTCGCCTTTCACTAGCAGAGAGATCCAAATGTTGATGGATGTCCAGCATCATGTCCTTGAAGAAGCACAACCGCTTCTTCTCAGCATCTTGGGTTAACTCGAACATCTGCTCCATGTCTTCCATGTAGCGCGGGTTACAGCGGTTCAGCTCGTCAAGAGCTTTCTCATAACGATCCTTCGCCTGAGGCAAGACATACAAAAGCAACCTTTATTTAAAAAGAATGAAAACGTAAAAATAAATAAAAAAAAGAAAGATTCCCATCCCAGAACAATGAGACCAAAAAAAAAAAAAAAAATGCATCGCGTATGCTCTCAAATAGAACTGCAACTAAGCAAAGTAAGCACAGACTTACATAAGACATACAGCATGTCACAGTGATGACAGGACTAGAAAAAATAGTTTGTAGATGTTTTTTTTCTGTGATGTTTCAGCTGTCAACATTTCTATAAAGGCCTCAAAGGTCTGGCTGCCACTCCAAAAAAAAAAAAAAAAGCACCAATGCACAAAAGCTGCCTGGAGCTCATCTCTCTCTCTCTCGCTCTCTCTCTCTCTCACACAAGATTCTATCCATGAGAAAGATGCACGCGAAGGCACATGTTATAATTTTATCAACTAGATGTTTTGATCTGCTTTTTTTTTTTTTTTTTTTAAACAAAACAAAAAAATCTGAAGACATTAGTTCTCCAGGGATCCTAGCAAGGTTTAGAAAAAATAGAGGAAATGGGTTCAGAAATAGAGGAAATTAAATATACAAGAATAAAAATAATTATCACTTTGGTGAGTAAAAATAGCGGACTTCCGCTAAATAGGGGAGATCTGAGATCCCTGGTTCTCCTTTGGCAAACTGCTGAAGCATATATTAATCTGCATATTAATTAATGCAATGCAATTTTTTTTTTAAATTGTTGGCATGGAATTTGTGAGAACTTATTAGTCTGCCAGCAGATGGCACATGTTGGCGTTTGTTGTTTTCTCAAATTTCTTTCACTTTAAAAGTATCTTGTAGGGCTGGTGGCGTAGTGGTTAGGGTGTTGCGCTCATGATCAGGAGGTTGTGTGTTCGAATCCCAGTTACACCCCCACTGTGCTAAGACTCCTGGGCAAGGTCTCAACCACAAGTGTGCGCCTCTGTTCACCCAGCAGTATAAATGGGTACCAGTAAAATATACTGGGAAGGTAACCTGCGATGGCATAGCGTCCCATCCAGGAGGAGATGTACTCCTAGTCGCTTCACGCTATGGAAACCAGGGATAAGCACCGGTGGCTCGGGTGTAAAAATTCCAAAGGACTTTAGCTTTAAAAGTATCTGGCTTCTGCATGGCTTGAGTTCGTACAATAGTTATTGTAAAAATTTGTTTTTTTTTTAATGCATTTCACTTTAACATCAAACTCAAACTACACAATCTATTTACATTTACAACATGTTGACAGACGCTGTTATCCGGAACAGCTAGAATTATATAATTTTCTTAATCTATTTTATATAGCAAAGCAGGTGAGGGTAAGGGCACTGCTCTTGGACCCAAAAACTGGCAACTTGTGGGTGCTGGGATTTCAACCCCCAACTAGTGATCAGTAACCCAGAGACTTATACCCCATTTTCACTGGACTACGGCATGCAAGGATCGTGTAGCACAAAGGCACGGAACGCAGTCTACAGAAAAGCTTCAGCATCTTTACACAGAAAATGGGTGAAAATCCTCCGCAAAAGTGCAAATACACTCTCGGTACGTTCACAGCATGTGCTGAACCAGTACGGCAAAGTACGCCAAAGTGATCCCATGGAACACTCACAGAATTTTTTTTTTCCCGTGAACATGCTTTTAAACATGTTCAGAAGCACGTTCACAGAAATGTTTGGCCTGCCGGAAACATACGGAAGTGGAGGAAGACTTGGGGAATAACTATCACACGGAATGACACGGAAGATCGAAACATTTGCGGATGACGACATTTTTGCTTCCGTAAGTCTGCTGTGCTCAAGTGAAATGGGGGTATTACTCACGGAGCCCCTTTTTGTCTTTCACAATACAGGGATCCCTCATTTTCCGTGGTTAATTGGGACTGAGATCCCCTTGCGACCACCGAATTCCGCGAAGTAGGATCACCCCCCCCCCCGACTGACATACAAGTACATGTATATGTGTATATAATATCAATAAATACATATTCAATGCTATAAATGCTTATAACAACAATTGAACATTCAAAAATGAATGCATAAGATGTAAATAAAATATAAATACACACACAGATACACGTGCACACACTCAGATGCGCATCTCGCAAAAATGTAACTAGCTTTGATGGGAGGTTTTGGGTTGTTTACTGTTTTGTGTTTGTTTAGGGTTGTTTTTTTTTTTTGCATAATTGACCTTGTTTTTGTGGCATTTTCCTTAACTTTTCCCCCTATTCTTCCTTAATTTCCTTATTTTTTTAATTCGATGAATCTTTTTAAAAAAAACATACAAAAAAAAACCGCGATGCACTGAAGCCGCGAAGTAGCGAGGGATCCCAGTATTCTCCATGTCAGATTAATTATCATGCCACAAATTCTCTGTATGTCTTGGTTGGGAGACTGGAAACACTGCAAGCTTGATCCTGACCAAATCATGATTAACGTCACTGTCTCTGTGTGTCATTTGGGTGGAGGATCAAGACATTGTCAATCATGGTTATAATGGGGTGTCATAAAAGTTGTCAATTAAGTTATACTTTCCATTGTTCTTTGTACTATGCTTGTCTGATGTTAATATTCATGTTGGATATGATAAAACTGTCAAACCTGGGCTTAATTTGTGTCGTCTGATCCTGGCATAAACGATAAGTACTGAGAATTGTGTTCCTGAAGTCGTAAGCTGGACTTTATGAATGAATTTTAGAGCAGCTTCATGACAGCACATTAATATTGTCATGTCTTTTTAATAGTGTGTCATTTCTTCTTGGAAAATGTGAGTGTTGCTTTCTGTTTTGATTTGATTTGGTTTGTTTGTGTGCTGGGGAATGACGACAGCGAGATGCAGTTTAAATTGCTGCCTAAGATGAACTCGGTGTTGCTTCGAACAGCTATTTTTAATATACTGCAGATAAAGAAAGGGTGGCTTGTTGTGAGGGTAAGCAATAATCTAGCTTTTATGCAACTCCATAATTCTACAAAAAAAAAAAAAAAAAAAAAAGGGGGCTATAATTTAGTTTCCACTAGCTCTCACCATGCTCCTTAGAATAAATGATTTAAATATATTTAACCAACAAACCAAGCTTTTTCACCCTGACTGGCTCGAAGCCTCTATCTTTACCTATACTAACAGCAAGAACTTGAATTCATGTGAAGAATTCTATCGGTAAAGAAGTGTGAGAAATGTCAAGTCTCTCTCTCTCAAAAAAAAAAATTAAAAAAAATAAAAAATACTTGGATACACTCACAATGTGGACACGCGTTACATACAATGTTGTGAACATACAGTACACTCACTCACAAAGCATAAAAGGGCACCAAAGCTATCGCACCCTCACTGAACAGGCCTGTCTTGTCTTGGCTAAACAGAAACCAGCATTTTGATCTCCACCCATTGTGGTTCCCAAGAACACAGACACCAGTCACTCATCACACCATGAAGAAACACAATGACTAATTCCACCAAGCACACTCTACTCCGTCCAATTATAGTATTATCACACTGGAGGCAGCATGAGGCGTGAAACTGAATAGTTTAAACTCACTGATTCATTTGTTCCGTAACTGGTAAGGATCACGCCGAAGCTACTGATATCCTGGAAATTCTAGGTAAAGACGTAGCATGAGTGTGATGAGATCTCAAGAGGTTCGGTTAAACCCTAGAGGAGCCTTAGTGAACTTGGTAGGGAACACAGCAATTTGGGACGTAAATGTTTCTTAGTCATGTTACCTTCTCTGCTTCCTGGGTGCATTTCTCCACCCGATCCGTGAACTTGCGCACCTCCTCTGGGGATTTGCTCGAGTCTGCCTTGGCATGTGTCTCGCGTGTCATTGCTGTCCGCTCCTCCTTGCGGGCCTGGTGGTAGCTTTTTTTACATGCCTCTACCTACCAAAAGATAACAGAGTGATCATGTTATTTTCTTGTTATTCCTGCTTAAAAAAACTGCGGTTTAAGGAGCTATGACTCACCTCCTTAAGTTTGCGGACCCAAGGTTTTTGTGCCTTTCGGAATCCCTCATCTGCATCTTTGGTCTCCTTGAAGCCTCCGATCATCTGCTTATGGTATGCATCTTTCTGCCACATGCGGATCTTCTCACTGTCCTCCAAAACCAGCTTTTCCTTCAGCTCCATGTGGATCTCACTCAGCTTGTCTGCTGCATTCATAAATGCATGCCATGCCTTCTCCAAGGTGCCATACTGTGAACCTAAAGAGACAAAACACTTCTTTTCTCCCCCCTTTCTTTTGTTTTTTTTTTTTGTTTTTTTAAACAATGCTTTATAAACATTTTGATTGAAAACGCCACTACCCCCAATAATAGCTATGTATGATTATCTGATTCTGAATAACATTGTCTGAACATATCAATTCACTGAGAAGATCCAGAAGAGATCCCACCGTATGATATATGTCGTTCACAAAGTGTTTACAGAACAGGATGGCACGTCTTCTGACATGACCAATTCTCTTACTATAAAGTAATGCACACTCCTCCAACCCAAATCTCCAATTTGAATTTCTAACCAAATGTTTCTGGAATGTGGCATTCTCCATTTAAATACAAATAAAGGAAATGCATTCGAAGCAAGGGAGCGTGGGTGCATCAGAGCTTTGATATGGTCCACATTGGCAAAATTATTGTGAAGAGCCTGAACAGGCTGGTAATTCTCTACAGAATGATTACATCATTTTACTCTTAGGAAGCTCAGTTCAGTTCATTTTTCTGTAACCGCTTAATCCTAATTAGGGTCGCGGGGAGGCTGGCGCCCATCCCAGCCGACTCTGGGCGAGGGCAGAGTACACCCTGGACGGCTCGTCAGGCCATCGCAGGGCGGAAACATGCTGACGGTTATGCAGCACACTCTTGTCGAAAGTCAGCAGTGGTTCTTTTACATGAACCTCACACCATAGACAGTCAGAGACATGGCTGGTCTTTGATAACCCAGTTAGCTGCACTGGACGGGAAGGAGAGACAGTGATAACCTTGTGGAGAGTGGGACTCGAACCCCCAACCTTAAGATCAGTGATCCAGCGCCCTATACCACTAGGCCACCACTGCCCTTGGAATGCTGTGTATGACGATGAATCTTGACACAAATGTCAATATCTACACTATATTTACTTAACTAAACGATTGTTCCCTTATAAAGAGAAATCAAAATACGCGCGCCAATGTCCTTTACCGTATATGGAAGGTGCCGGACCATGGACACGCGGGTGCTGTTACATCATGATGCAATTTTTCGGCAGAGAAAATCCTATGTAGGTATTTTGCTCTGGAAGTGTGTTGTACGGTGGACTAAGGCATGGTTTGAGGTGTTGAGCAACTTAACTTGTGCATGAAAAGGTGACCGATTTACTTTAAATAGCTTAGGTGGCGATTTCATGCAGATTATGGATAAGCTTTTCGTTTATCTTCATAACAACTGCTCGTTATTACAGGTATCATGTTTTAAATGTGCCCTGTAATGGCCTGGCAAGCTGTCCAGGGTGTACTCTGCCCTCACCCAGAGTCGGCTGAGATAGGCAGCAAGTTTTAATGTGGCTCGATTTGTAGTTGTTGTCGCTACATATGTGCTTCCTGGAAGTTCACAATTGTTATTTCTGTCATGCCTCATGTATGTTAATTTTGGAAAACGTTTCCCCATCTAGTTTCTCTGCCTTTCCTCTACCTCATTACACTGTCCAAGCTAAATACAATTATAAATGCCACATTATCACTAAGGTATCGTCGAGTTCTTTACATTTCAGAAGAAAGACGGTCATGTTGAGTGAGCCACCATGATACATCTATGCCTGGAAACAAAATCTGGTAATAAACAAGTGAAACATAGCTCAGTCATGCCAACCAACAGAAATGTGTTTGGGTAACAGGTTATTTTGAGAGGGCAGGGACAGCCCCTGTGGCTTTGAGCTAAATCCCCAAGTCCTGATCACCTTTCTCCACAACACTCCTCCATTTTTTGGCCCAGTCATTCAGCTGCTGGGAATAGGCCTTCTCGATCTTGGCCCGCTCCTGGAAGCAGCTGACCAGCTCATTGCAAAGTTTGTATCCATCATCTACCCGCTTCACGGTCCTCTTGTAGTTTCCCGGCTAGGCAACAGATAGAGGGGAAGATGGTGTAGAATAACACCAGGTTTACACAGTATTGGGGTTATTCAAAAATTCAATATTAACACAGCATTCTAAATCTATCACAGATACATTATAAGGCATTGTCACCATTACCCAACTTGATGTTCCACCAAGCCAAGCCAAAGCTTCACTGACAGCAACTGATCTCTTGTTCTTATATAAAATATCATAGAGCCTTTATTCTGAAGAACTTCCCAACAAAATACGAAATTATTTCATACTCATCGCCAGCACTTGGCGGCAGTTATACGATGCTTTGCTATACAGTGACTTTACAGAGCTGCGCCTGAGCACAGTAGCAGTTGCTAAAGGTCTTCCAGGCGAGCACAGACTTGACCTGCTCCTCTACAAGCGGTGGAGGAGGGGCAGTGAATCAGAGTAATACCTCTTGCTAGTCAATCTTTCCTAGTTCTACACACAAAATTGTCCAAAAAAAATCTGGTAACCTTCAGTACAGAGGATTACCCCAGAATCAATTACTGTCTTTGGTTTATATATACACATACATGTTTGTTCTGGTAAAGAACCTCTCACCTCCCAAAAGCTGCCATGGTTCCCAACGTCTTGGAGGTCCCCGTTGGAAGACATTTTGGGGTCACCCTTGCAGCACGGAATGATTGCAGCTTTCGGTCAAACTGTAAAACACAGAACAAAACATGTAACACATGAACACATCAACGGTAATACAACATACCAAAATAAACACGAGTTTAGATCAACTAACAAAAACTGAAATTATGTTTTTTTGTTTTTTGTTTTTTTAACAAAAACTTGCTCAACTAGCCATGACCTTGGCGCAATACCTCACACCACCAGCAACAGCACCAACCTAAATTTCAATCTACAGTTGCAATGTATTTCACATGTTTTCCAAATTAACACCGAGACAGGACAGTGAGTAGGCAAGCCACTATTCCTGCGAACCAAACATTTTTCCAATCATTCATAACCAAAACTCCAAAGTTCAAGCATAAGGAACTGACAACAAAGCAAGCTAAAGACAACATAGCAGAGCAAACTCACCAAGAGGCAGAACGTTGTTGTCTTGTGCTAATGTGAACAGAGTTAAAAAGAGACTCTATCTCAGCTCGGGCACAGCAGTGTGGCTAAAGATAAAACGATACCCTGGATGCCAGCTTTTCCCCCCTTCCACCCTGCAAGTCCAATACTCAAACACTGCAATCATGCAAACTGCAATGCCCCGTTCATATCCCCATCTGACATGCCAGAGGAAACTCCCATCTGTGACATCGCTCATACTCCTGAAATAACATGTGTTTATTTAAACAACAACTGTTGGCAAGATCACCAACGGGCTCGGTTCTGAAGGGAAAATAGTTCAGAGCAAACTGAAGTTCTGGGTCTTAAAACAGAAAGAAAAAGTTATACTTGATGACCTGTGAATCCTTGTGTTTACAGTAGCTTCGGGCCAGGTCTAGGCTCTATAGCCTATTGTTAAACCCAAGGTCATTCTGGCGTTGTTCCTTAAGGCAGACGCAGAAAGTAAGAAAACGACAAAGATTCATTAAGAGCATCTGCTTCCAATCCATGCCAAACACAAACAGTGCTAATGGAAAATTTACACCCCCAGGTTCTGTGACCTAGCCAAGAGTAATTAAAAAGTTTGACAGAGAGCTAGGTCTTGCAATTCCACAGCAAACTGTCTAACTACAGACGCACCACATATTTTGCCATATTTTATTCTGAACTAATCACACACATATTTATAAGCTTAAAAACTAGAAAGAGCTGCATTACTGCATTAACGTTACAGTAAAATACCACCACTGCTGTTTGTTTATTGCCCCCATGAAGATGATATTAGTCCTGAGTCCTTGTAGGAGTAATACTAATAATGCAGAAGGGAGCGGAAAAAAAATGCAGACTGTTTTCTTGAATGGAATAGGAGTTCAGATTATTTCCCCTAAACGTCCTGCACACACAACGGACGGGAGGACATGGGGTAAGAGGGAATGCAAAGGCCACTCCCAATGGAGGCATTCACACAGACATGCTGAAAAAATAACATGCATGATAATTGAAAACTTGAATATCCCAAGGCCAGCCATGCTGCAAACAAGGCTTGGTGATGGCTGACACCAAAAAGAACCACTGGCTTCGGGGTGGGGTGGGGTGGTGGGTGGTGGTGGGGTGAAGCTCAGGTTATGTAAGAGTGTCATTATTTTCAGGGTCTTGGAAGAGATGGTTTCACCCACACACATTAAGTATCTCTGGCAGGCTGTGAATACTGAGGGCAGCAGCTGTGACATACTGGACTCCGGAAATATGCAAAGCCCTGGAGATGCAGGAGAACTTGCGCGAGAGTACAGCACACACCATTATAATTTTAATCCCCTCTGGATATTAGCTACTGATTCAAACAGCTGTGTGCAGATGCAACTGAAGAATCACAATGAACTCAATGGAAAAAAAAAAACAAAAAAAAAAACTTCCAGCATGTGGTGCACACTGGAATGCAAAAGCCAAAAATCTGAGAGCTATTCAGGATGAGTATCAGAAGAAAAAAAAATAGCCTGAGTATGTAGGAAGGATGGTGCAAATTCATCAAGAGAAATACCACACCAGCACCCATGGGACTTAAACACAGATCTGTTCTCACAGCAATCCTAGGAAACATCAGATCTGGAAGAATGCTGAGGAATCCCTTCGAAAAGCAGAGAGGGTGACAGACTTGCACCAAAACAAATAAACCAAATCAAGTCAAAATCAAGTCGGGCCAAAATTAGTGAAACAAGTAGAGTGGAACCTTGGTTTTCAATCAGGTCCCTTTTCAAACAAATCGGTTCATGAACAAAATTTCGAAGTCATGATTGCAGTTGGTTGCAGTACAGATGCTCGGCTATCAAACAACCTATTCAGCAACAGCTGGAGATCTCGTCACACAGCACTTGTTCACGGGACGTCCACTCTGAACTTTTCTCACATTTTGGCGAAATTTCTTGTGTTGTTTATTATGTTTGTTTATTATTGTCTTTTATCTATATATTTTTTCAACCGATAAGCCACTATGGGACACTGGTAAACGTATTAAAAGTGTAAAGGCAAAAAGTAAAATACAGTGATCCCTCGCTACTTCGTGCTTCAGTTTCTGCTGCTTCAGTGCATTGCGGGTTTTTCAAAAATATTAAGGAAAAATAAGGAAAAAGTTAAAGAAAATTCCACAAAACAAGGCCAATTATGCAAAAAAAAAAAAAATTTTAATCCCAAACAAACAAAAACAAAAAAACAACCCAAAACCCACCAACAAAACTACTTACATTTTTATATGAGTGTGCGCGCACGTGCATCTGTATGTGTGTGTACGTATTTATATTTTATTTACATCTTATGCATTATTTTTGAATGTTTGTTATGATCAGAATTTATCGCGTTGAATATGTATTTATTAATATTATATACACACCACATATACAGGTATGTATACCATCAATCAGGGGGTTGATCCTACTTCGTGGAAATCAGCGGCGGGGGTTGGGGGTCTCGGTCCCAATTAACCACGGAAAGTGCGGGATCCCTGTAGTGTGAACAATCGAATCATATGAAAGCATGAAAATTCCATTGGTGTCTGGTGATTGAAACTTTATGTAGAAGTGTATTCTTTATTCAGTTACATCAAGAAATCAATCAGATGGTCTTTTTCTTAATTAAAACTTGAGTCTCTTTTCTGTTTGCAAGTTATATTATAATACGATTGTGAATGCAGCCATGAGGTGGGGGGCACTAACCAGTGTCTCTCCCCCTCATGCCGGTCCCAAGCCCGGAGAAATGCAGAGGGTTGTGTCAGGAAGGGCATCCGACGTAAAACCAATGCCAATTATTGATGATGCAAATCAAAAGTATTACCTCCATACCGGATCGGTCGAGGCCCGGGTTAACAACGACCGCCATCAGTGCTGTCAATCAACAGGGTGCTGATGGAAATTGGACTACTGTTGGTCAAGACGTCGAAGAAGGAGAGGTGGGAGGCGTGTCCGTGAGGCAGAGAGAGAAGAGGAAAGGCATGAGTCTAGGACTGAGAGTGGGGACTTTGAATGTTGGAACTATGCACAGAAAAGGTAGAGAGCTGGTTGACATGATGCAGAGGAGGAAGGTGGACATACTGTGTGTTCAGGAGACCAGGTGGAAAGGTAGCAAAGCTAAAAGCTTAGGAGCAGGGTTTAAGCTATTTTATCATGGTGTGGATGGGAAGAGAAATGGAGTCGGAGTCATCTTGAAGGAGGAGTTTGTCAGGAATGTTCTAAAAGTGAAAAGAGTGTCAGACAGAGTGATGAATCTCAAGTTAGAAATTGAAGGTGTAATGCTCAATGTTGTTAGTGCTTATGCCCCACAGGCAGGATGTGAGCTAGAAGAGAAGGAGAGATTCTGGAGTGACTTAGATGAAGTGATGCAGAGTACCCCAGAGGTGAAAGAGTGGTCATAGGTGCAGACTTCAATGGACATGTTGGGGCAGGCAACAGAGGGACGAGGAAGTGATGGGCAGGTTTGGTATCCAGGACAGGAACGCAGAAGGACAGATGTTGATAGATTTTGCAAAAAGGATGGAAATGGCTGTGGTGAATACTTTCTTTGAGAAGAAACAGGAGCATAGGGTGACTTATGAAAGCGGAGGTAGGCGCACACAGGTAGACTACATCTTGTGTAGGCGATGTAATTTGAAGGAAGTCAGTGACTGCAAAGTCATCGTGGGTGAGAGTGTTGCCAAACAGCATAGGATGGTGGTGTGCAGGATGACTCTGATGGTGAGAAAGGTGAAAAGGCAAAGGCAGAGCAGAAGACAAAGTGGTGGAAGCTGAAAAAGGAAGAGTGTCGTGTTGTCTTCAAGGAGGAGTTGAAACAGGCTTTGGGTGGCCAGGAAGTGCTTCCAAATGACTGGACAACCACAGCAAATGTGATCAGGGACACAGGTAGGAGAGTACTTGGTGTGTCCTCTGGAAGGAAAGTAGATAAGGAGACTTGGTGGTGGAATGAGGAAGTGCAGGAGTGTGTACAAAGGAAAAGGTTAGCCAAGAAGAAGTGGGACATTGAGAGGACCGAAGAGAGTAAACAGGAGTACAGGGAGACACAGCGTAAGGCGAAAGTAGCAGTGGCGAAGGCCAAACAGAGGGCGTATGATGACTTGTATGATAGGTTGGATAGTAAAGAGGGAGAAAATGATCTATACAGGTTGGCACAGCAGAGAAATAGAGATGGGAAGGACGTGCAGCAAGTTAGATTGATAAAGGACAGAGAGGGAACTGTATTGACTAATGACAGAAGTGTGCTGGGAAGATGGAAAGAGTACTTTGAAGAGCTGATGAATGAGGAAAATGAGAGAGAAAAAAGAGTAGAAGAGGTAACCATTGAGGAGCAGGATGTAGCAAAGATCAGTAAGGGTGAAGTGAGAAGGGCATTGAAGAGGATGAAGAATGGAAAGGCAGTTGGTCCTGATGATATACCTGTGGAGGTATGGAAGTGTCTAGGAGAGGTAGCAGTAGATTTTCTGACAAGAACATTCAACAAGGTACTAGAGAGTGAGCAGATGCCGGAGGAGTGGAGGAGAAGTGTGCTGGTGCCCATTTTTAAGAACAAGGGAGACGTGCAGAGTTGCAGCAACTACAGAGGGATAAAGTTGATGAGCCATACGATGAAGTTATGGGAAAGAATAGTGGAAGCTAGACTAAGGGCAGAGGTCAGCATTTGTGAACAACAGTTTGGTTTCATGCCAAGAAAGAGCACCACAGATGCAATGTTTGCCTTGAGGATGTTAATAGAGAAGTACAGAGAAGGTCAGAGGGACCTACATTGTGCCTTTGTGGATCTGGAAAAAGCATATGACAGGGTGCCAAGAGAAGAACTGTGGTATTGCATGAGGAAGTCTGGAGTGGCAGAGAAGTATGTTAGAGTGGTGCAGGACATGTATGAGAGATGTAAGACAGTGGTGAGGTGTGCTGTCGGTGTGACCGACGAATTCAAGGTGGAGGTGGGACTGCATCAAGGGTCAGCTCTGAGCCCATTCTTGTTTGCTATGGTGATGGACAGGCTGACAGACGAGGTGAGACAAGAATCTCCATGGACTATGATGTTTGCAGATGACATCGTGATCTGTAGTGAGAGCAGAGAACAAGTGCAGGAAAATCTAGAGAGGTGGAGGTATGCCCTGGAAAGGAGAGGAATGAAGGTTAGCCTCAGAAAATCAGAATACATGTGTGTGAATGAGAAGGACCCAGGAGGAACGGTGATGTTACAGGGAGCAGAGATAACGAAGGTGGAGGATTTTAAGTACTTAGGCTCAACAATCCAGAGCAATGGAGAGTGTGGAAAAGAGGTGAAGAAGCGTGTGCAGGCAGGCTGGAATGGTAGGAGAAAAGTATCCGTGTGATGTGCGATAGGAGAGTGTCAGCAAGAATGAAGGGAAAAGTGTACAAGATGGTGGTGAGGCCAGCGATGTTGTATGGCTTAGAAACAGTGGCGCTGAGGAAAAGGCAGGAGGCAGAGCTGGAGGTAGCGGAGATGAAAATGTTGAGGTTCTCCTGGGAGTAACGAGGATGGATAGGATCAGAAATGAGTATATCAGAGGGACAGCCCACGTAAGATGTTTTGGAGACAAAGTCAGAGAGGCTAGATTGAGATGGTTTGGACATGTACAGAGGAGGGATAGTGAGTATATTGGCAGTAGGATGCTGAGGTTGGAACTACCAGGCAGAAGGCCTCGAGGAAGACCGAAGAAGAGATTTATGGATGTGGTGAAGGAAGACATGAAGGTCGTTGGAGTCAGAAAAGAAGATGCGGAGGACAGGGTGAGGTGGAGGCGGATGATTTGCTGTGGCGACCCCTGAAGGGAGCAGCCGAAAGTAAAAGAAGATTATAATACGATTGTGGAGGAAGACCGTAACCGATTAATCTATTATGCATTGTTTCCTACGGGAAAATATGTTTCGGTTTAGGAACAAATCAGTTTTAGAACATTCATTCATTTGCTGAACCGCTTAATCCGTATTAGGGTTGTGGAGAGGTTAGTGTCCATCTTAGCTGACTCTGGGCGAGGGCAGAGTACACCCTGGACAGCTCTTCAGGCCATCACAGGGCAGAACAAAGCTGACGGCTATGCAGCTGCTCATGACCATAGTCAGCACGGGTTCTTTTACATGTCTCACACCATACACAGTGAGATACTTGGCCAGCCTTTGATAACCCAGTTGGCTGCACTGGAGTGACAGCAATAACAACTGTTGACAGTGGGGCTTGAACCCCCAACCATAGGATCGGTAATCCAACACCTTACCAGCAGACCACCACTGCCTCAACAGTTTTAGAACAATTAAGACCCAGTTAAATTGTACTGTAAAGTTCTACTGTATTTAATATTACATACGGGATGAATGGTCCCAATTCTCAATTAAAAAATTAAAAACAAATGATGACTACATGTATAAAATTAATGAATGAATCATGTGAGTCATGTCCGTAGGTGCCAACTCGCTCAAAACTTATCAATGACACATTAAGCATATTTGTCAACAGTTTTCACCCATGAGTAGTTTACGAGTCATTCTTGGCAGAAAAACAGATAGCGACTAATTACAGAACTAGCCTTCAAAACTGCAGCTTTTCTTTTTCATGATTTTCAGGCACTCTTGGCACCCTTACAATAACACGGGTCTGTAATAAATCTAACCTATTTTGCTTGGGATTTACAAATGAACAGTAATTCTAAATGAAGATGAACTATCATTCACAAAGTAGAAGGGCACTTGGAGAATGTAGACCTCCACGAAAGATAATAGCTGACACTATAATATGAACATCTGCAACTGCAACGGACACATATACTGGATACTACTGATACAAAATAATGTGGATTACCATATAGAGAAGTTTGCATGTCAGCTTTGTTTTGTTACTACTTAACTTTATTGCCATATACAGTGGTACCTCACCTTATGAAATTCATCCGTTCCAGCGCCTTTTTCATAACCTGCATTTTTTGTGAGTTGAACTGCATTTTACATGTAAAACGTGTATTTTGTACCAAATACTACTCCATAAACCCTTTAAAAATTATAAAAGTACACAAATTCTGTATGAAATATGTATGAAATAGGTGTTAAAAGTAAAAGAGAATTATTTACCTTTTTTTAAACCTCTTGAACCACCACCCATGCAATGCTTTAAAGTTCGGGGGTTGCTACTCCGAAGAACCCTCACCCTCACCCCCACCCTCCTTCACGAGGTCCTTAAATATGGCGGTTGCTTTTTCTGAAATAATCGCCTCGGTCACTGTATCTCCGCTTTTAATGCCTCCTTCTGCTTCAATATCGTCCTGATTGTAGAGGGGTTTCGGCCATACTCCTTTGCGATTTCACTCAACCGAATCCCACTTTCATATTTTTTTAATCACCACCTGTTTTACTTTTATTGATAACGGAGCCCGCTCTTCTTTTCAGTGTCACCGGGAATCACTTTCTTGGGGCTCATGATTAATAACGAAAAATAACGCTACAATGAAAACACTCAAAAAACTGACGAAACTCACGAACCAACAGTACAACTCTCCTTCACGCGCGTGTTGAACAATGGGTTGAAGGCACATGAAAAGCATTATGGGTACAGTACTGTATTATGGAGCTTCAGCTTCCTCCTAGACAATGGGAGGCCAGCGGGGCGAGGTGTTGAGAGACAATCAATGGGAAAGCAACTTGCACATTGTTTGAATGGCGCCTTTGAATTTTTAAGATGGTGCTTTCGTAACGTGAACTTTTCGTATCCAGAGACAAAAATTTTAGGAAAATGCGTTTCGTAACCTGAATTTTTTGTTTGGTGAGACTTTCGTAAAGTGAGGTACTGTACCACTGTACTTGATTTGAAGATGTATAGTAAATGCCTTCCAAAAGTCTATGGATTGGATTGGGCAGTGGTGGCCCGATGGTAAGGTGCTGGATTACTGATCCCAAGGTTGGGTGTTCAAGCCCCACTGTCAACAGCTTTTACTGCTGTCACCCCCAGTGCAGCTAATTGGGTCATCAAAGGCCGGCCATGTCTCTCACTGTCTATGATGAGAGGCATGTAAAAGAACCATTGCGGACTATCGTCAAGAGTGGCTGCATAGCTGTCAGTGTGTTTTTTTTCCCCTGCAGTGACATCTGCTCCATAAAAACCCAAAACCCAAAAAGATCACAAATATATTGCAGAGCTGACACGGACACAACCAATCATTCACACTCGCATTCAAACCCATGACCAATTCAAAGAAGACAGTTAACCCATTGTGCATGTCTTTGGACCGTGGGATGAAACTGGAAAGTCATGCAAGTATGACGAGCACACACAAACCCTAAGGATCCTTGATCAAGGTTCAGACCAAGGAGCTCCACCAAAAATATTGCAATTCTTACTTCATTAAAAAAAAAAAAAAAGGCATACAACCCAAATTCAACATGTCGGGGATGAATGTGGAAATTAAAGATGTGCAAAATGAAAACTAAGAAGAAAGCAATGAGACCTAGTGTATTCCACATATTTATTTGTTTTTTGGTCTTTTAATTGATCGCACCACAATAAACATCTAGGAAAAGGTCAATTATTACCTGAGTCACCAAACAGCTTTCAGAAGCTTTGACATGACATAAAAAAAAATTAAGAAAAATTAAATAATACAAATGTTATGACAAGCATTTTTAGACTCCACTCTAAATTAGAGAAGCATTCAGAGTGCAAGGTAACTCCACCATGTACAGTGATCCTTCGCTACTTCATGCTTCGGGTTCTGCGGCTTCAGTGCATCACAGGTTTTCAAAGATAGTCATCAAAAAATCGGGGAAAAGTTAAGGAAAATGCCACAAAACAAGGCCAATTATGCAAAAGCCCCAAACAAACAAAAACACCCAACCCAACAAAACTACTTACGTTTTTATGTGAGATGCGCACCTGTGTGTGTGTGTGTGTGTGTGTGTGTGTGTGTGTGTGCGCATGCACGCATCTGTGTGTGTGTGCACGCATCTGTGTATTTGTTTTATTTACATCTTATGCATTATTTTTGAATGTTTGTTATTAAAAGCATTCATAGTGTTGAATATGTATTTATTGATATAATATACACATACATTTACGTATATGTCAGTCGGGGGGGGGGGGGGTGTCAAGCCTACTTCGCGGAAATCAGTGCTCACGGGGATCTCAGTCCCCATTAACCACAGAAAGTTGGGGATCCCTGTAGTATGGAAAATGTATCAATTAAGCCCCATTCTAACTGCCTACATGCTCATCTTTCAATATGTTCGATATAACGGATGTGAAATTAGTGAAAAAAAGCTTCATCTGAAGGATTTACGAGATGGCGAAGATTTGACTTTTATAGGTCGAATGTAACGGTCTCATTTGACTGTATGGTTTACTATTAGTGTTCTAAAGTAATAGGATGGTATATCTATTTGCACTTGTTTTTAAGTTATAAGCATTCCGTCTCCATAGCTTTGTGACCATGCTTTGACCTTGAACTCTTGCCTAGATGATCCAAAATTGAACTCAGGTAGGGTAGGGTCTTTATCAAATTTGGCAAAGATCTCTGCACAGGTGTGTTCAGGATCTTGTACACAGACAACATTCAGACACAAAGGCAAACCAAGAGACAAAGACACAAACACCAGGGAATACAATGCTTCTGCCAACACTTTCTTCTAGGTAGAGGTAATTAAACTTAACTGTCAAGTTCCTACGAAAAGGCCATGAGGTGTTTACTGTTGAAAATCAGTGTACGGAACGCAGATACTGAAAGTAGAAGACAACGTCTGAATGCCTGTTAAACTTCCTCCAAAGGTCATTATGGTTTAGTTTAATAATTGTGACTGTACATTTAAGGACAATTAAAACATTTAAGCAAAAATTATATTAAAAAATTATTTCAGATGCAGCACATTAGGAATGTAATATTCTTTTCTGTATCTATGCCACATGCTATCAAAACCTGAAGGACATCAACAGCTCCAGAAAACTCCTACATTAGCACTTGTAGCACAATCTAAAGAAAGACTCTGCTAAAATAGGTGTCTGGCAGTCCTAACCTCGAGCCCATGGTTACCAGTGGTTAGCAAGTTTAACCTGAGCTGCACATTAGGAAAAGCATAATATTTTAAATTTAAATAAAATAACAAGTACCCTAAAAAGTGCTTAATTTAGAAGAAATAAGCAGATGTTTGATGTATTGCAGACACTTTTCCTTTAGCTGCTAACAGATAGGTAACACAACTATGCGTTGCGAATAGGCTTATACGGTGATCCGTGATGCCTCGCGACTTCGTGCCTCAGTTTCTACGGCTTCAGTGCATCGTGGGTTTTTCAAAAATATTCATCAAAAAAATGAAGAAAAAAAAAAAGGAAATTAAGGTAAAATAGGGGGGGGAAAAAAAGTTAAAAAGTTAAGGAAAATGCCGCAAAACAAAGACAATTCTGCAACCAAAAAAAAAAAAAACCCCAAATAAACAAAAACAACATCAACAAAAAAAAAACAAAAAAAAAAAAAACAACCCAAAACCTCCAACAAAACTACTTACATTTTTATGTGAGGTGCGCATCTGAGTGTGCGCATTCATCTGTATGTGTATTTATATAATATTTACATCTTATGCATTATTTTTGAATGTTTAATAGTTATTATAAGCATTTATAGTGTTGGATATGTATTTATTGATATATATATATATATATATATATATATATATATATATATATATATATATATATATATATATATATATATATATATATATACACATATACATGTACGTATACGTCAGGCAAGGGGGCCGATCCTACAGAAATCGGTGGTGGTGGGTGTCTCGGTCCCAATTAACCGCGGAAAGTGAGGAATCCTTGTAGTGAGAATAATCGAATCATATGAAAGTATGAAAATGCCATTGGTGGGGAGGGGTGTTTTGGTCCCCATTAACCATGGAAAGTGAGGGATCCCTGTACTACAATCAGGCCAAATACAGTATGTATGTAGGAAAAAAAAAAGTTCCCCATACTCAACTGCGATTTGGTGGCAAAATTCAATACATATACTTGACCTATCTGCCAACGAATTAACTGTTACTTTAAACTGCTGAAGGTTTCACTACTTTTGATTAATGTAAATTTAGTTATATGCAATTATTCCACACAAAATGTTAGACTTACTCTGGGGTCAATACCAAGCGTGAGCCCTAAACACTTACATCAATATAGAGTTTGTACTATTATAAATCGTCTATGGAGAAATAAGAAACAATTCATGCGACAAACCTGAAAAGAGTCCAATCTAGAACCCATAAAAAGTGTCCCAGTGTTGTGCAGTACTGGTGTAAGACAATTAAGACCACTTGTGAGGAACTTGTACTTGTACACTGTGTACTTAAATTGCAGATTAATGAAAATAAGACAAACAGCAGGGCAGTTTTTTTCTGTTATCCATGTGCGTCATTGTGTGCAAACACTTTGCTAGTATGCAATCATAGGAATTGTGCAGTGTATACAAGTAAAGGTTTAAAACTGGGACTTCAATATAGACATGCAAGTTAAAAAAATAAATAAATAAGACCGGATTAGCTGAGCTGTGTACACAGTATATGCATATGACGCAGTCAGTACGAATTGAGAACATAAAAGTTGTGTTGAAATATGCATAACATGGTTGGTGGGAACTTGCTTTAGGGATGTGCAAGCACGAGATCAAATATCACATTCATAACCCTGGAACTAAAGAACAATAATCAACAGTCCATGTCTTAAAGGAAAACTCCACCCTGAAACATTAAAATAATGCTCATATTGAATATTTGCGGTGTGCTAAAGAATTTCGGTGCTAATTTGGTATTTCATAGTTGGTATTTGTTATTTAATTCCCGGAGGCGCCAGCAGTTTTGTGCCATGTCGGCACATTAGGGGACACTGTTGTTGTCCACACAATATTATTGCTAATTTCGAATGAGTTTTCAATAGAAAAGCAAATACAACAGTCTCAAGTATATGGGATAACAGTCAGGTTTTTTGTTACCCATTTAAACAATCAGGTAAAATATATCTTTTTATTATTATGATTATACTCTGTGCAATGCATTTGAGAAAACCAGGGCAGAAACAGTGGAGGCCAACATTTGTTTCGTAATATTCAACTCAATACAGAATGTGTCCAGGAAAGGAAACCAGAGGACCCAGAAGAAACCCAAGTCAGCCTGGGGAAATTTTATTTAAATATAAAAAAATGTTTGGGAAAGAGTGAGTGCAAAAGACAAGGCCAAGGACAAGACCAATCAGAATTCAGGGTTTATGTTTATATATTTTGACTGTCCGCGATGAGCTATATCCGAAGAACATTCCTGAATGGCACAAATATTAGCAGTGGGCTATGGATTCAATGGGATAAATCTCACTGAATTTGTGAACTTTGTTATTGAATGTAGGGCGGTGTTTTAAAACGTTTAACCGGTAGTGTATGTTATTAAAACACGTGAAATGTTAGCAAAGCTGAACATGCAATGGTTTGCAAAAGTGTTTATTCACCATGGCCCTTTCCAGTGTCATGTTATAGCCACAACAGTGAATGTATTTTATTGGGATATTAGGTGATAAACAAATAGTGGTGCATCATTGTAAAGTGGACGGGAAATTATCCACGTTTTCCCGAATCTCACAAAATCTTTCATAAATAAAAATCTGAAACGTGTGACATGTATTTGTATTCAGTCGCCATTACTCCAATACTGCTAAATAAAATTCAGTGGAACCAATTGACTTCAGAAGACCCCTAATTAGTAAATCGAATTTACCTGTGTGTAATCTCATCACAGAATATACATAGCTGTTCTGTTAGGGCCTCAGAGTTTTTGTTATAGAACATTAGTGGAAAAAAAATGCACCATGAAGCCCAGTGAACATCAGACAAGTAGGGTTAAGTTACAAAAAAATACCAGGCTTTGAACATCTCATGAAACATATACATAAATGGAAAGAATATGGACATACTGCAAACCTACCAAGACACGGCTGTCCACATAAGCTGATAGGTTCGGCAAGGTTTTTATTCAGGGGTATCGCAGAAAAGGGGGCTGAATACAAATGCATGCCATACTTTTAAGATTTTTTACATGAAAAGATTTTGAAAAATCATCTACAATTTTTCTTCCACTTCACAATGATGGACTACTTTGTGTTGATTTATCACATAAAATTCCAATACAATACTTTATTTTTGTCATTATTTCATGACAAAATGTCGGGAAATTACCGTTTTGTCTCTGCTCCAATAAGCGCCCTGCTCCAATAAGCACACCCCCGGTGTTTTGATCTTGCGTCTAATAACCGCCCATGTGTACTGGGAGCAAAATGGTAGATCAAACTTACCAATTTTATTCAATCAGTCTCTGTAATGGTAAAATGAGGTGTTTACTGCCTGTAAAAGTGAGCTTACACGGTATTTCAAGACCCCCTGCCACTGGGAAATGTCTACAATGTTCATCAGTAACAACACATTTGATTGTTCTGCCGTGCTTTAAAAAACACGAAAATATTTTGCTGTTCTCTTGGTAAATGTCCAACAAGATGAAGAATTATAAACTGCTACAGAAAAACTATGGGATGCTCTGACTGAATGGCGCAATGAGCCAGATACGGACCTATCAGAAAGTGATGAGTATTTTTCACCCAATTCTCCTGCTCACTAACTTCATACATTTAAAGACTTCCTGGCCATGTGCTATTCAACGTGCCATGTGCTAAAGTTGACATTCGTGTTGATTGGTTCAACGTGCCATGTGCTCAAGTTGACATTCATGTTGATTGGATCAATTTTACATCTGGGAGAAATCTTTAAAGGAACAGCACCGGGAGTCTTTTTTTTTCTTATGCTGTTTTCTGTTTATTTTCAGCCTTCAAGTAAGTAATTTGGTTGATACCACAAAATGAAAAAGACAAATACCAGTAAAACTCTTTTATTGTTCTGTTATTATTCATGTTTTCCACCTGTATGGTAATAAGCACTTACCCTTCCACTCTACTGGTAATTAATTTTAATAAGCACCCACCCACTTCAATTTCTTTAAGTGCCCTGGGCGCTTATCACATCGAATACAGTATATGAATACTTTTCTAAGTTACTGTACAATGATTATTTGGATATTTTTCAAATTAGAAAAGTCCAAACAGTCATTAAAGGGGAAGAAAACAAGGACGCTACAGCAACACAATTCACGCAGGATAAGAGAAAGAACATTTACTAATGTTTGACAGGGAAAGAGGAGGAGCTTCCAGCTTTGACACTTCATTTCGGAGATGTCATTGAACATTCATTTCAGATTCTCGAGTTAATTTTCTCATTTTACATAATATATTTTTTTTTTGGATGCCTTTTTAAAATCCAGTTCCTGTGCAAAATAGGTAATTGTGGGGTTTCCTGGAAAAGCACATATTCATCCTGACAAACACAAACTAGATTGGAAGTGAAAGATCTGGACTGCATGCTGGCCATTTCAATACCCGGATCCTTTTCCAACGCAGCCATGTTGTTGTAATTAATGCTGCATGTGGTCTGGCATTATCATATTGAAAAATGCAAAGTCTTCTCTGAAAGAGACGCCATCTAGATGGGAGGATATGTTGTTCTAGAACCTGAATATACCTTTCTGCACTGACGGTGCCTTTCCAGATGTTCAAGCTACCCATGTCACACGCTCTTATGCAACTCCATACCATCACAGATGCAGGCTTCTGAACTGAACACTGGCAACAACTTGGGTTGTCCTTGTCCTCTTTAGTCCGAATGACATGGCATCCCAGTTTTCCATAAAGAACTTTGAATCATGATTCGTCTGACCACAGAACAGTTTTACACTTTGCCACACTCAATTTTAAATGACCCCTGGCCTAAATGACGCCTGAGCTTCTGGGTCCTGTTTAGAAATGGCTTCTTCTTTATACTGTAGAGTTTCAGCTGGCGACGGCAGATTGCACGGTGGATTGTGTTACCAACAATGGTTTCTGGCAGTATTGCTGAGCCCATTCTGTGATTTCCCTTACAGTAGCATTCCTACTTGTGGTGCTGTTTAAGGGCCCGAAGATCACAGGCATCCAGTATGGTTTTACGGCCTTGACCCCTTACGCACAGAGATTGTTCCAGATTCTCTGAATCTTTGGATGATGTTATGCACTGTAGATGATGATCACTTCAAACTCTTTGCAATGTTTCACTTGGAAGCACCTTTCTGATATTGCTCCACTATCTCGCTGTGCAATATTGGGGGAATTGGTGATTCTCTACCCATCATCGCTTCTGAAAGACACTGCCACTCTGAGAAGCTCTTTTATACTCAGTCATGTTGCCAATGACTTTTCCAGCCTCTTATAGCTACCTGTCCCAACTTTTTTGAGATTTGTTGACACAATGAAATTTAAAATCAACATATTTTTCCCTTAAAATGATACATTTTCTCAGTTTAAACTTTTGACCCTGTCGTCTATGTTCTATTCAGAATAAAATATTGAAATTCGGCACTTCCACATCATTGCATTCAGTTTTTATTCACAATTTTTATAGTGTGCCAATCCGGTTTGTAAAACATGTTATTACTAAGATGTCAGCAAGTCATTTAGGGTGAGGTTTTTAATCAGAACTGTCTCTGTGAAATTTCTCAGAACTATCTGCTTTCATTTCACCATATTCATTTTACAATTTATTAAAATGTACAGTCATGCAAACAATACTAAGACATCAAGAAATGCAAAACACCTCATTAACTTCCACCATCTGTAACGCACGCGGTTAAAAGGGAATCTAATAGTGAACGGAGGGCCACGTCCCTGCTGCTGGAGGATGTTTACACTGCATCAGTCATTGACTCTGTTTAGTTCATCATACCACATCTGTACACAAAACTGGGGCATGAAATCATAGTTGATTTCATTGTTAGGATTGAAAATCAACATAAAGTGCATGCTGCAAGCTATAAATTCAATCTAACGTTGTACAGCATTTACTTTTCACACAGAGCTCGATTTAAAAAGCACAAGAAAGGTGTGTACTAGGAGCCTGGATGAAACTGGATAGCTAATGGCGGTACATTCGGAACCCATTAGCCTACTTGTCTGATGTGGCTTTAAGAGCAACTTGTGGCATGTGGTACTTGTTTGCATGGTGCTGGTGCTCTCTCTCTCTCTCTCTCTCTCTCTCTCTCTCTCTCAGAAATCTACTCACGCAAGGACAAATGCACTAATTAAATCCTGAATGAACTTCAAAATACCTAAATCAAACTTGAACCCCAGTACGGAAACCAGCACTACACAACTGTACCACTTGTTCGTGGGAGGATTCTTGTTTAAGACACGTCCATGCAGCTGCTTACCAACGAAAACAATGGCTTCTATTTCAGCATAACAAGGGCACGGAGGGGGGGGGGGTAAAATATTCTCATAAGCCCTGCTGGAAATCTGTAGTCATTAATCTGATTAATGTATACAAGGTGACAGAGTCCTGCAGCAGTTATTTTTCAAAAGCCTGGCTCCATTAATGGAACATGAGAACGTTTCAATGAGTAGTTTTCTGATTTGTCCGTTTGGTTGTTGTGATTTTCCACACATGGTACAAAAACAAAAATGTGTGACCTACTGATTATTGATTTAAAATCTAGTAATATGTTGTGTTTAGTCTTCTTCTTTTACTTCCAGCTGTTCCCTTTCAGGGGTCGTCACAGCGAATCATCTGCCTCCATCTTCATGGAAGTCAGATTAACGATTCGCATGTTTGATTTGGCATAGGTTTTTACGTCGGATGCCCTTCCTGACACAACCCTTTAGCGAGGGGCGGAAACACGCTGACGACTATACAGCTACTCTTGCTTATAATAACAATTAAACATTAAAAAAAATGCATAAGATGTAAATAAAGCATAAATACACACAAATACAGATGTGCACCTCACATACAAATGTAAGTAGTTTTGTTGGGAGGGGGGTTGGGTTGCTTTTTTGTTTGGGTTTTTTTTTTTTTTTTTGCTTAATTGGCCTTGTTTTTGCTGCATTTTCCTTCACCTTTTACCCTATTCTTCCCTAATTTCCTTACTTTTGAATTCGATGACTATTGAAGAAAACCGCAATGCAGTGAAGCTGCATGAATTGAATCGCGAAGTAGCAAGGGACCCCTGTATGTACAAATTCTTGCATTTTAAATTTAGTTATTTAGTTGGTGGACATTATTAAACAGACACGCTCACTGGTACCTTAATGTAGCAGTAGAATTCTTTCGTAATGATGGATATATTAATGGGTGGGTTGAATTTAATAACAGGAAAATCCAGCTTGTTTTTGGCTTTTCATTCGGCAAGCACAGCACGCAAAACAATGACTGAAAAACAAGTATTTATTCCGTAAGATTATGTTGTACGTGGAGTGGACATTTTAAAGTTTATCTTATTTCCTTCCCGTGGGGGAAAAGCACTAAATTCATTTCCCCCCTTTTTAGTAAGTTCGATATTTAATGGTGTATGTTTATACAGTGACATGAAGGTAGTGGGATTCTTCTGAACCGTTTAATGTTCTGGTTATTCATGCATTAATTTTCTAAATCGCTTTATCCTAATTCGGGTGGTGGCGAGGTTAGTACCCATCTTAGCTGACGCTCGCCAGGCCGTTGTAGGGGAGAAACACGCTGATGGCGATGAGGCTACTCTTGACGAAAGTCAGCAATGGTTCTTTTACATGAACATCTCACCATAGACAGTGAGAGACATAGCCGGCCTTTGGTAACCCAGTTAGCTGCACTGGAGGGACAGTGAGTGACAACCTTGTAGAGAGTGGGACTAGAATCCCCAACCACAGGATCAACGATCCAGCACCTTTTCCCACCAATCCACCATAAATACGTTGTGTTTAATGATATACAAAAATAAGAATTTTCAAATCAGCTTATTCAAAGTGCATCCATTTCATTTTATTATTCATTACTAGCCTTGACTGTAGAAAACACAAAAGCCATGCAGCACAACAGCCGCAATACAAAATCCTGATCTGAAGCCAGCACAGTTCATACAATTCCAACAGGACGAAGGGAAAACCCAAAAACTCAATATCAGAAGGACTGTGTACTCCAGCAACCTCCGGGTTGTGTGCTTCATCAACTCTTGATCAACAGACGTCAAGCAGTACAGAGAACGTTAGACAAATACATTGCACATCATAGTCCCACCAAGCAACTTACCCAATATCTGATGAAATGCTATGGGTTAGTAATGCCTCTGTCCAGGTACGCTGCCTGTACAGTGGCCCTGCAAGAAATGGGAGAGTGAGCTGTTAGAGAGCGAACAGGAGAAGCAGAAGCTTGTCATGCCGAGTTAAAAGAGGTAGCGAGTTAATATAAGTCCTGACACCCAAAGGTGGCACATTCCAAGCCCCAGAGTCAAATGCTGCACATAGAAAAGTTAGAAAAGCCATTATAGCAGCACAGTGGAAAACTACGCCCCAGAATACACAGTTAATACCGCCGTAAAAGTAGATATCAGTCCGCACCCGAATTTAAACCAAATGGCTCAAGTTTATTCTAGATGACTAGGATGGAAATGGAAAAGAAATAAGAGTACGTCCCCTTTTGATATGGTTTTAGTATTTTTGAAAAGCTTTTAAGGAATTCTGGAGGCAGCCTCAACCTAAAGGTCAGAGAACTGGCTTTGGGATCGAAATATTGCTGGTTCGATTCCCAAACCAGCAGGAAAAATGTGTGCAGTGGGGGACTGAGCAACACCTTCCTTTCCTCCATATTAGTGGCTGAAGTGCCATTGAGAAAGGCGCCGAAGACCCAACTGTTCTCCGGGCACCCCAATGCTTGTGGCAGGACACTGCTTCGAGTGTGTGCTGACTGCCCAACAACGAAACACCTTTCGGGTTCAGACTGGAGAGGCCACAGGTACTGATCCCACCCTTCCAGGTCACACTATCGTTGCCCACATGGACAGTGAAGTCTCCCAAGACAAAGAGTGAGTCTCCCGGGGGGAGCGTTTTCCAACACACCCCCTATAGACTCCAAGAAGGGTGGGTACTCTGAACTGTCATATGGTGCATAAGCACAAACAACAGTCAGGATCCGTCCCTCCACCCAAAGATGGAGGGTAGCTACCCTTTCGTCGACTGGGAAGAACCCCAAAGTGTGGGCACCGAGACGGGGGGCAACAAGGATGCCCATACCAGCTCAGTGCCTCTCCACATGAGCAACTCCAGAATGGAATAAGGTCCAGCCTCTCTCGGGATGGGTGGTCCCAGAGCCCAAGCTATGCACTGAGGTGAGTCCAACTATATCTAATCGGTATCTCTCCACCTCACGCAAAAGCTCAGGCTCCTTCCCCGAGTGGTGACATTCCAAGTCCCAAGAGTCAGAGTCAGTAGCTGAGGATCGGTCCAACAGAACCCATGCCTTCGGCTGCCACCCAACCCCATAGCCCCTCCCACAGGGGTTGGGTCCATGGGTGGACGGACCCATGTCTCCTTTTCAGGCTGGGTCCAGCCGGGCTCCATGGGCAGAAGTCCAACCTGCAGGCACTCGCCTTCAAGCCCCACCCCCAGGCCTGGCTCCAGGAAGGGACCTTGTTGACCCACATCTGGACAAAGGAAACAGTGTCCTTGTTTTTTGTTTCTTCATAGAGGTCTTTTGAACCGCACTTCATTTGGACCTTCATCTAGGACCTGTTTGCCTTGGGTGACCCGACCAGGAGCATAATACCCCCGTCAACATGGCCCTAGGATCATTAGGACACGCGGACCCCTCCACCACGATAAGGTGGTAATTCAAAGAGGGACTCTAGTAATTAAAATTAAATTAAAATCTACCAATAATATACATTATGGGTGGCACAGTGGCTTAGAAGTTAGCACATGCACCTCACAGAAAGAAGGTCGTGGGTTTGATTCCCAGCTCGAGCGTTTGTGTAGAGTTTGCACGATCTCCTTTTGCTTGCGTGGGTTTCCTCCGATTACTCCGGTTTCCTCCCACAGTCCAAAAACATGCAGAGTAGATTAATTGGCTGTTCCAAATCACCTCTAGGTGAGAGTATGAATGGTTGTGAGTGTTTGCCCTGCGAAGGCCTGGTGAGCTGTCCAAGGTGTATCCTGCGTTCCCCCAAAGTCGGGTGAGATGTGTGCCCCTAACTAGAATTAAGCATTTGATTAAACAAATTAATAAATTTAATTATCTTGTAAAGAATGTATTAAAGGAAACTGAATAAATAAGATGCATGCTATGAAAAAATATACAAGATAACAATGGATTATGAGATAGAATTCTTCAAAAATCCATCATTTTTGGTTTCAAGTACCATCAGTGCATCTAACTGTTCCGGGTGAAAGTATCGGAGTCTTATTCTAAAGAAATGTTCAATCATCCTCCGGCTCCATTCAGGACAATTCCCACCGGACACTGTGGGCAATGACAGAAATATAACTCCATAATACTTGGACATTTCTATGATACACAATGTGTATCACAGTAATATATACAGATACATTTACACACTGGCAGCAACTACGCAGTTTTCAAATTTAAAATAGTTTTAAATATATATACATTCTAAATACAATATAAATTCAGCAGCTCATAATTTCTGAAAAAGAAACACAAATGCTGTTTATAAAAAGAAATTAATAAAAACACTTACAACACAACACCTTATTATATGCATTGTCCCACCCTGCCCCAAGCTGGTTTTCAAAATACAGTGATCACGCGCTACTTCATGCTTCAGTGCATCACGGGTTTTTAAAAATCGTCAAAAAATTAAAAAAAAATAAGGAAATTAAGGAAAAGTAGGGGAAACGTTGAGGAAAATGTTGCAAAACAAGGCCAATTATGCATAAAAAGAAACCCCAAACAAACAAACAAACAAACAAATAAACAAACAAAAAAAAACCCCAACAAAACTACTTACATTTTTATGTGAAGTGCGCATCTGTGTGTGTGTGCGCATGCGTATGCATGTGTATTTATATTTTATTTACATCTTATGCATTATTTTCGAAGATTTGTTATTATAAGCATTTATAGCGTTGAATACGTATAACTTGATATTATATACACACATACATGTACGTATACGTCAGTCAGGGGGGGTTGATCCTACTTATTAATAATAATACTACACACCATGTTAAAACCAGATGTTTGGTTTTTTTTAATCATGACAGATAATTGAGCTCTACACACACGAGAGCATATGCAAAGTTGTATAATGAAGTCTCTCTAAACCCATTTAACAATTTTAGTATATACTACATGATAACATAATCAAAACACAAAACATATTTTCTTTAACAAAACATTTACACCATTACAAAGGCAGGTCAGGTGAGGTCTGTGCACTCCAACTCATAGCCACCAGCATCTGTTTAGCCTGCTCATTCAAAGTTTAGTACATACTTGACTGCAATGTAATGAATCTACACTCTGTAACTGTGTGTTAATGTACATCATTTTATACACTACACAGAAACACAAGAAAATCTAACCTCAAAAACGTTTATATGTTTATTTCCCTATTTTAAAGCATAATAATGACACTACCAGCTCCAAGTGACCATGACAAACTGTAAGCGCCTGTCATTTTGATTCAAGCAATATATTTTATTCCCAAAATAGTGGACCAATCAGATAGCACTCTTGCTATGTAGTACAGTATAAAGTATCCTAGATCCATGACAGCACTGATAAAAGTATGTATTATACAAGTTATTGGTCTCAATTCATTTTTCATTCCCCATTTATTATATAAACACAGATAAATACAAGCTGCATTTAGTTACACAGGGTAAAGTGCTGGGAACTTGTGTGAAGATACGTGCTTAAAACGGTTAACTTAGGCGTCGTCAAACAACCAGTCCACACATGCACATATGTTCTATAAAGAACTGGAATAGAAGCAACAACAAAAAAGTTAGACAACACCCAATCATCAATATGACTTCTTAAAACCTAGTATTTTCAATGATTTTAAAAATATATGTATTGTTTGGGTAAACCTATATACAGTACAGGTATATATAAAGCTGACAAAAATAAAGCCATGTTTGACTTTAAGAGCTCAAAAGCAACATAAAGCACCCCCCCAACCTGACGCTTCCATGTAACACCCATTTAACCTTGATTATGTCACATCACTGATGGCACTTCCAGCATTCCTGATCTGTCAGGTCTAAACATGCTTCTCGAGTTTGTCTCAGAGTACACAGGCCTTCACAGTGTGTAGGAGCAGAAACTTGTTTCCTCTTCACACATTCGACTCTGGGATATATGATTATTCCCTTACACACAGTGGTTTATGGCGGAGTAGTTAATTCTTTTTTACTAGTGGGGGGGGAAAAGAAGAAGGAATTCCCACCTGTTGTCAGGGATCCCGTACTTAGAGTTGTGATGTCACACTCTGCAGTCATGGAAAATGCCTTATATGAAAGCAATGCTAAGCGCTTCAAGAATTTGTAATCACAAACTCTATTTCTTTTTTAAAGCTTTACGGTTAAAATAATCTTTCATGGTGTTGTCAGTTTTTTGTCTCTGCACCAATGTTTTTGTGCAGGGAAGATAATTTTTAGGCCCGATTTTTTCCTCCCCCTCCATTTGGCTCTGCTCACCAGCAGCTAACCACACACAGTACTCTACAAAATACAAATACAGGGATCGCTCACTTTCCGCGGTTAATTGGGAGCGAGCTCCAACCAGGACTGCCGAATTCCGCAAAGTAGGATCGACCCCCCTGACTGACGTATACGTACATGTATGTGTATATAATATCAATAAATACATATTCAACGCTATAAATGCTTATAATAACAATTAAACATTCAAAAATAATGCATAAGATTTCAATAAAATATAAATACACACACATACAGACTCGCACGCACACAGATGCACACCTCACATAAAAATGTAAGTAGTTTTGATGGGAGGGTTTTGCATAAATTGGCCTTGTTCTGTGGCATTTTCCTTATCTTTTCCCCTTATTTTCTAATTCAATGAATATTTATAAAAAAATTAATTAATTTTAAAAAATGATGCACTTAAGCCGTATCAATTGAAGCGCGACATAGCGAGGGATCCCTGTACAGATATAAAAACTAAACACTGTCATGATTAATCTTATCAGACTTTCTGCTATGATAAAATAATTTTGTTTATACTGATTTTAAATGTCTGTTAGATCCAAAAAATAGTAATAAAGAAAATTTAGGTCTATGCAACATAGTGGTATAGTGATTGTACATCCGTCTCACAGCAGGACAGTCCTGGGTTTCAGTCCCCGGCTCGGGCGTTTCTTTGTAGAGATTGCATGTTCTCGCCATGCTGACTTGGCTTTCCTCCAGGATATGTGCAAGTCTGAGTGAGTATGTGTATTGCCCTGTGATGGTCTAGTAAGCCATCCAGGGTGGACTCTTCCTTCACCCATTGTCAACCCCAGTAAGTGAATGGAAATAGGTAGTTCGGCAAATAAGTACAGTGAGTCGTCAACTTACGACCACTTTTGGTTCCGGTAGACCGGTCGTAAAGCGATCTGGTCATATGTCAACTTTCCATCCAAATACACTCAAGACAAACAAAAACAGATGAATAAATCTCACGCATTTAAATCTATACATCTATTTTCAATGCCACGTCACTATGGCACGCAGCGGAGAGCCAATCCTTTCTGTACTCCAGTTCTGGGCGGGTCCGATACCTTCAAACTCTAATTTTATTGGATTATAACAACAGCCACAGACTGCGCGTGTTGTTTTTGAGTAAAGAGATAAATTTCCCTCGTTTTGATCAGCTCATTTCCACAAAGCCAAGCACAGCTGTCAAGCAAACACAAATTGACAGACATGGAAAAACTTCAACCCGCAGAGCAGCTGATTGCCAAAACTTGGGACGCGCTTCCTGTCACATAAACACTGCAGCGTATGAGTCCAATAAAATTAGAGTTTCAAGGTATCGGACCCGCCCACACACAAAGGATTGGCTCTCCGCTTCGCGCCACAGTGACGTGGCATTGAAAGTAGATGAATAGATTTGCTCTGAGCAGTTAGAAAGTGAAGCTGCATCATCTCCTGCTTGGCCTTTTAAGATGCTGGCGCTGCCGGCAGCCCAACCAACTGTCGTACGCAACACTCGCACTGCACTGCCATGAATCATGCTTCACGACTTTTGCGGTCGTAAAGTCGATCAGACGTAACTCGCATGGGTCGTAAGTTGACGTCTCACTGTATAAAAATGTAGGTTTGAAAGCAGGCAAGATCTTAGCGTGACAGCCGTGTAGATGCTTTGATCAGAGAAATAAAGATGAAACGTGTTATGTGTTTGATAAAAACACTTGAGGGACATGCTCCGATATGAAAATAATGAGTGGTGCGACACATCCTGAGGCCAAGAGACGTTACTGATATCACCCCAGAGTTTAACTGTTTATCTGTAACAGCAAGTTCCAAAGTATTAAAGCCATCTAATAGCACAGAAGTTAATGGCTTTTACTAACTTATTAAACAGATTGTTTTTTTTAAACATTTATAGTTATTATTTACTACTCAGAAGTTAATTTTTTTCACATCTTTGCTTTTAGAGTCGACTGAGACAGGTGCCAGTCTCCCCACAACCCGAATTAGGATTATACAGCTTTGAAAATGAATGAAGGAAAAGTCTAATTTTAGTGTGCCTTTTTCTTTAGGTGCTCATGTAGTACAGTGATCCCTCGCTACCTCGCGCTTCATTTTCTGCGGCATTTTCAAAACTATTCAACCAAAAAATTTAAAAATAAGGAACTTAAGGAAAAATAGGGAAACGTTAAGGAAAATGTCACAAAACAAGGCCAATTATGTGCAACAAAAAAAAAAAAACCCACCAAAAAACAAACAAAACCAAAAAACAACCCAACAAAACTACTTACATTTTTATGTGAGGTGTGCGCACGTGTCTGTATGTGTATTTATATTTTATTTACATGTTATGCATTATTTTTGAATGTCTAATATTTGTTATTAGCATTTATAGCATTGAATATTTATTTATTGATATTATATACACATATACATGTACGTATACGACAGTCGGGGGGGGGGGGGGGGTCGATCCTACTTCGCGGAAATCGGTGGTCGTGTGTGGGGGCGGTGTCTTGGTCGCCATTAACTGCAGAAAGTGAGGGATCCCTGTATATAATAAAAACAATTATTCACTTCAGGCTTGGAAGATGTTGCTACTATGAACATCTCCCTCAAGTGTTCCATCCTGCAGTATAAACAGTATACCAAATCTCTACCAGCAGACAATTTATACAATGAAGTCGGAATATACGTTAATGCCGCTCATCCCTATTTAGAAGCGATAACTTCGATACATGCGTTCATTCATTTTCTCAACAGTTTAATCCCAATTAGGGTTGCAGGTAAGGTAATGCCCATCACTGCCGACTCCGGGCGAGAAAGGGGTACACTCTGGACACCTCACCAAGCCATTGCAGGGCCATCATTCACACAACCATTGACACTCACACTAGTATTTGGAATAGCCAATTAATCTAATGTGCATGTTTTAGGACCTTGAGAGGAAACGCACACAAGCATGGGGAGAACATGCAAACTCCACACAGAAACACCCAAGCTGGGAATCGAACCCAGGACCTTCTGGCTGTGATGTTGACATGCTAAACACTACACCACCGTGGCACCTAACTTTAATACAGGTTGACATTCAATCATCTTCTAAGACAAACCATGATAATGGAGTTAACTAGACAGTGGAGGATCTGATTATTCTCAGAAACGTGTTGTGTGATGCAACATCACAATATGCGTGTTATAATGGTCACATTACCATTTCCTTGCAGTTTAAAGCAAAAGCCAGAAAGCGCATGCTTGTGCCTGCGGTGTACACGGCATTGATAGTAGGTTACTGGACGTAGGACAAAAGCCCCTTTGTTTTTGACATGCCCAAAAAGGGGACTCAAAGGCCAGTGTGCTTTCGAGAGGAGGGTAAACTGAGCAGATCCAGAGGCCAAACACTGAGCTCTTTGATATTTGTTCCTGCTTCATGGAAAACAAGTAGACACAAACAAATATGGAGAATAGAATAGCAAACTCAAGCAGTGGTGGCCTGCCTGGTGGTAAAAGGTGCTGAATCGCTTATCCTGAGCTTGGGGGTTCGAGTCCCTATCGCCACAAGGCTGTCACTGTCCCCCCCCCAGTGCAGCTAACTGGCTTATCAAAGGCTGGCCATGTCTCTCACTGTCTATGATGAGAGGCTGTAAAAGAACCATTGCTGACTTTCGGCAAGAGTAGCTGCATAGCCGTCAGCGTGTCTCTGCCCTGCGATGGCCTGGCGAGTGGTCCATGGTGTACTCTGCCCTCGCCTAGAATCGGCCGAGATGGGCGTCAGCCTCCCTGTGACCCTAATTAGGATTACGCAGTTCAGAAAATTAATGAATGAATAAAATTATTGACCAGAACAATATCAACAAGGGGCTGCTAGAAAGAAAAGAATTTGAGCAGGTACAGGCCGAGCTTCAGGATTTGCCTGTCTTCAAAGAATGCATGTCTACTAAAAATAATAAGTAAATACAGGAATCCCTCACTTTCCATGGTTAATTGAGACTGGGATCCCCCCACGACCGTCAAATTCCGCGAAGTAGGATCAACTGTATCACATATACGTACATGTATATGTATATATAAGTACACATTCAATGCTATAAATGCTTATAATAACAAACATTCAAAAATAATGCATAAGATGTAAATAAAATATAAATACACACAAATACAGACGCGCACAGATGCGCACCTCACATAAAAATGTAAGTAGTTTTGATGGGGGGGTTTTGGGTTTGGTTTTTTTTTTTTGTTTGTTTAGGGGTTGTTTAATAATGTTTTTATAATTGGAAATATTTTGCAGCATTTTCCTTAACTTCACCCCTATTCTTCCTTAATGTCCTTATTTTTTAATTTGATGAGTATTTATATTAAAAAAAAAAAAAAACCGCGACGCACTAAATCCGCATGAATTGAAGCGCGAAGTAGCGAGGGATCCCTGTAATAGTAGTAACGATAGTAGTAGTAATAACAAAAAAACTAAATTCTTAAAATGTTTAAGCCTTTAAAGGCCACAACAAGAAATAAAAAGCTATGAATAAGGGTTCACTGTCACCATTGTTGAGCCCTTGAGCAAGGCCCTTGATTGCTCATTGTATAAAAATAATTGTAAGTTGCTCTGGATAAGAGCATCTACCAAATGCTGTAAATGTAAGAATACAACAAATCAGTAAAATTCAACACACGCGCACACAAAAAAAATGATAAAAACAGTTAACCAGAACATGGGCAGTGGTGGCCTGGTGGTAAGGTGCTGGATTACTGATCCCGAGGTTGAGGCTACAGCCCCACTGTCACCGGGTTGTCACTGCTGTCCCCACAGTGCAGCTAACTGGGTTACCAAAGGCCGGCCATGTCTCTCACTGTCTGTGGTGAGCGGTTCATGTAAAAGAACCATTGCTGACTTTCGTCAAGAGTAGCATCATCGCCATCAGCGTGTTTCTCCCCTACAACGGCCTGGCGAGCGTCAGCTAAGATGGGTACTAACCTCGCCACCACCGAATTAGGATAAAGCGATTTAGAAAATTAATGCATGAATAACCAGAACATTAAACGGTTCAGAAGAATCCCACTACCTTCATGTCACTGTATAAACATACACCATTAAATATCGAACTTACTAAAAAGGGGGGAAATGAATTTAGTGCTTTTCCCCCACGGGAAGGAAATAAGATAAACTTTAAAATGTCCACTCCACGTACAACATAATCTTACGGAATAAATACTTGTTTTTCAGTCATTGTTTTGCGTGCTGTGCTTGCCGAATGAAAAGCCAAAAACAAGCTGGATTTTCCCGTTATTAAATTCAACCCACCCATTAATATATCCATCATTACGAAAGAATTCTACTGCTACATTAAGGTACCAGTGAGCGTGTCTGTTTAATAATGTCCACCAACTAAATAACTAAATTTAAAATGCAAGAATTTGTACATACAGGGATCCCTTGCTACTTCGCGATTCAATTCCTGCTTTGCGGTTTTCTTCAATAGTCATCGAATTCAAAAGTAAGGAAATTAGGGAAGAATAGGGTAAAAGGTGAAGGAAAATGCAGCAACAACAAGGCCAATTAAGCAAAAAAAAAAAACCCCAAACAAAAAAGCAACCCAACCCCCCTCCCAACAAAACTACTTACATTTGTATGTGAGGTGCACATCTGTATTTGTGTGTATTTATGTTTTATTTACATCTTATGCATTTTTTTAATGTTTAATTGTTAGTATAAGCATTTATAGTGTTGAATATGTATTTATTGATATTATATACACGTGTACGTATACGTCAGTCGGGGGGGATGGGGGTTGATCCCACCTCGCGGAATTCGGTGGCCTCAGGGGGGGATCTTGGTCCCAATTAACCAACGAAAGTGAGGGATCCCTTTTATAGGCCACACCTCTTTATATAAGCCGCATTTGCCCCAATTAACCGTAGAAAGTGAGGGATCCCTTTATATAGGCCGCACCTCTTTATAAGCCGCATTTGTATGTCCCATTCTTATGCTTCTTGCTAGAGCACCGCTTAAAGGCCGTTATCCCATAAAAAAAAATCTATAGATTAGCCACATCATTGTTTAAGCCACAGGGTTCAAAGAGTGTGAAAAAAGTAGCAGCTTCTAGTCCGGAAATTACGGTAAACTGTGCACTGTTAAGGTGATTTTAGTATGTACTTCAGAGAAACAAGAAAAATAAGATTTTTCAGGTTAATGGTTCATTTTAAAGTGTGATGATAATAATGCCACCTGCTTGAAATGTGAAAAACTGTACATCTATCATTATGACTCATTGGCTTCTTAGAATAATGTTTTAATGTCACCTAATGGCAGACCAATCAGACCGCTCTGCTTCCTTGTGGTAGATACTAATTGGTATTCATCTACCACAAGGAGTGTTTCCGCAGCAGGTTTAGAAGTATTTTGATATCTTTCCTGTGACAGGTCTTTACCGTGTCACAAGATTGCCATATTTTGTTGAAACAGGAAATAAATAATTCCCACTGTATGATTCTAAAAGCATATCATTCAAATTTGTCACACTGGGACACAAAAGAATTTGTTCTTAGCATAATTTTTTCAAGAAATTTGGTATTTATGAAACTTTGGAAAATAAAAATATTTGTATCCCACTCATGCTCCAATGATTATTGCATTGTGATGCCAACTTCTATTTATTTACTGTTGTCATTATTAGCTAAATGCTCTGCAGTCACAAATAAAGGGGAAAACCTGATGATTTTTCCAAAATTTTGACCCATAAAAGTTGTGACAGTGTTGAGAAGCTGAATCAGCTGGTATCAGTGTGTCAAATGCACAGGTTTTTGCAGATATTTTTGTGGGGTTTTTTGGGCACGATGGCATCATGACATGCTTGGCCTTCTGATTAACCGACCTTTCCACAGTCGTAGCTCTGCCTATCCCGGTGTGCTTCCTATTATACCAAGCATGCAGCTTTCAGGTTAAAAGGCAGCCAAATAGAAGAGAATAGTCACAGGGAACAAGAAGGACCATAAATGGGAGGATGTAGTGAAAATGCTTTGCAGTCTGTGCTCTCCCCGGCTCTCTCTTATAGTTATGGGGGGGGTTTGACTGAAGAACACAAAAAATCAAGAAAATGCACCAAGACAGACTCATATTTTAAGAGAAAATAAATGCTGTGTTATAAAGAATGAAAGTTCTGCTGGTGTGTAAATTCAGTTCTCATCACTCTCCTCTAGGAAAAATAACATTTCTATATTTTTTTGTTAAAGTACAGGGATCCCTCGCTACGTTGCGCATCAATTCATGTGGCTTCTTTTGTTTTTTTTTAATATTCATCGAATTAAAAAATAAGGAAATTAAGGAAGAATAAGGGAAAAAGTTAAGGAAATTGCTGCAAAAACAAGGCTAATTCTGCACAAAAAAATAAAACCCTAAACAAACAAAACAAAAAACAACCCAAAACCTCCCATCAAAACTAGTTACATTATTGTGAGGTGCGCATCTGAGTGCGCTGCATGCATGTGTATTTATATTTTACTTACGTCTTATGCATTATTTTTAATGTTTAATTGTTATTATAATCATTATAGCATTGGGTATGTATTTATTGATATTATATACACATATACAGGTACGTATACATCAGTTGGGTGATCCTACTTCGTAGAATTCGATGGTCGCGTGGGGATCCCGGTCCGAATTAAGTGTGGAAAGTGAGGGATCCCTGTTCTGTATTATCACAATCTCGTGCTTTCAGCTGTCTGTGCACTTTTATGGGAATAACTACATGCAATTGAACGGAGTTGGAAACAACGTTAATACTTCAACACGTGTCTGCGCAAATGCAAAGAATACTCAAGGTTTTGCTTACACTGCCATTTACATACCATTTTATGAACTGGACATTATATAAGGGAAACTACAAATTTTTCCTTAATGTTTTTAAGGATTACCATAAAATAAGGATTAGCATGTTCCAGGACTCCTGTGTAGTGCAACAGGAAGGCATCATCTAGAGATTAGTGTTTTAAATCCTGATCATATCTCAGCCATCCATAGCCAGGAGCTCCAGCTTGCAAAACTTGGACATATTTTCAAGGATGAAAAAAAAAGCTTGCCACATTTTCCTAAATTGTCCGAGTGGTGGAACGCTGTCATAAGCCATGTAATAGTAGCAGTGGTTTCAGTAATTATGCCTTCTAAGACCGCGAATCCCACGCTTTTCTTGACATTAAAATGTGCTCCAAAATCAAACCTTCAGACAGCTTTGAAATATACTGCATCTTACAAAATGCATTTATACCTCACCAATCAAATAATACTACAATTATTCATCCGTTCATTTTTAAAAGCCAGTTAATCCTAATTAGGATCACTGGGAGGCTGGCACCCTTCTCGACCATCTCTGGGCGAAGGCGCGGTGCACCCGGAACAGTTCGCTAGGCCACTGCAGGACCGACACATATTCTCACCAATAGGGGCAATTTGGAGCAGCCAGTCAGCCTACTGTGCATGTTTCATGGGCTGTGAAAGTAAACCGAAATACCTGGAGGAACCCCAAGCAAACACAGGGGTGGGGAGGGGGGTATGCAAACTCCACACAGAAACACCCTAAGCCCGTTAATCAAACCCGGGACCTTCTTGCTGTGAGGCAAACATGTTACTGCGCCAACCACTGTTTCACAAATAATATTACAGAAAATGATTAACTCTTACTTAGACTGGTATTTAGCAAGCCCCACACACACACACACACACACACACACACACACACACACACACATATGGAGGGCTGCGATTGTTCAGCATGATTATCAGGGCACAAGGAAACATTTGATAATTTGGGTAGTCTGAGGCAAACATGCTTTGTCTTGCAGGTTTTCTGTGATATCAGTTTTCAAAGATCAATATCGTGAAATCAATTATCAGACAATATATTATGGAAGAATCAAAAAACTGAGTTATTCATTTTATCCTTTCATGCAGGGAGGAACAACAGTTACAATCATCAGGAATTCATAATGCAGAATTAGACAGTGTGTGTGTGTGTGTGTGTGTGTGTATATATGCATGATGTGTAGTGTGTATGTATGTATATGGTGTGTAGTGTGTAAATGGTGTGTAGTGTCTGTGTGTATAAGCTGCGTGTATGGTGTGTAGTGTGTCTGTGGTGTGTGGTGTATAAGGTGTGTAGTGTGTGTGGTGTATAAGGTGTGTAGTGTGTGTGGTGTATAAGGTGTGTAGTGTGTGTGGTGTGTAGTGTACTTGTGGTGTACAAGATGTATAGTGCATGTGTGGTGTATAAGATGTGTAGAGTGTGTGTGGTGTATAAGATGTGTAGAGTGTGTGTGGTGTATAAGGTGTGTAGTGTGTGTGGTATATAAGGTGTGTAGTGTGTGTGGTGTATAAGATGTGTAGTGTGTGTGGTGTATAAGGTGTGTAGTGTGTGTGGTGTATAAGGTGTGTAATGTGTGTGGTGTATAAGGTGTGTAATGTGTGTGTGGTGTATAAGGTGTGTAATGTGTGTGTGTGGTGTATAAGGTGTGTAATGTGTGTGTGTGGTGTATAAGGTGTGTAATGTGTGTGTAGTGTGTGGTGTATAAGGTGTGTAATGTAAGGTGTAGTGTGTGCGTGGTGTGTAAGGTGTGTAGTGTGTGTGTGTGTGTGGTGTATAAGGTGTGTAGTGTGTGGTGTATAAGGTGTGTAGTGTGTGTGTGTGGTGTATAAGGTGTGTAGTGTGTGTGCGTGTGGTGTATAAGGTGTGTAGTGTGTGTGCGTGTGGTGTATATGGTGTGTAGTGTGTGTGCGTGTGGTGTATATGGTGTGTAGTGTGTGTGTGCGTGTGGTGTATATGGTGTGTAATGTGTGCGTTGTATAAGATGTGTAGCGTGTGTGGTGTATAAGGTGTGTAGCGTGTGTGGTGTATAAGGTGTGTAGCGTGTGGTGTATAAGGTGTGTAGTGTGTGTGGTGTATAAGGTGTGTAGTGTGTGGTGTATAAGGTGTGTAGTGTGTGTGTGTGTGTGTGGTGTATAAGGTGTGTGGTGTATAAGGTGTGTAGTGTATAAGGTGTGTAGTGTGTGTGTGTGTGGTGTATAAGGTGTGTAGTGTGTGTGGTGTATAAGGTGTGTAGTGTGTGTGGGTGTATAAGGTGTGTAGTGTGTGTGGGTGTATAAGGTGTGTAGTGTGTGTGTGTGTATGTGGTGTATAAGGTGTGTAGTGTGTGTGTGTGTGTGTGTGTGTGGTGTATAAGGTGTGTAGTGTGTGTGGGTGTATATGGTGTGTAGTGTGTGTGGGTGTATAAGGTGTGTAGTGTGTGGTGTATAAGGTGTGTAGTGTGTGGTGTATAAGGTGTGTAGTGTGTGTGGGTGTATATGGTGTGTAGTGTGTGTGGGTGTATATGGTGTGTAGTGTGTGTGGGTGTATATGGTGTGCATGTGTTTGTTTTCTCTCCAGTCTGATGCAAACATTATAAGCTGCGCCATTACCGTGAAGCGCGCATGAATCTGGGATATTATATTATATTATATATTATATTATATTATGAGATCAGATCCTGGATTCAAGCTGCAGGCAGAACACGAATAAATCTCTCATTCTGATGATTGGGTCTCAGTGTAAACTCAATTATTCCAATTTAATTCAAACCCACTTACTTGGAAGTTCCCGGTCAGGGAAACGCTGAACAGCACGAGTTGTGAAAACGATGAAAGGAAAACGAGGAGGTTTGGGTTTTGTTATAGTCTGCAGCACAGCAATAAAAAATAAAAAATAAAAAAAAAATCAATCCGTTTATAGGAGAAAATATATAATCTGCAAAAAGATGCAAAAGAAAAAAACGAAAAAGAAAAAAAAACTCCAATGCGTGTTGGAAGTGCGTTCAGGGGCCTTGTGTTTCTGCCATGGTAACGAACCTACACCGGAACCGACGATATCCAACAGGCATCAAGACTCGGGATCATCCAAAGCGTTCCAGTGAGCAGCTGCACGCGCGAGCCTCACCCACACCGACAGCAAACGCACCGATCAGCACAAAACAGCGAATCGACACCCGGATCGGACCTGCAGTCCGCACCGCACTCCCCCGGCGACGTGATCAGACGACGTGGCTCACAGCATGATGCCCATTGATCCAATTACAGGAATTAACCACTCCGAGTTTCTTCCAGTGGGGGGGGGGATACAACAGGCTCGGGATGACGGCGCTACATCTGTCCGGTCCGGCGCGCGCACCGTTTCTTTCTCCGTTATCAACAAGCCACGAGTGAACTAACAGCCAGAGTTACAGTCCTTGATAAACACCCAACACGCAGGATACTCCTCACTACGATTTAGCAACAGGCAAACCTTCAAAATGTATACAAATGTAACAGCGACCCCTGGAGGTGAACAGTAAAGGCGGGTGCTGGGACCCAAACCGACCACACGCACGCGCGCGCGCCGCGCCGCGCACTGGGAGGTGAGTCATGATTCACTTCATTGACTCGATTCTTTCATTTCGGATCCGCCCTACTTCTGAATCATCTGATAACCAGCACCACAAATCACAGACATAAACAAATACTCACAATCACACCTCATCAAATTAGAATAGCCACGTGACCGAATGCGCACGGCTTTGTACCGTTGGATGAAAGCACCCTAAGAAAACCAGAACATGTAAGCTTCATACCTAGTGGGTGAACCGAGTGTTGTGGGATTTGAGCACAGGAGCACCATATTGTGAAGCAGTAATCATGACCAATGAGCCATCTTACTGCCTATTTGTCCATTCGTTCACTTTCTGTACCACTTAATCCTAATTAGGGTCGCAGGGAGGTCTGGTGCCCATCTCAGCCGACTCTGGGCGTCTAGGCATCTTCCCAGGCAATTGCAGAACCAACACACACACACACACACACACACACACAAAACCATTCACACTCACACACACACACACACACACACCTAGGGAAGATCTGGAACAGCCAGTTAGCCTACTGTGCATCTCTTAGGAATGTGGGAAGAAACTGAAGTTATCTGGAGGAAACCAACGAAGCACAGGGAGAACATGCCAACTCCAAACAGAAGCGGGTCCTCAAACTCAGGACTTTGTTGTTATGAGACAGATGTGCTGACCCCTGAGCAACCGTGCTGCCTAATTGTGCTCTATTTGTGTTTTATTTCTTTGATTTTATTGCTCATGTTTGTACTTTTTAATCTCCCTCACATTATTTTCTGAACTTGTATCTTCCTCCTTTTACTGGGCAGTGCTGGCCTGGTGCTAAAAGGTGCTGGATCACTGATCCTCGGGCAGACACATTCCAGCCTGGGTCTTGAACCCTGGACATTGTTGCTGTGATGCAGACGCTCTGATCCCTACACTACCATGCCACCATTATTATTATTATTATTATTATTATTATTATTATTATTATTATTATTCTCCAGTGCAGCTAACTGGGCTATCAAAGGCTGGCCGTGTCTCTCACTGTCTGTGGTGAGCGGTTCATGCAAAAGAACCATTGCTGACTTGCGTCAAGATTAGGCTGCATAGCCGTCAGTGTGTTTCTGCCCTGTGATGGCCTGGCGAGCTGTCTAGGGTGTACTCTTCCCTCGCCCGGAGTCAGCTCAGATGGGCGTCAGCCTCCACGGGACCGGGTGCGTTAGGATTACGCACGTCAGAAAATAAATGGATGAATGAATTATTATTATCATCTGAATCCATTATCTGAACTGTTTAATCCTAATTAGGATAACGGGGAGGATGGTGCTCATCTCAGCTGACTCTGGGCAAGGGCGGGGTACACACTGGACAGCTCACCAGGCCATCGCAGGGCCAACACCCATACAACTTTTCACACCTAGGGGAGATTTGGAACAGCCAATTAACTTACTGTGCATGTTGTTGTACTGTGGGAGGAAACTGGAGTACCCGAAGGAAACCCATGCAAGCATGGGGAGAACATGCAACCTCCACACACAAACACCCAGGCTGGGAATCGAATCCAGGACCTTCTTGCTGTGAGGCAGTGGGTTAACCACTACACCACCATATTAGTGGTATTAGTATTAGTAGTAGTATTGTTATTATTATTATCATTATTGTTGTTGTTGTTATTGTTATGATTATTATTATCATGATCATGGCATTATTATTACTATTGTTATTGTTATTATTGCTATTATTACTATAAGTACTGTACTATTTTTATTGTTATTGTTATTATTATTATTATTATTATTAATAATAATAATAATATTATTATTATTATTATTATTGCCTTAATGACATTTTATTGCCCTTTCATGTAATATCACCACAGCAACATCCTATTAATATCCTGTGGAAGGAGAAGCATCATTTTGGAAATTAAAAAAAGGGAGGGGGGGGGGGGGCACAAGGCCTAGCCTGGCCTAAGGTTGAAGATGCAGTGGTGGGACAGAAAGATTGCTGGGGGGGGGGCTTCCCCTTCCCTCACATTCATGGCTGAAGTGCACTTGAAAAAGGCAACTATTCTCTGGGTGCCTTAATGTGTGGCAGACCACTGCTCTGAGTGTGTGCTCACTTTGGAAAGGTAAAATGCAGAGATCAAAGATTCCCTTGAATAATAATAATAATAATAATAATAATATACAGGCAGTGTCGTAAATCAGCATGTCTGCATCATAGCAAGGAGGTTCGGAGTTTGAGACCCAGACTGGTAGTTTCTGTGTGGAGTTTTTGCATGGTTCTCCCCGTGATGGTGTGGGTTTCCTCCGGTTTCCTCCCATAGTCCAAACACATACACAGTAGGTGTACTGGCTGTTCCAAATCACCCCAGGTGTGAATGTGAGTATGAATGAATGTTGGCCCTGTGAGGGCTTAGCTGTCCAGGGTGTACCCCAACCTCACCTGGAGTCGGCTGAGATGGGCGCCAGCCTCCCCGCGACCACGATTAAACGGTTACAGAAAATGAACGATGAACGGTTCAGAAAATGAACGAATGAATAATACTGTACGTAACACGAATTTTTGGATGATTGCTACTTTTGGTGGCTTAGTTTTCCAACAGAGGGCGCTGTTGACAAGAATACTGTAACTGGGAAACAAAACTCATGCTCGGGGAAATAACTGTATAATTTGTCATAGATATATAATTTTGTAATATATATATATATATATATATATATATATATATATATATATATATATAGTCATATGTATATTATATATAAAGAATATGAAAATTATGAAAATAGAATTAACAGTAACCTAATTATGAAGAATAATTAATTTTTGTTTTTATGATATTGTCGCTTGTTAATTACGTTGTTGAAAAGTTTCTATTTCAATCCCAAAAAGAGAATCACTTAATGCATAAAACATGTTCATCTTATTGCTGCTTAGGACTTTTATTTTGAATTGTGGTGAGGTTCGCTGACCGGAAGTCGGTCTGGTTAGCGCTGGTTCACGTTACTTAGAGAACACTAAAGAAAAGGAGGAAAAGCAGCAGCTACCTAAAAGGACAGAGATTATATCTTTTTAAAATTAAAGATATCCCACATAAAGACAACGTAGAAACCCAAGAAGGCAATTAAAGCAGCAGTTTATCCGTCCAACAGCAGCAGCTCGAATTCAGCGGCCGTGGAAGTAAGTCATTAGAGCGCCGCTGACTACTTGCTAGCTAGCAAGCTAATATTGGGTCTTTTAGTCGGCTAGCACTGGTTAGCCAGGAGATCACGAATGACAAGCAGATATTTAGATAAAATTCTCGTCTATGAAGGAGTATGTTCTCCGAACTCCCTGCTTGTTCAACACTAGACCGAACCTGACGGGACAAATAAGATGTCAGCTAACGTTTAGGGTTTCTGCGAATGCGCTGTTACATTACCATAACCCCGTTAGCAGAAGCCGAAACAATATTTTGTTGTGATATACAACGTTGATGAATATAATCCTAAAGTTTCTGTGGTATTATTGTAGCTCTATAATCTTACTTCCAGTAATATTGGTGGAAGTATAAATATGCCCCGGCTTGTGGCGTTTACAGCTTGTACGAACCAAATAGAGGCTGAGTTCCAAATTATACAGAGCTCCCTAGACAAGTGCACTACAAATAGAAACAGATAATGGTTTGTACGCCTGATGGAGTGCACTGTGTGTTCACTACGTAGCGGTTGGGAAAGCGCTCAGCGTTGAGCTGCTCGTAGAGCAGACTGTATCGCCATTCATCAGGGTTTTTGTCCTAGACGGGTGGTGGTGATGGGGGGGGGACTTGGAGGTTGCTAACGTTAGCTTACTTGGTCATGACATAAGTGAGATTTTCAGTTGAACATTTTTGTTTGATATTACTGTGTCGCTACATAAAAATCTCAGGCTGCAAGCAAGCCATCATCTGACCCTGATGTGATTTTTTTTTTTTTAATTAATTTGTAATTTTAATAATTTTAATTTTAGGTGTGTACAAGTTAAATCAGCCTTCACCGTGGCAGCTCATGCTTCTAGATGAGGGTCTCTGTAGGAATCCATCAGTGATGCCAGGCTTCCTCCCGAGTTAATCTCCTTTTTAAAGGTTAATGACTTCAGGTCAGCATTTTAATGGCTGCAGTGAGAAGCACAGGAATTTCTCTCCTGTGAACCAGGAACTGCTTTTGTTGTTGTTGTTGTTTTAATCCATTTAGAAACATTCCTTGTTATAACACAGATTTTTCCCCTTCCCTGTCTTTGCTTCTGGTATCCTTTAACCCTTTCCTGCTTTGGAGGTCTTACTCGAAAACCTGGGAAGTTTAACTTTTGCCCACACAGGCCCTCAGATTTTGAGTCAACACATCCACTAGGAATGTGGGTGCTCGATCACTGATCCTAAGGTTAGGGGTTCGAGTCACACTCTCCACATGGTTGTCATTGTCTCCCCCAGTGCAGCTAACTGGGTTATCAAAGGTCAGCCATGTCTCTCACTGTCTATGGTGAGAGGATATGTAAAAGAACCATTGCTGACTTTCGACAAAAGTAAGCTGCATAGCCGTCAGCGTGTTTCTATCCCTTGCTAAAGGGTTGTGTCAAGAAGGGCGTCCAACGTAAAAACCTACGCCAAATCAAATGTGCGAATCAGAGAATCATCGCTGTGGCGACCCCTGAAAAAGGGAAAAAGCAGAAAGGAAAAGAAGACATCCAGTAGGAATGTTAAGCTCCTCTTCAGGACAACTGATACAGTGATAAGATGTGATGGCGCTTTTGAAGTAAAGATTTTATACCATAACAAAACAAACTTCACATTTTTATTTTCATTGCCAGAAGAAACCACATGAAGCAAAGCAATACATCAGCAAGTGTCAATTTTTACCTCCAACAAGGAGGTTATATTTTACCCTCAGGCTGTGTGTGTGTGTTTTTTTAAGTTTCTACTCGAGGTGGATTTTTAGACAGGGAAGACTACATTAGATTTTTAATCCTATTAGTGAGCCATAATAGCAATTAGACAGTAAACTGTTGCTACTCATTTCAAAGTTATAAGCGCTCTATCTAAATAACTTTCTTCGATCTTCACTGTTGATGTTGACATTCCAAAATCAAATCATCTTTGTTCCTCAGGAACAGTAGTGTCCCAGTCAAGTTTGGTGAAAATCCTTGCATGGGTGTTGTCAGCCAAGTCACCCTTTGTTTACATCAATACCATCTTGCACTGAAGTCAATTTCAGTATTTCAGCAATATAGGCCTGCGCTCTGGTTTCAAGACGGATACTGCTACATTTAAGTCTCGAAATTAGCAATACATGGTTCGGCCTTTTTAATTTTTCACTTTACCTTTGTTATCAGTAGCCATGGTACTGATAGTCTTGCTGCGGTTACTCGTTCATGAGAGCAGTGTTGTGGTAATTCTTCTTGATATATACAGTCCACGCTTCGAGTTACAAACTAGATCGGTTCCGACCCACCAGTCGTAAGTCGGATTGCTCGTAAGTTGGGTGCACTTGCTATGAATTAACGTGAAGCATGTTCTTCACCTGCTGGTTCTTTCAACATGCGAAATAAACGTGCAGCCTCGCTTTGCACTGCTCGCAACATCACTTTCACATTTCTTTGCCTATTATCTTCTAACCACGTGTATAGCAACGTTTTCATCTCTGCAATAGGTCCTTCACACTGTTTTGTGATGATAGTTGACTTAATTGTGGCTGCTGCTTTCACCGTTCCCTTAATGCGCTCCTTGTCCTTCAAAATTATAGACACCGTGGAGTTGGAGAGATGGAGATCTCACTTTCATCTTCGTCTGCGACGGCAGTGCCTTCCTTGCTTTCTTGGTAGAATCGCCATCTGATGAATCAGACTTCCTCTTGGGGGCCATGAGTTAGGTGTACAGTAAATGAATGTAAAATTGTACTGTAAAAGAGATGATACTGTGATGGTGTCTACTCACTGAGTGTAGTGGTAGAATGCTGTGAGTGTGAGATGCTGGGATGTTGCGCTGCCACAACTATCTTACACATTGCACTGCCGGACATATACTAGTTCTCAAAAAATTAGCATATTGTGATAAAGTTCATTATTTTCTGTAATGTACTGATAAAAATTAAACTTTCATATATTTTAGATTCATTGCACACAAACTGAAATATTTCAGGTCTTTTATTGTTTTAATACTGATGATTTTGGCATACAGCTCATGAAAACCCAAAATCCCTATCTCAAAAAATTAGCATATTTCATCCGACCAATTAAAAAAAGTGTTTTTAATAGAAAAAAGTCAATCTTCAAATAATTATGTTCAGTTATGCACTCAATACTTGGTCGGGAATCCTTTTGCAGAAATGACTGCTTCAATGGGGCGTGGCATGGAGGCAATCAGCCTGTGGCACTGCTGAGGTGTTATGGAGGCCCAGGATGCTTCGATAGCGGCCTTAAGCTCATCCACAGTGTTGGGTCTGGTGTCTCTCAACTTTCTCTTCACAATATCCCACAGATTCTCGATGGGGTTCAGGTCAGGAGAGTTGGCAGGCCAATTGAGCACAGTAATACCATGTTCAGTAAACCGTTTCCCAGTGGTTTTGGCACTGTGAGCAGGTGCCAGGTTGTGCGGAAAAATGAAATCGTCATCTCCATAAAGCTTTTCAGCAGATGGAAGCATGAAGTGCTCCAAAATCTCCTGATAGCTAGCTGCATTGACCCCGCCCTTGATAAAACACAGTGGACCAACACCAGCAGCTGACATGGCAACCCAGACCTTCACTGACTGTGGGTACTTGACACTGGACTTCAGGCATTTTGGCATTTCCTTGTCCCCAGTCTTCCTCCAGACTCTGACACCTTGATTTCCGAATGACATGCAAAATTTGCTTTCATCCGAAAAAAGTACTTTGGACCACTGAGCAACAGTCCAGTGCTGCTTCTCTGTAACCCAGGTCAGGCGCTTCTGCCGCTGTTTCTGGTTCAAAAGTGGCTTGACTTGGGGAATGCGGCACCTGTAGCCCAGTCCACTGCTTTCACAGGTCCCCCAAGGTCTGGAATCGGCCCTTCTCCACAATCTTTCTCAGGGTCCGGTCACCTCTTCTGGTTTTGCAGCGTTTTCTGCCACACTTTTTCCTTCCCACAGACGTCCCACTGAGGTGCCTTGATACAGCACTCTGGGAACAGCCTATTCGCTCAGAGATTTCTTTCTGTGTCTTACCCTCTTGCTTGAGGGTGTCAATGATGGCCTTCTGGACAGCAGTCAGGTCGGCAGTCTTACCCATGATTGCGGTTTTGAGTAATGAACCAGGCTGGGAGTTTTTAAAAGCCTCAGGAATCTTTTGCAGGTGTTTAGAGTTAATTGGTTGATTCAGATGATTAGGTTAATAGCTCGTTTAGACTACCTGAACATGATATGCTAATTTTTTGAGATAGGAATTTTAGGTTTTCATGAGCTGTATGCCAAAATCATCAGAATTAAAACAATAAAAGACCTGAAATATTTCAGTTGGTGTGCAATGAATCTAAAATATATGAAAGTTTAATTTTTATCAGTACATTACAGAAAATAATGAACTTTATCACAATATGCTAATTTTTTGAGAAGCACTAGTACAATAAACTCATAATAGGCCTCTGCTAGACGTGGTTGTAAGTGCGGGTGGTTGTAACTCGCGTACATCGTAACTCGGATAGTGACTGTATATATATTCCACTGAGTGTTAGTTTATCCAGAATGCATTGAGTTTTTGTGTGGTTTTGGCAGAGCCTTTTATTTTGTTCCGCCCTTGTGATTTTGTCGAGTGATTTGGTTGTCATGACACGTAATGCTGTGTTTGAGTGAATCTCATAACATGAATCTTTCCAACCTGCCTTTCAAACTGAAATTCCTACTCCGAGTCTGGATGGGTTCCTGAACTATGGGCTCAGGAAGTGTTGTCCAATCAAAAATGCTGCCCGTTCTTCAACAGTAAACAAACAAATTTACTAAATGCTCAGTTGATTTGTTTACAGACAAGCTTGTTCATTTGTTAAATCTTTAACACCAAATTGTATGGCTTGCTTTTTTGAGCTGGTAGGTGCACATGTCCTTCTCTGCAGAAGATATTTAATTGTATAACTGTTGATGATTTCAATTGGTATATACACGAGAATGGTGGGGCCGGTGGTGTAGTAGTTATGGTACTGGGCTTATGACTGAGAGGTGGTGGGTTCGACTCTCCTTCAGATCGCCACTGTGCACAGATCTCTTACAGGGTACCAGTAAAAATACCGGGAAGGTACCCAGTACCATCCCATCCAGAAGGATTTGAACTCCTAGTTGTTTCACATTACAAAAACTGGGCTAAGCTTTGGCCTTTAGGAACCAGTAGGTAAAGTCTGTTGGTCTTTCTCCACCCGAGCCAAGTGGCTCATTAGGCCGGTGCTTATCCCCGGTTTCCGTAGCGTGAAGATACCAGGAGTTCAACTCCTCCTGAATGGGACGCTAGTCCATCGCAGGTTACCTTCCCAGTATATTTTTACTGGTCCCCATTTATACTGCTGGGTGAACAGAGGCACACTTGTGGTTGAGACCTTGCCCAGGAGTCTTAGCACAGTGGGGATCTCACTGGGATTTGAACACACAACCTCCTGATCATGAGCCCAGCACCCTAACTACTACACCACCGGCCCCACCGATGAGCACGTAGGCTCAGGTACAAAACCCAAGTCATGTCTAAGAATGGCACAACCTGATTGGGGTGCTATCTGAATATTTACACACTGAAGGTGCGGTAGATGTTGAATTAAGTTTTGTTCATAAGGCAAACAGGATGAGCTATAAACATGTTTTTTAAAAGAAATAGAAGGAAAAGATGTCAGAGATTGAATCAGCATTTTAATTGTTAAGTCCAACACACTACATTGCAACTGCAGTGGTTGCATTATGGTTCTTTACTCAGCATCTGAGCAGAGAAGGGAGTATATCTTTCCTGTGGGCATGTCCGAGTCCTCTGGCTGATGTAACTCCATGCTAGGTTTCTTCAGTTCCAGCACCTGGTCTATGGAAGAGCAATCTCTGTGTTCAGTACCTCTCTCCATGTCCCCATGTCCCCACATACGTTCTTTTATCTATTTTGTAGTCATGCACTCCAAAGGTTTTCTGTAACCAGAGCTCCGTAACGTTGTCTCTCAGACTATGTTTTCTCTAATGTAGAAATTTGTGCAAGAGATGGAATTTATTAGTGTCTCACTGCACAGCCTGTGCTATCATGTTATCACATCGCGTAGCTGTTCATAGTTCAGTTGAGTATGATGATATGCAAATTAAAATAAATATCATACGCTGGGTAAATTTATTATGTATGAAATTAACCTTAATCATTTTTTCTTCAAGGTTTATTTTTGTGTTAATAATAATAATACAATACCTTTCATTCTGAACTGAAATACTTCCAATATTGTAGTTTTTACCATTTATTTATTTGGGTATGTGTTTTCCAGTGTGGTTGTCTACAGCGACCTTCTTTTTTGCCTGGTAGTAGTGACGGGCACAGGGCAGTTGTCCCATGAGCTTTGTGTCAGCCTGACGTGAGTGCTGTGGGCCTGGGCCTGTTTTCTCTGGATCAGTGCTTGTTGAGCACTGCAGTGATGGATCACTCCAGAGATAAAGAAGGCGAGAGGCCAGCGAGGAGCAGCAAAGTGGCCCAGGGACGCAGCGGACACTCGCGGCCTTCCAGCTCCTCCACGTCATCCGGCGTCCTGATGGTGGGGCCAAACTTCCGTGTGGGCAAGAAGATCGGCTGTGGAAATTTCGGGGAGCTAAAACTCGGTAAGAGGGTTTAAGCTTAAAATAATTTGACATGGGAAGGTAGCCAGGATTCATTGTTTTGCCAAATCAAGCATTGTCAATTGTAGTAATCATGTTACTTTGTCTTTGAATATTTATAAATATGTAAATCAAATTATATTTGATCTTCCAAATTAGTTTTGTGTTTACAACACATCTAATTTGACTAAATCATAAAAACATTGTAAGCTGCTGTCACATTACAATGAATTAAATTTTTAGAAGCTGGTCAGATTATCAGGGAAAATTAATGGGTAATTATTTAATTTTCCTCCTTTGCTGTGTATTAGCACATTATATCATGTATAAAGTGTTTAAGATGTATAATTAAATCATGCACTGATAGTAAGTTAAACATTGTTGAGTAGTTCTACTGTACTTACATCCCAACAGGAGTGTTTTAGTACATGCTTAATTGAAACACATTATTAATAGCGTGCAAAGGAGCCAGTGCAAATCTGCATAAAAGTGCATTACTAGTTTTAGTCTATGCTAGGTCAAAACGTAAATAAAGGCAGATTAAATCCAAGTAAAACAATATTTTATATTGTATATTTACATGTTTTAACCGTGACAGAGGCAGGTCAGCGTCATCTGCTCGGAATAGTGATTTTTCGTCCCAAGAGGGCAAACCAATTGGATTACATCTTTTATGGTTCAGTATGTAGATAATACTGGTTTCCCCAGACATGTCAGTTAACTCATAGAAAATCAAGCAAAGATTTGATGTGATGGAGAATGTGAAAAACGTAAGCTGGGAGTCCAGGACAGCAATGTGTTCTGCTTGTGATGAATGGCATATGTTTTTCTATCAGTCTCAGCTACCGCAACCTGTCATAATATCTGTGAAATCATGTAGTATAGTTATTTCTTGTTATGCTGGCCTGTATAGCACTTTAAACATTTGGTTGACTATTTTTGTAGTATTACCATTTTATTACCATTTCCTGACCATTTCCTGCTGCTTCACCACAATTGGTGTGTGTATGTGTGTGTATACGTGTACACACACACACACACACACACACACACACACACAGGGATCCCTCACTTTCCGCGGTTAATTGGGACGGAGATCCCCACGTGACCATCGAAATCTGCGAAGTAGGATCACCCCCATCATAGAAGGGCGAGAAGATTCTGTAACGCCAGGAACATTCAGCCGGACCCAAAAATGCAGGACACAGGGAGATGGAAACGGGTCAGGTATGAGGGCATGCACCGAGACGGCACTTTGCTGCGTCCACCCGCCGCCTCCTCTCATCCGGCCGTCTCCTGGCAATCGACCAGGCCTGCGTAGGGCCCATGCCCCCGGCAGGGCAGCCCTCAGCTGCGACAACCATGTCCCCGCGATCGGCTCCAGCCCCTAGGATCCCGAACGGAGAGGATCCGGTGTGCTGGGTCCGAAGGCGGGCCCGTAGTAGTGCAGCTGACGGTTGCGGATCAAGCAGGTTACTCTTACCATCCCCGCATCCCCGAGCACCTTCCAGTTGGTAACAAAGTCCTGCCAGCGGTATCCGAAGATGCTTTGAAGGGCAGTCGTAACGAAGGAGTCCAGTCGTCGTCCAAGCTCAACCGTGAGCATCCATGTCTCGCTCGAGTAGAGCATGACAGGCAGCACAAGGGAGCGAAAGACTCGGGCTTTTGTCCACCTGCTCAGATACCTCGACCGCCACATGGTTCTGTCCAGCGAGTTCATCACCCCATAGGCTCGAACTGTGGAAACAGATGCGCTTTATTGTTCAAAGGGAAGGCACTACAGCACGGGGAAATCGTAGTCACTGTTACAGATGCGGAGAAACGCGTAAATCAAACTAAAGCGGGAACTGATGGAGCACGGAGCTGAGAGCCAGAGAGATCACGGGGAAGAGTGACAATCTTCGAGCACTGGGATGAGCACGCTGCTTGTCTTTATAGCCCGTGATTAAGTGGAATGAGGTGTGTGTGTTTTAATTTATCAAATTTAAAAAAAAGGAAATTAAGGAAGAATAGGGGGAAAAAGTTAAGGAAAATCCCGCAAAAACATGGGCAATTATGGAAAAAAAAATCCGTAAACAAACAAAAAAAACCCAAAACCTTCAACCTAAACTAGTTATATTTTTATGTGAGGTGCGTGTGCGTTTGTGTGTATTTATATTTTATTTACATCTTATGCATTATTTTTGAATGTTTGTTTCATGTAAATGTAAGCATTTATAGCATTGAGTATGTATTTATTGATATTATATACAGATATACATGTCGGTATATGTCAGTCGGGGGTGTCCTACTTTGCTGTATTGGTTGGTGGTCACGGGGGGATCTCGGTCCCAATTAACTGCGGAAAGGATCCCTAGGATTAATTTGATTAATATATAAAAAAAAGTTGCGATGCACTGAAGCCACATGAATTGAAGCAAGAAGTAGCGAGTGATCCCTGTGTGTGTGTGTGTATGTATGTATGTATGTATGTTTGTATCTCAGAAGACAAGTTGAATATTGCACAGGACATTGCATGTCATACCCCCTCCTTGACATGCAGTGTTAGCCACCAGCCTGTTTTCCAACTGATGCGCATGTACATTTGAGGGTGGTCTAACACACTTGGCGTGAAAGGAATGAGCTCACAGACACCCTTAATTGGCCCGCTATCGCTTAAGAGTAACAGGGAAGTGCGCATATGCCATTCCTCCCTCCCATGAGAGTTTAGCCAATTAACTCCCATGGACTCCTGGTCACGGACAGCTGTGGCATTAATCTCAATTCGAACTTGCTGTCTCTGGGTTAATAGTAACACACCTTGTCGATGTGCCACCTGGGAGCCACCCGACTGTCTGATGTTATTCCGCTGATTTAAACCCAGAAAATATGAATTAAGTACTACATGTATAAATATAAAAAAGTTGGGTATACAAGAGTATATGGCTGAATAATGTTCATATAACATTTTTGTTTGTTTCTGAGCAGAAAGCTACCAGCTAATATAAAAAAAATCCGTCAAATATTTTAAATACATGGTTTGATTCATATTTTCATGGAGTTTGTCTTCAGTTAATTTGAATCAACATTAGCATAAGGCACTTCTTCTTGACTCAGACCAGCTCCAGATATTGTGCGGTGCTTTTAGTATGCAGTGGTTAGTACCTACCAAAGGGGGTACAAGGAGGAAAAAGGTGAGCCAGGAGCAGATTCATTTGTACCTTGCAGACAGCGGTGTTCATGGGAAGTGAAGTCTATCCCATGCTGTCTGATCCCAGAGAAGAGCTCAGATTGCTGAAAGAGCGAATACTGCCTATGATGGAAGGGTGGTAGAACAGCTTATTACAGATTGCTGCAGACCAGCCTGGCTGCTCATGTTTGACCCCATCCACCAGATGCCTACAGTGGGAATGTGAGCAACACTGGAACCATGAACAAGTGGAAGAAGGTGGACTGATTTGATCGGTCACATTTTCTTTTACATCATATCTACAGGAGTAATGATTTGAGGAAAATTGGCTTCCAAATTCTCCACCTGTGAGATGTGTTGGATAAACAAGTCCAAACGATGGAGGTCCCACTTTGCAGCTTCGAAGAATTGGTTTGAGCTATTTTAGTTGCACAAGTAAGATCTGCATGGAGATAGGCAGGTGGCTTTAAAGTTCTGGCTGTTTGGTGTATGTAAGTTGTTGTAACTAATCAGTGTATGTATATAGTCTCAGTCCATAGATCATTTATCCACTGATAGTGTTTTAATGTGTCCGCTATTATTCTCTATTTCTTTGCAGTACTTTTATACAGTTGTAAACTGCAGCATTTGCTCTTGTCATCACATTTATCATTTATAATTTAGTTTCATAGTAAAAACGACTGCAGTGATGCAAAGATGCTTACAGTAGGCGATAAAAAAAATCAAAAAGGTTTCATTCTTATAATGGTGCATAATGGAACTCTGGCACAAGTTAAATGGAGGTGAGATAACTCAGAAGGCTGGGGAATGAGAAGGATATATTATATTAGTCATGGAAATTGTTCAGCTGGAGTAAAGCGCCATTAACAGGGTTTCATAGCTCAGTGATTATTTCTGATTGGGAGGATGACCCTGTCCTCGCCGCTGTGTTCAGTTTTGGACATTTGGACTTCTTGTCCAAATTTAGCTCAGTGTTGAGCTTTAAAAAAAAAAAATTGGGGGGATCGGGAAAGCAATAGTTGATATGTGGGAATTGAATACAACTAAATTAGGGAGGAAAATGCAGAATACATAGATAAATAAATCTGATTGTTTTATCCAAGTTTATACTGTAGCTTATTGAGCTTAGTTTCCATTGAAATTTTCCATTTTTAACATTTAGAATTTCCCAACATATTTTACCCATACTAAAGTGTTCTGTTCTTTTTACACCTCTGGAATCTACCGAGAGTTACAATTTCTAATTTAATAATGAACTTTTTCAGTTCCAGTTCAGATGTTCCACCTTTCCAAATGCATGAATGTACGTTGTCAATGCAACAGAACTTAAACAACACCACCTTTTTCCTTTGAGCTAATCAGCAACAGGGTGTTTTTACTGTTCATGAACATTGCTGATTGGCTAAAATAGTATTGTGTGGCTTGCTTTGAGTTATATGGTTTGTTTTCTGTCCACAGAACTAGGTCTGTATGCAAAATACAGCTAGCGGGCCATGAGAAGAAGTTTTGTTGAAGTTGACTAAATGTATTTGACTTTAATAAGCTAAGCATTGGCAATGGAGATTCTTCCATTGGGGGGGGCAGTCTTTTGTGTTGGCTGATGTAAAATTGTTGCACTAAAACACTGCTGGTGATGATATTAACGTCTCCACAGTAACATGTTCACAGGTTTTTCCTTTTGTTTACATTTCAGGAAAGAACCTCTACACGAATGAATATGTTGCTATCAAATTGGTATGTATGCTTCAATTTCTAATATTCCTTTCTTGAGCCAAAGTTCTATAACGGGTGTTTGGTATGAAGTGCATATAGTGTGACTATGTGGTCATGAGAAGAAGAAAGTTGTTTCTGGGGAAAAAAGCACAGAAGTCTGTACCCAGCTGTGTTGAATTAAACTTCTGGATGCTGTTTCCTTCTGTTTCCAGCCAGAATTCAGTGCACGGTGCTGAACTGTGATTCTGAATTTCAAATGCCATCACTGCAGCACTAAACATTTATTTTCTAACTATAAATCAGTAGTCTAGTAGTTCCAGGGTGAAGAGTTCATTAGAGAATATACAGTAATTAAAATTTTGAGTTCATTTACCATTTAAAATAAAAATGCAGATCAACATGTACAGTGTGTTGACATTCATATGCATGCAAAGAAATGCTGTACAAAAAAAATATACCTTCAAGAATAATGAAAATAAATGTTTGTGTGTATAAAAAAAAAAAAAAAATATATATATATATATATATATATATATATGTATATACACACACACAGTGGATTGACTGTTTTAAGCTTCATGTGTAAAGTAACTCGGTATAAATAAGAGACTTATTTGAAATTAATGTTGATATTATTTGATATATTTGATCTTATTTTATTTTAGGTGTTGTATGAGATACGGTAATGGTGGTTTATGGATGTATAGTACAGTATGAGCGTCATGCGTCACACGGCATACATCACTGTAACAAGTTGCGTTCACTTTCAACTTCTGTTCGGCCCGGAACCAATTCAAAACGTAAGTCGGAGCGTCTGTAGTTTCAATGGGAGGTTTTGGGTTGTTTTTTGTTTTGTTTGTTTAGGTTTTTTTAGTTTTGCTGAATTTTCCTCAACTTTTCTCCCTATTTTTCCTGAGTTTCCTTATTACTTAGTTTAATCTTTTTTTAAAAAACATTGCGATGCACTGAAGCCGCATGAATTGAAGCGCGAAGTAGCAAGGGATCCCTGTATATTTTTTGATGATCAAGAACAGTTAACAGTCATAAATGAAAATAAATGTTTCTTTCCCAAATGCTTGGGAAGCTTAAATGTTTTTGTGCTGACTCAGTTTATCGGTTAGTAAAGCCATCCAATAAAAACCTTTCACAAGAAATGGTGGCTAGACTTTTGCAGGCTATTAGATATTGGTATCATTACATGAAATGATACTTCATACTTCCAAACATAAATACATGGTATTTGTGCTGAATTATAAGAGGCATCTGTGAATGCAAGCATAAAGTCTTTGAAGTTAAACAATACCTGGTGGTAGTACCAACAGTCATGTGCCAACTTTGACGTTGGCTGACGAAGGAAATCTTTATGGTGTGGTTATTACTGCTGAAAGATCTGAGCACTTTCTAATAGTGGTTTTCATCTTCACCTTAAAGGAACCTGTGAAATCCAGAGCCCCGCAGCTACATTTGGAATATCGGTTTTACAAAACGTTAGGAAGTACAGGTAAGATTTTAATGTTTATTGTTTACCCCCCCCCCCCCCCCCCATTATTTGCCATCTTGTTTCTGGTCACACGGGGATCCCAGATCTCCGCTATTTAGTGTAATTTTGCTATTTTTATAAATTTATGCAATAAGTACGGTGTAAGACTGTTTACTAGTGCAGAGTAAATGTGGTGACATTTTGAATTATAGTGTGTAATTCTGCGGCCACCTTGACCCCCAGCTGAAATATTTAATTTCCTCTATTTCTAAATCCGTTTCCTCTATTTTTTCTAAACCTCACTGGGATCCCTGATCACAGGAATGTAGTTATGGCAGATGCATAATACCATAGAAATCTTGTTCTATACTTGGAGCATGAGCATGCCTCAGCATAAAAATGCATGGCACCATCTACCTGCCATCTTTGGAGTGTGAAACACGTGACGAACCACATTCTGCAGTACAGAGAACATTTCTGGTATCAAAAGTAGCAGTTAATAATTAGGTCCTGGACTCTCATCAGTCTATATGAACTGATGGCTTACAGGACATGAAACAGGCTTTTGGGGGGGGGGAGCTTTATTAAAGTTATCAAAGTCAGACAATAAGCCTCAAATGAAGGGGAACCAGTGTTAGGAGCTAGCTTAGCATAATTCATGACTACAGTACTTCCTTTTTTTCCCCATGTGACAAAGCTATTAGTAGTATAGTTATTATAGTATTAGTAATATATGAGCCGAGTAGCAGATTAGCCATTTAAAGTCGACATATCTAATTGGTATATATAGAATACATCTTTTTTTTATTCATTAAAAATATTTTCTTGTTTCCGATTGGAGGAAAGCCATCAAATAATTCTTGATATTCTCGTATGAGCCGAATTATCCGTCATTGACATTGGATGAGTTGAATATGTTGAAATATTTTAAATATACAGTAAAACATTATAGAACATTGCAGAAGCTGTATACTATGCCAGTGGTGTAATGGTTAGGGTATTAGGCTTATTGTCAAGAGGTGAGTGTTTGAATGCTGGGAAGGTAACCTGCGATATTATCAGTTACATCTACTTGATGACGAACTTTTTGTTGCTTCGTGCCAAAGAAATCGGGATTAAACTATGACCTGATGAACTTGTAGGCTCAGCTATAAAAACACCCGGCAGATACATAATAGCCAAGTAACCACAGATAAGGGACAAGTGTTTTTTTTTTTTTTTTGGAATGTCAGGAAGTGTCTATTTGTTAATGTGACATAATTGTTTTCGATGATTTAGTTTTAAAATTGACAATTGATACCAGTAGGTCTTAAAAAAGAACTCGTGTGGAATATCTGCCCTGAAACGTATGGTATATCTGTTCTCTCAATGGATTTGCTCACAATGCAATCCCAGCACCATGCACACTTCCAACAGTGCGTCACAAAAGCTCATCTGCATGGTACCCATGCCATATGTAGTATTATAGGAAATCTCCACTTGGTACGTGGATATTCTTTAGTTCAATTGAAAGGCAGTTTTAGATTGTTTGCTTTTATTTTATTACAGGGTGTGTTTGTAAATCTGTAGGGCAATATATGTCATGTTTACTAGGTCATGAGTTCAGCAACGCATTAAAGAATCTAGTTGCTCTGTGTGTGTGTGTGTGTGTGTGTGTGTGTGTGTGTGTGTTTGTGGTTTAAACTCGCACAACTGGTTTCTGTTGCCCTCACCTGCTCCTGGTTTGATCTCTAATGAAATAAAAGAACAACAAAATGAATTCCATGAGCACATGGATGATATACTGGCACCACACTATGAGGATCTGAGAAACGTGAGTCATTGGCGAACACAGGCACTAGGTCATATGCAACTGCACTGCACTAAGGAATGCAGGTCATAAAGCTTTGTGGGGATATGCCAGGGGTTTTCTGGGACGCTCATTTGTGATTTCGTACCCAATTTGGAGGCAGGTGCAGAGATGCATTTCCTTCCTGAAAGCGCTGATAAGACAAGTGATATGAAATTGGTCTCCTCCACTAGTGCTGATGGGATTTTCTCAGTGCATTGTCAAGCCTGATAAGTGGCCATCGTGTGACGGATGGGCCTTTTGTTTTCTATCTGAATTTCTGCCAGGCTTGATCCTTTCACTCTGGGGTCTAATCCAGGAAGTAGCGCTTTGGGCGTCACAGCGCAGCTCGGTGACACCGTTTCCATGGCGACGTGTTCCAAATCCTCTCGCTGGTTTTGGAGTGTTGCGGTTTGTGCCTATTTGCTCCACGGTCCCCCTGAGCTTTACGCTATTATGCAGTAGCGTAGGTGACAATTTTGCAGAGTTAATTTTTTTTAACGGATCCAGGAAAGTGGAGATCACATGTTTAGTTTTTCCTGCTTCCTTTTGCCATACAGCACTGTTACGCCTTACCAGAGGAAGCTTAAAATATCAGGAATGTACATGTTATGTGTGTAATAAGGAATTTCGTTAATACCTGGGATGTTGTTTACTTGTTTTTTTGGTGGGTTTTTTTTAAGCGTGAGTGTAGAATTAAAGGGAAGCAGCTTCCATCTGAGCAGCATCTCATCAATAATTCAGAGCACGGCACTGTTTATGCGCCACCCTGAAGTCTGTCGTTGGCTCAATCGGAAAGCCTTTTTGGATTCTGCCTTGTGTACAGGTTTACATCTTAATTTAGTATGAAAAAGGCTAATTAGTTTTTTTTTTTTAAGCTACTGTACACCTTTGTGTACACTAAGTGCCTATTTCCCTACCAGTTTGGGGGTTGTAAGTTGTTACACTTGAAACCCAATTCATGAAACACTGAATTAATTTCACTGGCTTGAAGTGTTATCTGGTTCACATTTCTGCATTGCTGTCTTGCAGCAGGCTTTTTAAAACCCGGCCACAAATTCAGTGCTAATGATGAGTCAGCACTTCAGGAAACGTGGCATTACCGAGACCGATTCCTGGATGCCGTATCAGAAATGTAGTCGAGATATGTAGAATCATATCTGCTATCAATACCGACACTTAAACATTAATTAACAGATAAATGGACCATGAATTAATGATCCCCGGACTTTCCTTTCATTTTTCAATTTCAGCTTTTCATTTGTAATGCTTCCTGTGTTTTTTGCTTGATGCCTATCTTTCATTGTGGGGCCGGTGGTGGAGTGGTTAGGGTGCTGTGTTCAGGGGCGGGAGTCACCTGACCTGATGTACAGTGTTCCCTCGCTACTTCGTGCTTTAGTATCTGCAACTTCAGTGCATCACAGGTTTTTCAAAAATATTCATCGAAAAAAAAAAAGGGGGAAAATAGGGAAAAAATGAAGGAAAATGCTGCAAAACAAGGCCAATTATGCAAAAAAAAACCCAAACAAACAAAAACAAAAAACAACCCAAAACCTCCCCAACAAAACTGCTTACATTTTTATGTGAGGTGTGCATCTGTGTGCGTGCACACGCGTGTCTGTATGTGTGTGTGTGTATTTATATTTTATTTACACCACATGCATTATTTTTGAATATTTAATTGAGTATTTATAGCATTAAATATGTATTTAATTGATATATACACATATACATGTACGTATACATCAGTCAGGGGCGGGGTCGATCCTACTTCATAGAAATCGGCGGTCATGTGGGGTCTCGGTCCCCCATTAACCGTGGAAAGTGAGGAATCCCTGTATATGCATAACTTGCCAGGGCTGCCGCTAATTCAGTGCTTCTCAAATTGTGGGGCATGATTATAATGACGTAAACTTTATTAATTTATTTTTTTCCCCTTCCTTTTTTATTGAAAACCGACGTATAATTGTAAAACTTCATTTGTCCCTCAGGAAGGCAACATCACTGTATTAATGTATTACATCTAGGATTCTTCAGGTATACCTCGACTTAATATATCCAAGCCCTCCTTCTCAATGCTTTTCTAGATTATAGCAGAACGGGTTACGGTAGACAAGTTGATTACCGATTACGATCGAGTGATGTTGTTTTCCTGAGGCGCAAATGAAGTAATGCCTGTCAGGGAACTGTGTCATTGATGCAGGGTGCCATTATTATTTGTGAGCGTCTATTTGTTGAGCAGTGTCCTGTTGGCAGTATTTATCTTTGGAGTCCAGGAGTTTATGTATCTAATTTTGGGAATGTGCTGTTAGAGAACTACTGAGTGACACTTACTTTCTTCATTATCTACAGACCGTAAGTCTCTGAGAATTTGCGATACTGAGTTAATAGCACAAGGTAAATTATTATCTCCACATTTATCCCATCCAAAGTGAGCTCACACACACTCGGAGCACTGGGATAACACACATATTGGGGCACCCAGAGAGTAGTTTGGGTTCGGTGCCCTGCTCAAGGGCTCTTCAGCCATGAATATGGAGGATTTGAAGGTGTAGCTCACTCCCCCCTCTGCCACACATTTTTCCTGTTGGTGTGGGAATCGAACCAGCAACCTTGTGGTCCCCAAACCTGCTCCATAACCACTGGGCCATAGCGGCCTCATCTAGAGATTTCTTTGTGCACGAGTGACACGCCCAAAAATCAATTTTGGAAGCCCATGATTTTTGGGAACTCGGGTGGCACTGCATCAAAACATGCACGATTCTGTCGTGGTAATCATTGTATAGGCTCAGGTACACTTCCAGAAAGTACTGTCTCTGAACACCGTTCACTGTGCCGTCCACAAATACCGTTTAAAGCTGATAACACAAAGAAGCATCTGTGTGTGAACATGATCCCAAAACCCCACTCTCCTCTTGAGGCAAAAGCGACTTTAAATTAGAGGCAAAGGGAAAAATTGCTCTGTGGTTAGAGGAATTAAAATTTGAGGAGAAATCATGGACACCATTTCTTCTGGATTAAAGAAGATGGGGACCATCCGACTTGTTAATCAGTGCTCAATTCAAACACCGCCTTCTTTGACGGTATAGGGAAAATTATTGCCTATGGATTTGGCAGCATGGAAAGCACCTAGAAAAAGGCACTATCGATGCTGGGGGATATATCCAGGTTTACTCCCATCAATGCACCATCTTCAGGAAAGGCCTTGTATATTTCAGAATTCTGAACTGCATGTTGCATCATTTTACACCCACGTTGCTTCTTAGTCTGGGTGTTGAACTGACCAGCCTGCAGTCCAGACTTTTCGCGAGCTTTTACTGTATCCTGAAACAAAAATGTGACTAAGATGACGCAGGAGTTTTGAGCTGCTGGCCTCCTAAATTAGGCAAGAATAGGAAACATTCCTCTCCAAACATTTCAGCATCTGGACACCTCAGCTCTTGAAGTTTTCTAGACTGTATGGACTGTTGACCTTTTTAAGACCTCTATTGCTGCCATCAAATTAATTCTTAATATTTTCAGTTTAAACAGTTGCTGTGTTCTATATGTTACATTAGTTGTAAAATATTGCTTTAAGATGTGCAAATCATTTAATTCTGCTTTAATTTAGGTATTACACACACCATTACACAGCTAAGTACAGGAAGTCGCCGATTTACCACTTTCACCTTTACTACCGCCCATGACAAAAAAATAAATAAAGTAAATAGCTTATACTTGGGTGTCATGTATGTGAATTTCATCAGCCTAGTCGAGCTGATTCTAATCTATTTGTGAGGATCGAATGAGCGAAACCATGTCCATGTATTTCATAAAAGAGAGAGAAATTTAAGCATTTGTTACAAGAAAAAAACCAATAACCTTATTAGCAGGTTGTTCTCCAATGTTCACGTTCTATAGAAAGAGTAAACAAATTTACATGCATTTTCTGAGCTGCTTAATCCTAATTAGGGTCATGGGGAGACTGGTGCCCATCCCAGCCGACTCTAGGCGAGGGCAGAGTACACCCTGGACAGCTCTCCAGGCCATCGCAGGGCAGAAACATGCTGACAGCTATGCAGCCTCCTTTTGTTAAAAGTCAGCAATGGTTCTTTTACATGAACCTCACACCATAGACAGTGAGAGACATGGCCGGCCTTTGATAATGCAGTTAGCTGCACTGGTGGAACAGTGACAACCTGTTGAGAGTGGGGCTTGAACCCCCAACCTTAGGATCAGTGAGCCAACACCTTTACCACCACTGCCCCAAATTCAGATTAATGAAAAATACCAGAGGGAAACAAAAAAAGAAAAAAAAAATCAAACGTACACTGTGTGTGTGTGTGTGTGTGTGATTGTAGATACAAACACATGTACAGAAAGATAAGACAAGAAAAAACAGTAACATTATTACTGAATAATAATACAGGGATCCCTCACTTTACACAGTTAAATGGGATCGAGATCCCCGTGCGACCATCAAAATTCGCAAAGTAGGATTCCCCCCCCCCCCCTCCCCCCGGCGTATATGTACATGTATATGTGTATATAATGTCAATAAATACATAGACAATGCTATAAATGCTTGGGGGCGCTGGATCGCTGATCCAATGGTTGGGGGTTCGAGTCCCAATCTCCACAAGGTTGTCACTGTCCCCCCAGTTCAACTAACTGGGTTATCAAAGACCAGCCATGTCTCTCACTGTCTATGGTGAGAGGTTCATGTAAAAGAACCATTGCTGACTTTTTTAAAAGAGTAGCTGCAACGCCATCAGCGTGTTTCTGTTCCTTGCAAAAGGGCTGTGTCAGGAAGGGCATCCGACCTAAAAACCTATGCCAAATCGATCGTGCGACTCATTCGCTGTGGCGAACCCTGAAAAGGGGGAAAAAGCCGAATTGAAATTTAATTATTATTATACAAATATTATTATAAAGCATTTAAGGATAGGCAGTCTCTGCTGCTTGGTGGGATTTTTGACACGAACTTGTAGAAAGGTGCAGTATACGTAGTAGTAGTAATACATGTACAGATCCGATTTACATCCAAACAGTCGTAAGACTCTTTTTTTTTTTTTTAATTGGACATCATTTGGCTGTTTTTTTTTTTTTTTTTTTTTTTTTTTTGTTTTGTTTTGTTTTGTTATGTTTTTTTAATTCCATAACCCTGAGAACAGGATGAAGGTTTTAACAGACAGGCTGAGTTCATGGTTATAACATTCGATTGCTGCTGTTTTCATCATGTGGCAGGCAGGACAGAATAGAGTCTTGCCACTCGCTGATTAAGTTTAATGTTGGTTCTCTAAATAGTTTTCTGACTGGCGCTATGAGCAAAATGTAACCGCATGATTATACATCACATAATGAATTTGTGTTAATTTGGCATCATGATTCTGTCTCAGTATAATTAAATCTGCAAGTTCTCTAATAAACCGTTCGTGAATTTCAGGTGAACAAATAGTAATATGATATTTAAACAAATACCCACACAATTCATACACGGTTACAAAATCTCGGTTAAGATTCAGAAGTTCTTCCCTGTCATGCAGAGAACTTGAAAGGAATTGACATGTGCAGATGCTTTGTGCCCCTTGCAGCACTTGTTTTCAAGCCATAATCGGAAAGAAAGCCATAATCTAAATTACTGTCTTTTCTTTCTGTGGTGTTTGCAAACACATTTCTATTCAAGAAGAAAAAACCATTGACTAAAAAGAAAATTTTATGCAGTCAGTGCAGCGTGTAAGTGCAGTCCGTGCCGATGCCTGTGTGGGTTCGTAACCACGGATACGGCAAAAAATTGAGCTCATGGCTTTATGTATATACAGCCACGATAAAGATGAGTATGAACATATAACCTAAAGCACAACTACAGTGATCCCTCTCTACTTTGTGCTTCAGTTTCTGCAGCATCGCGGGTTTTTCAAAGATATTCATCGAAAAATAGAAAAATAAGGAAAAATAGGGGGAAAGTCCAGGAAAATGCTGCAAAACAAGGCCAATTATGCAAAAAAAAAAAAAAGAAACCAAACAACCCCCCCCCCCCCAAAACTACTTACATTTCTATGTGAGGTGCACATGTGTGTGTGTGTGTATGTGTGTGTGTGTGTGTGCGCACGTGTGCATATTTATATTTTATTTGCATCTTATGCATTATTTTTGAATGTTCAATTTTTATTATAAGCATTTATGGCGTTGAATATGTATTATTGATATTATGTACACATATATGCACGTATATGTCGGGTTGGGGTGGGGGGTTTGGGGTGTCTGATCCTACTTTGCGGAAATCAGCGGTCTTGAGGAGGGGGTCTCGGTCCCCATTAATCGCAGAAAGTGAGGGATCCCTGTATAACCCTATGAAGTCGGGGTGTGTTCTCACTCTGGAACACTTCAAACCATCCAGTGGAATCAGCAGTGAAATGTGTGTTCAAAAAAAAAAATTGAGTTTCCAGACACTGCAAAGACTACAGTCATCTTCAGTGTGTGTTCTATCTCCGTGTGAAAGGAATTTATGCTCCATACCAGCACTTGATTGATTGTCTGCATGTTCACAGAGATTAAAACTATAAAGAAAGTGGTGGTTGCGGATCATTTTCAAATGCCGCTCGCTCACTTATCATAGACAGTTTTGTCGGGCTACTTTTAAATCGAAGACATTGGTGACAAGAAGTTGGCATCATTCGTGTAGTTGTTGCTTATTGAAGAGGATATGAAGAGCAGGAGATGAAAACAAAACAGAAACGGCAAGAAATAGTCCACTACTTTGTTTTCTCGCTTCATTTCATCCTCCTCGCTCTTATCTCATTCAACATCCAGAACAACGAGTAACAATGATTTCTTTCAAGAATCACCAGCATTTCAAGAAGATGGCTGTTGTTGACTGCTTGTTATTAATGGATTTGAATACAGGGATCCCTCACGTTCCACGGTTAATGGGGACCAAGCCCCCCCCCCCCCCCCCCCATCCTGACTAACGTATACGTACATGTATATCTGTATATAATGTCAATAAATTCATAATCAACACTATAAATTCTTATAATCACAAAAATTCAAAAGTAATGCATAAGACTTAAATGAAATATAAATACACACAGATGTGCACCTCACATAAAAATGTAAGTCGTTTTGTTGGGTGGGTTTTGGGTTGGAGTTTGTTTTTGTTTGTTTGAGGTTTTTTTTTTTCATAATTAGCCTTGTTTTGCAGCATTTTCCTTAACTTGTTCCTTATTTTTCCTTAATTTCCTTTTTTTTTTTTTTTTTTTTTTTTTTTTTAATTGGATGGATATTTTTGAAAAACCCACGATGCACTGAAGCCACAGAAACTGAACCACCAAATAGTGAGGGATAATTTTATTTCAAGCACTGGTTAGTCCCTTATTTGTTTGCTTTGTTTATTTATGTGTTTGTTTATTTTTTTAAGCTGTCCATAGAGTTTACATAGACTGGTACAAAAAAAACAAAACAAAAAAAAAAACATAAACATCCAGGTCTGTAAACTGAGAACATCCAGAGGATAATAGCAGACTGACTCAAGCTGAAAGAAAAACTGTAGCAACTCAAATAGCTTCTTTACAAACTGTTGTGAGTAGCAAAACATCTTGGAACTCAATATATAGAACCTGAAGGCAAATAGATTACAAGCCATTACAATATAATACAACGCCACATTGGATTTCACTCCTGTCAGCCAGGAAGTGAAATCTAAGGCTACAGTGGGAATAGATTCATGTAAACTACACATTTGAAGATTGAAGAGCAATTTATGGTCTTCAGTTAAATGTGTACTAAACGTAGTCTTTGTTTATTGAGCAGAAGCACATGAAAATTCATTTTGGAATGAAAACCATGTTAGTTTGATTCCTTATGGATGTTAAAGGATAATTATAATCCTTCTCCCACAGAAAAATAAAAGGTTCCTATGGAGTTTTTTTGTTTTTGATGGAACTGTGGCATTCCCTTTTCACAAAAAAAGTCTTTCTGCAGTAAAGGAAGAGTAGCACTGAGACAGGTAAAGGAGATGTGATTGTGATCGTGGCGTCCCCAGGATGTACTTCCCATGATATTCCTCTCCAGCTGTACAGATCCTCGACCACCCTTCCCCCAGACTGGACTTCTGGTATTAAACCCAGCTCAGGGAAATGTTCCTGCTTTTCGTCATGCTCTGTTGAGCTGAGTGTGGAAATTCCAGCACAGGTTTCTTACAGATCCTGTACCCTGGTCCTTAAAAGCTTGGATCTAGTTGATAATGCACCAGTGGGAAGTTTGAAGGTTAGATACAGTCGGATTGAATATGAAAGAGGTTGGACCACTGCTGTGAGAACTTGTGTCAGGCTGTTTTTTTGGATCTGCCACTGGGACTCTCTTTCCATGATTGGATAAAGATGGGGGATGGAGTGAGAAAGGCTTTGTCCTTTCTCTGTGGACTTCCCCTCATTTTCTTCTTTCGTCAGCACTTGAAGAACCAGTGGTGGATCACAGCATCTGATGTGTAATTGAGTACAGTCTCTGAAACCTTCTGCAGTTCTCCATGCTGTTCAGCTTTCTTGCAGCGCTGTGTTTCAACACCTAGATTTAAAGTATAATAAAAAAGAGCTTTTGCAGGCCTTCAAAAGCTTGGCTGCTCAATAAGTGATGTAAAATCTCTTTAATAAACTGCTGTAGTTTCCTTTATTTTGTACCCCCTGCAAACAAAGTTTGTGGATAAATATAGGAATCACCCTGTCCAACGGTCTGTGGAAGCTTGGACTGAATACTACTTCTCCTAAACTACTTGATGGATTTTGATTAAACTTTATACAGTGGTAGTAAACCACCTGAAGATGTGTATGAAGAGAAATGATCCTAGTCCGGTGTTTTTAACAGGATTAACCTAAAATACTAGTTGACAGTACTTTCTATTTTTATTGATTTTTATTGACCCCCCGCCTATAATTTAGTTATGTATTTTTTCCTTGTACTTTCCTATCACATGACAACTACTTAACCAGGAGGATAAAGGCAAGCACTTGCTTTCCTCTAAGGCAGGCGTGGCCAACCTGTGACTTCCGAGCCGCATGCGGCTCGGAACCTGGTTTCATATTAAAGTTTGCGTTTGTTTTTTAATGTGTTCGTTTGTTACACTTGAGTTAAGTATGGTATTTTTGTCAAATGTGCGCGAGATGAAAATATCACAAAGCTTCACAGTATGGGCAAGATCATGTAAGTAAATAATTTGTCAAGTTTGCTCTTAAAATAGCAGAAAAAAATGCACAGCAGAATTAAAATATGAAGATGAACACAGGATATTTTTAACAGAGTGGGAGAGGTTATATATTTTTGTTGAAAGTAATGGAAAACCATTCTGCCTCATATACGAGCTGTCATTATAAAGCAGTGCTTCTCAAATAGTGCCCCCTATGATGACCGTGGGGGGTAATGACCCCTGGGGAACAGGCTTTTCTGGAATTGTGTACGAGAATCAAGTGTAATTGCACCTCCACTACATTAGTTGGCAGTGGCGCTCTCATTGTAGCGCTATGGTGTAGTGGTTTTTCGCACGAGCAAAACATATGCAGTGCAGTAAACAACCCCTCAAGAAACAACATGGAAAAATTTCTAAAAGGAACGAAGAGAAAGGTGGAGAGAGACGAAGATATTAAGACATGAATGAGTTTATATAAGGATTTTTTTTTAATTATTTCTAGCACATTGGTGCACTTTAAATCGTTTCTATTACAGATTAAAAAAAACAATGTTCATAGAGTTTTGCTTTATTGTAAGTTGAACTATATTTCTTTCTTTTTTGTTTTTAATGTTAATAAAGAGTTAGTGCAGAGGTGCACTGTTAACAATTTTATAGACAAATAATACTATTTATAGTCGCTCGCGGGGCCACCCAGTGCAGCGAACTGGGTTATCAAGGGCGGGTCATGTCTCTCACTGTCTATGGTGAGAGGCATGTAAAAGAACCATTGCTGACTTTCGTAAAGAGTAGGCTGCAAAGCTGTCAGCGTGTTTCTGTCCCTTGCTAAAGGGTTGTGACAGGAAGGGCATCCGACGTGAAAACCCATGCCAAACCAAATGTGCGAATCAGATGATTCGCTGTGGCGACACCCAACAAAGAGAAAAAGCCGAAAGGAAAAGAAGAAAGAAGAAGGAGTCATTCGTGGGGTAATTTCTTCCGGGGGGCACAGAAAATAATTGAGAAGCACTGTTTTAAAGGAATGGGTAATGTTCTTGTGTGCCCATGTGTATGATTTGGCTCTTTGCGGTAACACGGTAAAAAAAAAAATGTGACCCTTGGTCTCTGACTGGTTGAACACCCCTACTCTAAGGCATATGATGCAACCTGACTTTTTTTTTTTTTTTTTTTAAACTGTTGCACCGGGATATTCTGGGGTAGCCTAACACACTTGGAGGAAAGCACTATCATGAGCTCGTATGCATGAGTTCCCAGGTGACCAAGACAAACCAGTGCTGCTTGTGAGTGACAGATTAGCAAATGTATGCCATCCCAAGCTTGGCCAACGGGCTGTCTCTGGATTCTTGCGGTCTCTGGATTCTTGCTGCAGGTGACAGCATGTCCCAACCGAGGCTCAAGACTGAACTTTTAAACAGTAATGTCTTGTGGCTGCACCACTTGGGAGCCTGTGTTGCGAAGCAAAGGTTAAGTTAATTTCCCCAGCAAACCACAAGCTACCTGCTTTTCTGGCTATGAGATTTAGGGACTTGGGCTCCTCCTTCACACCTGGTATTAACATGCTTCAACGGTGAATAAATCACCTGAAAATACAGATGTGAGGGAGGTCACATCTAATGTAAGGGTTTTGATTTATTGTTTAAAGAAAAGAACAATAAATATATTGTGATTTCAGTCATGAAGAATATACCTTTTGACTTGTACTGTAGTTATACCAAGCCTCCCCTAACAGCATTTTAGCTTTTTTGGGCTCATGCAGATGTTTCTGATACAGACTCCAGTGCTTTAAGTACTTCTGGAGAAGAACATTGCATATCTATGTTAATATAAATTATTCATACTATTAACACAACTCTGCTGTTGGTTCACATTAACTATTGGCATGTAAAGTGTGTGTGTTTGCATAGTACTGCTTTAACTGTCAGTTTGTTACATTCGTTTCAGGACACAAACCTGTTCATGGAAACAAATTTATCCACATTTTCGTTCCCTTCCTTTTAAGTATTTGAATAGCAGCATGTCCTCATCCAAACCCCCAAAAGCAAGATCTTACTCTCTTTGAACATTTCCCAACAACCAAAGTATGGGCCATGTTTCGAATTTCAGTCATAATCCCTAGGCATTTTTCCAGGGGTTTGCCCGAGTGTGGGGAATAGCATTGCTGAATGCTAGTCACACTAATATGTTCAGACATTATCTCACTTTCTTTTGGTGGCATAATTTGCTTCTCATCCTGCCTGTAACGTTAATCTATTGGAGAAGATTACAGTCTGTTTAGGAGACATTGCATTGTACTGCATTGTTCAGCAACCTTGAGACTAGGGAACCTGCTGGAGCTCATTTTCAACCTGAACATTAATATTGCTTGTCAAGGTCTTGCTCAGAAAACATCACTTTTGAATAAAAGTAAAGTGGAAGCTGTCCTCTGCTGAGCGCTAATGTAAGCACGTAGGATGGTGTATGATCAGCTTATTATTGATGATTAGTCATCTTTCCCTGCAACTATTCTCTCTCTCTTTATGATATTTCCCTCAAGATTATCTACACAAGCGAAGCTACGCGATGCTTGTGCAATGGAAACTCTGTGCGTTGAGCCTGATAAAACCATTGTTGTTATGATCATGTGTCTTGCAGTGTTTACACTTTAAATAAGTAATGCATGTAAAGACAAAGACCAGTTGAATGTCATGGCTCGGAATTTCCCCCCTTTAGACTACAAGATGAGAGCGAGGGGAAAGAGGCAGGGAGAAGAGATTAAATCAGATTAGCATGTAGGGGTGTGTAACAACAATGTGCCAAAGAGTATGTTAACCCCTGACTATTGCACCCATGCATGGTTTTCCACCCAAAGGTTTGTCACAAACATGTAAACACACAATTAAATGTCTTGAATGAATGTGCTGAAGATTTTTTATGTATATATATATATATGTGTGTGTGTGTGTGTGTGTGTGTGTGTGTGTGTGTGTGTGTGTGGATGGATGGATATATACATATATGTATGTATTAACACTCATTATCCGAGTTACGACATACGAGTTACGACCACCCGTACTTCCGACCACGTCTAGCAGATGCCTATTATGAGTTTACTGTATATGTCCATCGGTGCAGCGCGTAAGATGGTTGTGGCAGCACAGCATTCCAGCATCTCACACTTGCAGCATTCTACCGCTACACTCAGGGAGTAGATACAAGTCGCAGTAACATCTCTTTTACAGTACAATTTTACATTCATTTACTGTACACCGTTACCATGGCCCCCAAGAGGAAGTCCGATTCATCACATGGCAATTCTACCAAGAAAGCGAGGAAGGCACCGTTGTTTGAGACGAAGATGAAAGTAAAAGTAAGATCTCCATCTCTCCCACTCCCTGGTGTCTACAATTTTGAAGGACAAGGACAGCATTAAGGAAGCAGTAAGAGCAGCAGCCCCAATTAATTCAACTATCATCACAAAACAGCGTGAAGGACCGATTGCAGAGATGGAAAAGTTGATCTACACGCGGTTGGAAGATCATATGCAAAGAAATGTGAACGTGATGTTGCGAGCTGTGCAAAGTAACGCTACAAGTTTATTTCGCATGTTGAAAGAATGTGCAGATGAAGAATACGCCTTCACATGAATTCATAGCGAGTGCTGGGTGGTTTCGGTTTTGTAGTGTTAAATATACGACTTGACGACCAATCTGACTTACGACTGGTTGGCCGGAACCGATCTAGGTTGTAACTCGGATAGTGTGTGTGTGTGAAAAGAACACACACACACACACACACACACATATATATATATATATATATATATATATATATATATATACACACACAGATACAGGGATCCCTCACTTTCCGCGGTTAATTGGGATCGAGATAATTGGGGGACCCCCCCCACCGCGACCATCGAATTTTGCGAAGTAGGATCTCCCCATATCAATAACCGGGGTGAGAGGTATCATCAAGAATTTCAAAGAAAGTATTACAGTACAGAACAAGCCCAGCAGCAAAACATTTCAAAGACTCTGAAAAGAAAACGAGGGTGAGACAACTTCAAACCAGATTGAAGTGTTCTAAAGACTTCATGTCAAAGGAGACGAAACTATAGCTCTTTGGCTAGAGAAGCATTGCTTTAATTGAAGAAAGACGGGGGGGGGGGGGGGGGGGGGGCCACAACTCAAATGCCACAGTGACCAGTGACGACACCCCCCCCCCCCCACCTGTGAAATATGGTTGTGGGATTGCTATGCTGTAGGACTGCGTCAGTGTGTCTAGAACGGGGAGTCTTGTCAGATTGGAAATAATTAGGAAGAAAGCTGTGTCAAAGTTCTGAAAGAAAACTGCAATAAGTCAGCAGAAATACCCAAGTCTGGGTCTTCACGTTGTCTTCCAACACAACAACAAATGAAAACATGCATTGCTCCTGGTGAAGAACGACTGCCAGAGGAGTGAAGAGATGTTATTGACCCGCAAAAGCCCCTGACTTGAATCCCATTAAAAATCTTTATTGTAAACTGAAGACCGAGGTCCATGCTCGAAGACCATCAAATCTGGAGGCGCTTGAGATATTTGCCAAAGAGGAATGGGCTGGGATTCCTCAAGAGACTTGTTAGAAACTACTGTAAATGACTGCAGGCTGTTATCCAGCAAAAGGGATACACAATTGAGTAGAATAGAAGTAAAAAGAGCGGGTGGGGACGGGTGGGAGGCGTGACTAATATTTTGGCTTTTTAGAATTGGTCATTCTTGTGTGCAAGGTGAATATAATTTTTTATAATAATAATAAAATTTCATACAGGCATCTATCCATCTATCTGTCGACACACAGATTTCATTAAGATTAAGGGTAGGTGGAGGAATATGTAAAGTAGGATGTGGAAATTAAAGGTGCTGCAGACGCTCTACTTAGACTGGGAGTGTGGGGCTAACCCAGAGCAAAGCCTTTCTGGAGGTGCGAGGGGCAAAGTTCCTTTGAAGCTGAAATACATCGTGGCGTTAAATGTATTTCTGAGCATCTAAGTTGACCTTGATTCTCCTTTAATACAGTGATCCCTCGCTACTTCGTGCTTCAGTTTCCGTGGCTTCAGTGCATCACAGGTTTTCAAAAAATAGCCATGGTTTGCTGGGGGGTTTGAATTATGCAAAAAAAAAAAACAAAACCTCAAACAAAAAATAAATCTCCCCCCACACACACACACACACACACACACACAACTACTTACATTTTTTATGTGAGGTGCGCATCTGTGTGCGTGCGCATGTGTATATTTATATTTTATTTACATCTTATGTATTACTTTTGAATGTTTGTTGCGGAAATCGGCGGTCCCCATTAACCGCGAAAAGTGAGGGATCCCTGTATTATGAATTACACTTGTTTTACTGAGTGCATATGTTGAATTTATTTAATATAAGAACTCGTCTATGTTTAATCTGAAAAAACATGTTTATAGAATATATATATATATATATATATATATATATATATATATTCTATAAACATGATTTTTTCAGATTAAAGATAGACGAGTTCTTATATATATACGAATATATATATGTATGTATATATACGAATATATATATATGTATGTATATATGTAAAAGTAAAGTCTGTTGGGTTTTTACACCCGAGCCTAGTGACTCATCAGGCTGGTGCTTATCCCCAGTTTCTGTAGCGTGAAGCAACCAGGAGTTCAACTCCTCCTGGATGGGACGCTAGTCCATCGCAGGTTACCTTCCCAGTATATTTTTACTGGTACCTATTTATACTGCTGGGTGAACAGAGGCACACTTGTGGTTGAGACCTTGCCCAGGGGTCTTAGCACAGTGGGGGCCGAACTCACAACCTCCCGATCATGAGCGCAGTGTATATATATATATATATATATATATATATATATATATATATATATATATATATATATATATATATATATATATATGTATACACTGTGTGTGTGTATACTAATTCTGTCTAATTCTTAAAAATATAGGAATGTGTTCATACTATTAAATGTTTCTATATTTTGTTGCTTTTCTTAGTCTCGTCTGGAAAAACTGGCACTTCTGGTTTGCGAACAGAATAAGTGGAAGCTATAGCATTACATGACTTCGGGTTTCTAAAAGAGTCTGTCGAATTCTTGAAGAAAAAAGGTTTTTATCTTGAAATTATTTCATTTATAATGAATCACAGCCATTTCTGTTTTTGCTTATTTTTCGATGGTGACACTAAGGTCTCCATTTATGAGCTGATATCCTAGGGGTCGATTCGATTAGCCATTCAGAATAGAAGTATTAATATCTAGTGTCTGAGAGGGCGATCGATAGTGTGTGTGTGTGTGTGTGTGTGTGTGTGAGGGGGAGGTTATGTACAGAGTGGTAATGTAGCAGTAATAGTAGTTGACGGAGTTGTGTTCACCAGTACGATCTTGTTTGTTTCCTTTTCTTTGCTTAACAGTGCTCTGGAGGTCCCTCATGGCTCTGAGCCGCTGTAGTTTAATATCCAATTGAGGTGGGTAGCTAGATAATCTCGCGGCTTTGACCAGAGTTTGCAGCGTAGGAGTACAACCGTTACTCACTAAAGCCATGGGTAGTTGATGGGAGGTGACTCTTTTCCTCAGTCTCTGAGCTTATGTAACCAGTGGTCATCCTGCGTCTCTCTCTCTCTCTCTCTCTCTCTCTCTCTCTCTCAGTAGTCAGTGCTATATATTTCACAGGTTAGGCATTTTAACTAGATGCAATAAAGCTTCAAGATTGAAAAAGAAAAAAAAAAGTTGATGCACTGCACCGTATTTCTGTCACTTGCTTACTTGGCATGTGTTCTACTATTGAGGCTGCATATATTTATGATGCTCATTTAGTATCGGTAGCCGGTGGTGGTGGTGGCCCGGTGGTTAGGGGTTCAAGTCCCACTCTCTACAAGGTTGTCACTGTCCCCCCCACTGCGGCTAACTGGGTTATCAAAGGCCAGCCATGTCTCTCACTGTCTATGGTGAGAGGTTCATGTAAAAGAACCATTGTTGACTTTCGACAAGAGTAGCTTCATAGCCGTCAGCATGTTTCTGTCCCTTGCGAAAGGGTTGTGTCAGGAACGGCATCCGACGTAAAAACCTATGCCAAATCAAACATGCGATGATTTGCTGTGGCGACCCCTGAAAAAAGGGAACAGCCAATAGGAAAAGAAGATTTAGTGTCAGTATCCAGCCACTAAAGGACTGTGTTTATCATAATCTTTGAATTGGACTGTTTAAAAAATGAGGCTGGTTTTAAGGCACATGATGATCATTATCGGTAAGTTGAAGTCGAAAGAATGCACAGCACATTCAATACTGATTAAAAAACGTCTAATCATTATTATTTGGTTTCCCTGTACTAAATTAGTGTAGACACTGTGTGTGTGTGTGTGTGTGGTATAAACTTCTTTGTGAGACAGCAGTAATTGAATTTCTTTCTTTCTTCCTTTCAGCTTTTTCCCTTTTCTCGGGAATCGCCACAGCGAATCATCTGATTCGCACATTTGATTTGGCATAGGTTTTTACGTCGGATGCCCTTCCTGTCACAACCCTTTAGCAAGGGACAGAAACACGCCAACGGCTATGCAGCTTCTCTTATCAAAGTCAGCAATGGTTCTTTTACATGCCTCTCACCATAGACAGTGAGAGACATGGCATGCCTTTGATAACCCAGTTAGCTGCACTGGGGGGACAGTGACAACCCTGTGGGGACCCGAACCCGCAACCTTAGGATCAGCGATCCTGCGCCCTATCCGCTAGACCACAACTGCCCCAACAGCAGTAATTTAATTATTTATTATTTTTGTTCTCATCTTTTACGTCATCATAGATATCAATGTAAATTCTTTTTTTTTTTTTTGGGCTAGTAATGATTATAATTGTATAAATATATAGCTGCCTCTCCACATTTACATCTGACTGGTTTACTTCATGAGTAATTTATCATGTTTCTGAGGCAATAATTAGCCACCTACCCAACCATATCTGTCATTCTGGTCAAGTGCTTAGTGTATGCTGAAGTCCAGCCATTTGAAAATCCCCCATTCGCATCGTTCCTACTCCTCCACAAATAAAGCCCATCCCTGAGGCCCAATACAGTTCTTCTTTTGTTTCTGGTTAATGTGTAGCTAGCATTGTGCTGAACTCTAATACTCCTCCTGGCTAGAATCCCTGGCATCGGGGCTTTACCCAGTGCTTCTGGCTAGGCATTAGCTTGGGCTCTGATCAACCATCTCCACGCACCAGGTCAGCCGACCTAATCATTCTTTAAGGTTTGTGAGTGTGTTGGTTCGGTGGTGTGACCTCAGTGTAGTCTGACACACTGTTTATAAATGAAAGGATCAAGAATCGCGTGGTGCTGTGTTCCAGTCGTGTATCTGATTCAGCAGGCGTAGGTGGGTGGCCTGATACCGGCCTGCTGGCAGATGGTGCTTTGTTGGAGCATAGATGCCGAGTGGAGCGGACTGGATGGGGGACAGATGTACAGTTTGACAGCCTTAGGGTCTTCTTCCTGAACATACAGTGTCATAATTCATATGCAGTGAACTTGGTATACTGTAAATATTTAATTAAAAAATTACAATCGTATCAATGGTTATAGTTTATGTTGAAGTCAAAGTTTCAGATGTTCTGTGCTTGTGTACCTCAGTCATTACTGAATTGAGCAGGTCAATTTTGAGGCTTGGGTTTTTGCTACGTTTCTGCTCATCTTGCTTGTCCCTTTATTATGTTCCAGCGGGTGCAATCAGAGAGTAGCCAGAAAAAGTGTTAATCACCATCGAGGCGCTCTGCCGAGAACGTGCTATGTGAAGCCTGAACACGAATGAGTCATCGTCAGAGCAGCGTGCATTCCATTCTCATGGGGGTTACAAACATAAGCATACAGCGCTCTGTGTAGGCCCACCCACAGCTACCCACTAAAGATGCTATGGATTCAGTGAGACAATGATAATTATATAATCTGAGTTTCAGTACTAGTGTACAGTGTAGAGATGTAGAACATGCCAGATTGATGCTCTCGTGTGACACTCCTTGTATTCTATACACAGGAATGGATATGCACGGTCCCTGTATGTGATTATGACGGGTGTAGTTATGCTTGAAACAGCAGGTGCTGGTATGATATGGTGGAGCAACTCAGATCGTGTGTGTGTGTGTGTGTGTGTGTGTGTGTGTGTGTGTGTGTGTGTGTGTGAGGGTAATATGTATGTCTGTATTTGCTTTCTCATTGTTCTGCCACCTAGTGGCAGGATGAATAGTGAAATGGCAGGGTTTTACTGGAGCACTAATATTATATCATTACAATATCATCAACAATAAACTAACTTTTCTCTTCTGCTGTTCTTGCCTGTAATAACACTGTTGGTGGTGTAAAGTTTTTAAGATTTATTAATAATTTTTACTGATCTTCCTCTGTTCCTGATGTTTCCATTCCTCCATTTTATTCAATTTGATTGCATCAAATGCATTTGAATTTGAGAGGGAAGGATGTTGTAATATTGTATAATATTGAATGTTGTAAGATAGCTAGCCATTTATCTCCCAATCTACCTGCCCTCCTTCTTACTCATTTGTTTGTTTTGTGCCTTTATCTGTACAGTCATAGTTTCATGAATAACTTTTAGTTTGGATTCAATTGCAATGGTTTAGAGCAAAATTTTAATGAAAAATAGAAGTGTGTGTGTGTGTGTGTGTGTGTGTGTGTGTGTGTGTATGTAAATACATACACACCTTCAGTCAGTAACTACGAGCCTCAAACACTGGGCCGCCACTTGCCCCTATTATCTTTAGTGCAACATATCAAAATGTACTGTCGTGTTGCAGTGAGTCTCTGGTGAAGGCTTTGAGCTACTGAGTAGGATAGTTATTTGAAATCACAGCACAGCCCTTCTGCCACTGTTGCACACTTGAGAAAGACCCCTAATTATCAAAGGCTCAGTTGTCGCTTGTTTCAGTTGTAGGCCTGTTAATGTAAAGGTTTCAGCCAAACAAGTAAAAATGTAAACGTGGAAAGATGGTATAATTACAATGTATGTTTTTTTTTTTTTTTTTTTTTTTTTGCTCTGTTTTGCCATGCTGTTAGACTGTCATGTTCCATTGAGTCACAAAAATTACTTATGAAAAAGTATTTGGTGTGTGTGTGTGTGTGGGGGGGGTGTTGGGCATCCACTGGATTCAGTGGTATCACAGGGCTTAAATAATCATTAAAAACACATTAAAGTGTGTTCACACTTCAAGCAATCACGTTAATAACATGTGCGTGAAGGAGAAAAAAAGAGGTGTACACATCATCTACAACTAATCAGCAGTAGGGAGAAACAAACGCTCTTAGCCATTGGCTAAATTTGAATCACGTGCCAGTAATGTCGTGATGTATATGTAAAATTTGTCGGGGCTGCCGCTAATTCAGTGCTTCTCAAATAGTGTGGCGTGATTATATGATTATAATGACGTAAACTTTATTTTTATTTATTATTTTATAATTTTTCCGTATATTTTTTGAAAACCAACGTATAATCAAAAACGACTTAAGTTGAGTTATACCTGCATTATGCGGTCACTGTTACGTAATGCTAAAATCTCACACTAATTCTCCACTCCCAAAATCAGACTGGAATTGGAGAGAATTATACACCAACAGCATATTTTTATAGACACCGGCATCTACATCCTTCTTTCCCCACCCTAATAAATATATAGATAATGGTACAGATAACATTATTGCTACAGAAATGAGACAAGACTGTATATTTCTAGTTTCAAATTGCTTGGGTTGATCTGAGACTGTGTTCAGTGATTTAGCTGCAAAAATGAAAAATGTTAGATTTGAATAAAATGGATCAAATTTTTTGAGGTGTTACCGCTTTACATTTTTTTTGTTTTAATATGTAACCACTCATGCAACTTTCTGTAAAACCTGGAAAAGAAGAATAATTTCTGATACAGATGTTGGTGCAAACGTGTGTGTGATTAAACTAGCACTTCTTTGTGTTATTAAATGTTTGTGCTTTCCCGCAGCGGAAGGCCTGCCCCAGGTGTACTATTTTGGGCCATGCGGGAAATACAATGCCATGGTGCTGGAGCTGCTCGGCCCCAGTCTGGAGGACCTTTTTGACCTTTGTGACCGCACCTTCTCCCTTAAGACAGTTTTAATGATTGCCATTCAGCTGGTGAGTTCACTCCTCTTCCCTGGTCTCATTTCAACCCACCCTTTATTCAGAGTTATTTATCAGGATACGATGCCTTGCTTTTTTTTTTTTTTTTTTTTTTTTTTTTAAATGATATTTTGTTCTTGCTTTTGTCAATTTTTATGGTTCTACTTTAGGCTTTTGTCATATAATGACAATAGTAAATTAGTTTTGTAAGTTGTTATATTAGGAAGAGCAGTTTTGGAGAAAACTTGTATAGTACTATATTTTTCACACCGTGCAAGTAATCGAATACATTTTAAAATAATAACACATAGTATGCATAGTAAACAAATACAGTAGTTGTAACCTGAACTATTTATCACAAATATAACCAAAATGAACACATTTGATGTATTGTATGGAAACGCTGTTTTGTTAATTTATTTACAAGATGAAATTAGCTTGGTTTAATACGATGATAAAAAGGAAACAAATTTTTCTTCATGCTCATATGTTTTTTTATTTAGTTAGTTATTTGTTTTTCTTTGCATTAGCGTGCCTTATTAGAGCAATGTGTTTGCCTTGGAGTTGTTTCAGACCTAATTGCATGCTGAAGGCAGAGCTGTCTGCTGCAGCTGGTCTTGTTTTCATCCCTATGGACAGAACTGCGTGCACAGAACTTCCTACCTACATTACTCAATTCACAGTTCAAATTTATCCTGCTTCTCAAGTGTCTTAACGAGGAAAATTTATTCATGAAATCACGAACCAAAAGTCATACTTGTCGAATTTCTGTTTCATCAAGCAATGTGAAAAATATGAATTATTGTTTAAAATTAAACATGTTAAAAATGAACAGAGGTTTAATTTCTTCATCCATTCATTCATTTTCTGAACCGTTTGATCCTAGTTAGGGTTGTAGGGAGGCTGGTGTCCATCTCAGCCGACTTGGAGCGTGGGAGGAGTACACCCTGGACAGCTCACCAGGCCATCGCAGGGCAGTATCACGCTGATGGCTATGCAGCTCCTCTTGATGAAAGTCAGCAATGGTTCTTTTACATGAACCTCTCACCATAGACAGTGGGAGACATGGCCGGCCTTTGATAGCCCAGTTAGCTGTACTGGGGGGACAGCAGTGACAACCGTTGACAGTCGGGCTTGAACCTCCAACCTTGGGATCTATAATCCAGCACCTTGCCACCAGACCACCACTGCGCTAGAGGTTTATTATTGTCTACAAAATGTATCACCAGTTCAGCCTGTCTTTTAAAATAAATAAAAAATAATTAAAGTTCACTTTAGCAAATTTGGTTCAATAAACAGAGCTGACCATGAAACATGATCTTAGGTCTGAAACAGCCAAGATGCCCTTATTATCGGAAGCAGTGCCCCAAAGCCAGCTAAAATTCCCCATTTCCATGGCCTTGTTCTCAGGTGGTGTCTGCTTCAAGGCTGGTGTTATTCAAAAGATTTTTATGAGCTCTTTTTAAATTATACCTCCCAAATGCAGACAATATCCAGAAGTGATGAAGGATCTCCACAAAAAAAAGTGCAGTGATGCCACCAGTATGGTCTTTATACATGAAAGCTTCACTGATCTTTCGAAATCTAATACCACAATGTTGCACTTACTTTTTCCCGATTTATTTATGCTGTTATTATTATTATTATTATTATTATTATTATTATTATTTTGCTCAAGTGCATGAATTGTATTTGCTGCTAGTGAAGTACTCGGCCACATCTTGTTTGGACAGATATCCCGCATGGAATACGTGCACTCCAAGAACCTCATCTACAGGGATGTGAAGCCAGAGAACTTTCTCATTGGACGACAAGGGAACAAAAAGGAGCACATCATTCACATCATAGACTTTGGTTTAGCCAAAGAATACATCGATCCTGAAACCAAAAAACACATTCCATACCGGGAGCACAAGAGCCTCACTGGCACAGCACGATACATGTCCATAAATACGCACTTGGGGAAGGGTAAGCTCGCAGTGATCCTTATTTTCTACTGTACAGTTGGAATCTTGCATACACAGTGAGTAAGCAGGAAAATACAGTACACAAAACAAGCTTCTTGGATACCGCTTAGCAAACCATATTAAAGTATGCGCTTCGAGCAATTTTTAATTTTTGATAAACATACTCCAACACCCGAACCATGTCTGATAAAAGATTCACATTGCATTACTTCATCAACAAGTATGATGGTGGTTTATATGTGTTCTTTGAAAACATAATTGTAGTTAGATGCCTGGGCTTGTTCATCGTTCATTTTCTGTAGCCGCTTAATTCTAATTAGGGTCGCAGGGAGGCTGGTGCCCATCCCAGCCGACTCTGGGTGAGGGCAGAGTACACCCCGGACGGCTCACCAGGCCATCTCAGGGCGGAAACACGCTGACGGCTTTGCAGTTACTCTTGTCGAAAGTCAGCAATGGTTCTTTTACATGAACCTCACACCATACAGTGAGAGACATGGCTGGCCTTTGATAACCCAGTTAGCTGCACGCAACCTTTGGAGCAGTGATCCAGCATCTTTACCTCCAGGCCACCACTGGCCTCGGCTTCTTATGCAAGAAAAGAAAGTTTAAGATTTTGTTTATTATGTACTTCCTTCTTGCTCATTGTGTGAATTAATGCTTGTTGTCCTTTATGGCATTGCTATGTGGAAGACAAGCAAGTAACCGCCGGCTTGAAATGGTCTGTAAGCTGTAATGTTTCCTGGTGGTTCTTGTTGGACCACACTCTGCATGTTTAGTTTAATAAGCTGTTGCTTTGCCTGTTTGTTGCAGAGCAAAGTCGAAGGGATGACCTTGAAGCCTTAGGTCACATGTTCATGTACTTCCTCCGTGGCAGCCTACCATGGCAAGGACTAAAGGTGCGTCACTCAAACGCATAAGTGCAAAAATATTTATCTTGCTTCTTGTACAAAGGTAATATTGTTTGAATTCACTTCTTAGGCTGACACGTTAAAAGAGAGATATCAAAAAATTGGTGACACAAAACGGAACACTCCTATTGAAGTTCTCTGTGAGAACTTTCCAGGTAAGTTGTAGTCCCTTCCTGTATAACACTTCCGTGTTTCAGAGAATGCTTGGGTGAAAGGGTTAAAATCTGCATTTGTGCTCTGTTCTCGCAGAGGAGATGGCTACGTATCTACGCTACGTTCGGCGATTGGATTTCTTTGAGAAACCTGATTATGAGTACTTGCGGACCTTGTTCACAGAACTATTTGAACGAAAAGGATATACATTTGATTACACGTATGACTGGGTCGGCAGGCAAATTGTAAGTTAATTTATTTGTCCTGGAACACGTACGATGGTTTTCACTGATTTATTTAATCGGGGTTTGGTGCACAAGTTTTAAATTATTTTGGGTTTTCTGACCCCAGCACATACATTCAACACATACATTTTGATCTTGACCAGATGGTTTTGATAGCTATGCACGAGCTTTTGTTAAAAATAATGGTTGGATGTTTTAATGCACATCTGGGATGGACTTGACCTCTGACACAGTCTACATGTTTCCAGTTGGGTTAAGGTCAGGACTTTGGGAAGGTCATTACAGAATCTTAATGTTAGTTGGCTTTTCTGTTGGAACATCCAACTATGTCCAAGTTACAACTATTTAGATGATGTTATGCTGAAGAATTCTATGCAGTCCTAATGTTTCATGGGTGCAGTCACTTTGTCCAGTGCACCAGTTACACTGGTCACTAAACATCTTCTGATCATGATGCTGCACACTGCCATGCTTAACAAGGTTTGATTGATTCGCACTCCTCTAGATATACCTATGGCCAAACTTTCCTTCAGAATACATTTTCTTTGTTTGTATGGACAGCTGCGAACTCTAACCATTTTAAAGCAGATGATTGCTTCTTGTAGCCTCACAGGTCATGGCGAGCTAAAACCTGCGTAATTGTACACAGTGCTACTTTCAGTACATGGAAGGTTTGTGCCTTGGTGGCTCCTGGGGTGTTCCTGGCCATCTAGCCTATTTCAGCCAGGTTGTACAGATTGTACTTTCTTTCAAAACTTGACAAAGTGGCTATGCATCTCTGTGGTTCTTTCCCTACTGTAACCAATCAAACTTAATCTTAAATGCCCATCACTCCAATTAGTTCATTCGCACTGCCCCACGATCATGTGTAGGCTCATATGTATCTCTCTTTGAAAGTTGTTCATTTCAGCTGCTAAAATGGCTCTTGGGTACAGAGAGGAACATGAAATTCTGACAAAAAGGTGTCACTTTGTCAGCAGCCATGTTTGTTCATTCGGTAAATGATTTTGAGTGACTACATTACAATGTAGGTAGTACCTTAAATCTGCTCAAATATATAATTAAAAGATATAATATAATAAAAAGACTAATCTTTCTGCCGGTTGATCTTGTCATACAATGCTCTGTAATGCTTTCTACAAGGTAGAAGTTCAAACAATTTGTAATTGGGACGTGAGTGGTCTGCAGACATCGTACTTATCCTTTTTCTGAGCCTGGAACAGTAGATCCTATTGGTCGCTGCAGGCTGATCCTGTCCAATTTAGTGGCTGATCCAAACCAGACAGTGGTGGATATGCAAAGGATACACTGTATGATGGCGGTGTAGAGGGTGATCAGCAGCTCCCGACGCAGGTTAAATTTACTGTGTTGTCACAGGAAATACAACCTCAGCTGGGTTTTATGTGGAATGCCCACTTCAGAGGGATTGTAGTTTTTAGACCGCCAATGTTGTTGAGCATGGTGACCAGCAGGGTTTCAATGAAGAGTCCCTGAGGTACAATAATTTGTGTAGAGGAAGAACAGCAGAGGTGAGAGTACACACCCCTGTGTGACCTCCAGTGCTAGATGTGATGCTCCCCAGGCTAATCTGCTGCTGCCTGTCAGTCAAGACAATGCTTAAGAGTTCATTCGTGAAAGTAACCAGAGGGAGGCAACAGAAGACTAAAAGGACCCACAAAAACAGGAAAAGTACTAGAGAATGAATACCGAGCTAGCCATCTCTGGCAACATATTTGAGGTTGAAATGTGATTTCAAAGAGACTTTTTCTGATTTTTTTTTTTTTTTTTCCCCCGATCTGCACTGAGCTCCTTGGATGTTCCTGTTTTTGGTCACTCGACTGATTAGTCGCAATTAAACTCTTTTTAATTTGGGATATACAGAAGCCAGCCATGATCACTCAGGAAGTTAAGAAGCCTTGGTAATTTTAAGAAACATTTTGGAACTTTCAGAACCTCTGAATAAATAATCAAACTGTATGTAGGTCTGTGACCAGGTAGCTATAAATTTATAGAATATCAGAAACCCGAATAAAATAACACTTGTGCACTGCTGAACTGACACTTAAGACAAATTGTATTTTTTTAAATATTGATTATTGTCCTGTAATTGCACACCCTGTGTAATTTTGCATCGCTGCAAAATGATGCATCATTATTATTAATATAATTTTTTTTTTTTAATACTCATGTTGATTGTGAAGCCCACACCGGTTGGGTCTGTGCATGTGGACTCTGGAGCGTCAGCCGTGACACGTGAGAGCCACACACATAGAGACAGACCTTCCCAGCACCAACCTCTAAGGAACCAGGTAAGATTTACCTTTGCTTCGTGAAACTGAGCATTTTTTGGCCCCTAGCTTGACAGTCCAGTGAGAACTTAAGCCTTTTCTCCTAAACCACAAGTTCAGCCTGAGTGTGTGTACAAGTTGGCACAATCCACCAAGAGTAAATAGGCATGATTAGTGTCATGTGGAGAGTTAAAGCCGGCCACACTCTGAAACTTCTCAACACTGTTGTTTAAAATAGTTTAAGTTTAGACAACTCGTCACAAAAGATGATGTCATTTCCTCCAGCAACTTATCAGACACAGCACTTCGATAGACAGGCTTCATCAGTACAATGTTAACTCATGTGCCACTTCTGATTAAACACCGCACATTAGTCTTAAAATCATTTCTGTTTATAGCATTTGGCTGTTTTTATTTCTGTTGATTTTTTTTTTTTTTTTTTTTCCATATTTGTATTGCTGTTGATGTTTGTTTATCTCAGTAATTTTTCAGTATCTAGTCTTTTTGTTGATCATATGTTAAGTATAATAAAGTACAGCTTGTATGAAGTAAGAACATTGGAGTCTTTATCATTAATCATCAGAAATAACATGTCTCCATACCTGCCGTCAGAAATATCCCCCCATTAAGGGGATATTTTTTTTTTTTTTTTTTTGCCTATGTTGGACAAACTATGTTTTGAAACCTTACTGTACCTAATGCTGATTTGTGGCTTTGCCATGGCTCTTATGTTTTTTGGTTCTCCGTTGGTTTCCATTGCCCTGCATGCCACCTGCTCCCGCTCGCTCGCCTCCTCCACACCTCTTACCCTCGCTCCTGCGCCTCCTTTTGCCCGACCAGACGGCCTCCTCCGACCGAAGAGGAGCATGGGAGGTGCAGCCCAACCGGCAGGCCAACTCCTACCTGACCTCTCACCTAGCGTCGGACAGGCATGGAGGCTCAGTGCAGGTATCGCTTCACCCCCTCATCCTTCCCCATCCCACTCTCCAAATCATTTTGCGTCAGAGCAGCGTGATCTTTCAGCATGACCCAGCAGAAGTCTGTTCTTCAGGATCCTTAACCAGATAAAATGGTCAAAGTTTACAAAGGTTGCTTTTGTAAGGAAAAGAACTCAGCCTACAGTTAGTGAGAAGTGTAGTGAGATGATGTACAAGTCATCCTTTTTCCAGAACCAAAAAAATCTAGAAGGTGTACTATGACCTGATCCAGCTCCTCCAAACTAGGTAAAAATAGTGACTAAAAATGTTTAATAATGGTTTAATTAATAAATATGTTAATAAAATGTTTAAATGGTTTAATAAATAATCTTCTTTTACTTTTAACACATATTTCATACAAAGTTGGTGAACTTTTATAATTTTTAAAGGGTTTATGGGGTAGTATTGGGAGCGGGGCAGTGATGGTCTAGTGGTATAGGGCGCTGGATCGCTGATCCAAAGGTTGGGGGTTCGAGTCCCACTCTCCACAAGGTTGTCACTGTCTTCCCCCCCCCCCCCCCCAGTGCAGCTAACTGGGTTATCAAAGGCTGGCCCTGTCTCTCACTGTCTATGGTGAGAGGCGTGTAAAAGAACCATTGCTGACTTTCGTAAAGAGTAGGCTGCAAAGTCGTCAGCGTGTTTCTGTCCCTTGCTAAAAAAGGGTTGTGACAGGAAGGGAATCCGACGTAAAAACCTCTGCCAAAATCAAAACGTACGAATCAGATGATTCGCTGTGGCGACTCCCGAGTAAAAAGGAAAAAGCCGAAAGGAAGACAGACATGGGGTAGTATTGGGAGCCTTGGAACGAATCACGCATTTTACATGTAAAATGTGCCTCTATTTACGAAAAATCCAAATTTTGAAAAGGGCGCTGGAACGGATTAATTTCGTGAGAAGAGGGCCGACTGTATTCTGTATGCACTGGAGTCCATGAAGAACTTTGCACTTGATTGGCCAGTTTCAGCAGTTTGTGCTACAGTATCTTTGCTGAGAGAGAGAAGACCAGACGTACTCACTTTTTGCTTCCTGTGTACACTGGGATCCCATCCTTGTCCTTAATCGGACCACCTTTGGTAGATAGTTAACACTGTATACCGGAAAACCCCCAAAATACCTGCGTTTTTGGAAGATGAATAGATCCTGATCGGCCATAACATTAAATAATTTTGCCACCTGATGGTGAACTGCATTGATTTATCATGGTACATTTGGCATCCACCAAGCAGGGATCCCAGACCTCCGTTATTTCGCAGAATTCCGCTATTTTGTGAAGGCTGATATGTCTGGTCTGATCACACAGAAGAGTGACTATTGTGCAAAATGCTGAAACTGTTAATGTAAGTCATTTTAGAAAGATGGCAAGCCCCAGACTACTCTGGAGGTGTTGATGTTATGGCTGACATAACTCTGGAAATCATCGTATGAATTTGTGTAATTTTTCTATTTATTTTTTACCCATGTGGATTTCTTCTTTGTGTACTTGGAGGCTCTTGCTGAATTATGGGATATTGTAATGTAGCGACATGTGCTGTCATATTTGCATAATACGGATGTAGTAGATGGTCGCCAGGTACCGTTCAACTACTGTTAAACATCCTACTGAACATCCTGAGTATTCAGACACCTTACATGATACTTTTTGAGCGTTAATAGTATTTAACTATGACTATTTGGATGCAGCTGTTTTTGGTTGACTGGATACTCCAAGTTTTTTTGGAACTGAAATTAATTTTTGACATGACCATGGCAGTTTACAAAATTATTAACAAAAGAAAAGAAAACAAAAAATTGTTAAAGGGCTGATTGGTGTATTTCGCCTCTCCATTAAAACCCTTTTGTTCTAGAGAAACTAATTACTACCGATGAAGGTTTAGGCTTTTAAAATGCTTGAGTTTATTTAAGTGTCAGTCTTGATTGCGTACATGCATTAACCAGCCTGTTTTCAGTTGCTTCTGATTTTGAACTTGATTTACAGCTTCCATTCTGACCCTTGTTCTACAGGTTGTCAGTTCAACTAATGGTGAACTGAACGCAGATGACCCACTGGCAGCCCACTCCAATGCTCCCATTACAGTGCAGGCAGAAGTGGAAGTTGTGGATGAGGCAAAGTATGTCTGGGAGCCGGGTTATGTGTTACTGTACACCACCGCTGCACATTAGTAGATTAGATTATATATCGAACTGTTACCTTATACAGTGATCCCTCGCTACTTCGTGCTTCAGTTTCTGCTGCTTCAGTGCATCAACGGTTTTTCAAAAATATTTATCGAAATTAAGGAAAAATGGAAAAAGTGAAGGAAAATGCTCAAAACAAGGCCAATTATGCAAAAAAAACACACAAAAAACAACCCAAATTTTATTTACATCTTATGCATTATTTTTGAATGTTTAATTGTTGTTTTAAGCATTTATAGCGTTGGACATGTATTTATTGATATTATATACACATATACATGTACTGTACGTATACGTCAGCTGGTGGAGGGGTTCCGATCCTACTTTGTGGAAATGGGGGAGGGGTGTCTTGGTCCCCAGAAAGTGAGGGATTCCTGTATACTATATCTTTTATTTGTACAAAACTGGTTTGAAGAGAAACTATTCCTGTGGTTGAGGGTTTTTCAGTTTCAGGTTTATTCCAATGCCCCTTGAATCAGGCTTTGTTTACTTCTGTGTATAGAACCCAAATCTTTTTTTTTTTCTCCCCTTATGATATAAATATAGGCACCTTTCTGCTCGTTCAGTACTCTGATGTCTTAAAGTGATACCCATTTTTGATTATTGATGCTGACTTAAAAATGCACAGGCTGTGTCTAATTCAAACCCTAAAACCGATAGGCCTGAGTTTTTAACATTTCTGGTTGTCCCTCTTTATTCTTACTCTGTATCACTTGAAATAAACAATGACTTTCCTGTCTGTACTACACGAGCAGAACCCAGCCAGTACCCCACGTCCCTGATCACCACAGATCTGTTCAGATTGATATTTTGACTGTCCTTTTCTATCTCTTTCTCCTTCTGTAAGCCTTTTTTTGTCCTGTGTGTCCCCCTTCTTCCTCTTATGTGCCTGGCATGAACTATGTCTCATCGTCTCACCGCTGTCTAATAATCTTTCTGTCTTTTCTCTTCTCACACTCCTTTTGTAGCTGCGTGAAAATGCTCAACTTGTGGTGAGTCCCTCTCTCCAGTCCACATTGAGGAAAAAAAAAATAACAAGAGGAGTGGACCAGCTTAGACTGTGGGTGAACAGGTCTAGGATTACATGAAGGAGAAACAACCCAAACAGTTGCAGGCTTTCTCTAAATATGTGCCACAGTCCCCTTAACCTGAGGACTCATTTCACTCAGTATTATGGGATGTAAATTGTAAAACGGGGGATTTATACGTTCCCCGAACGGTGGGAATACTGCAAAAGAGATGTTGACTTTGAAGAAATTCGCATTTGTAACCAGTACAAAGTTAATTTCCTAATTTCTTATCCCTCATGATGGGAGCTTTTAAAGCAGATGGGCAATGCAGGGACGTCACTAGAGCTGTAGTAAAGTGTGTCACTTTTCTATGTGTCAGTCTGGAGCTGTTCTCTTTCCTCTGCATGCTCCTTCAGACATTCCCATTGGTCCATCCTGTTGTGTTTATTGCTGTCTCAACTCCCCTAACTACAAAGCATAATAAGTGTGTTTGTGTTTTACATGTGTTTTTTTTTTTTTTTTTTTGGTGAATAATGTTGGCTGTGTGCTCTCTTTAGCTAAAAATAAACATATTTATGTAAAGTAAGACCAAATGTTTTGCTTTAAAGCTTGCTGTTGTACGTGCAGATTTAATGAGCATTACTGCTGCTGTCTGGTTGGCATCTTTTGATGGCACGGATGAGATGCAGTGTTGGGTCATCCTGAGTGTAAATCCATCTCTTGTGTCCTCAGGTGCTGTTGTTTCTTTAAGAGGAAGAGGAAAAAGAACACGGCCCGTCACAAATGATCCATCAGCCACTTCAGACCGCCCATTTTCAGAACGTTCGATAAATAAATTTTATTCAACAATGCCCTCGAAAAGATTCGCCTCTAAGGGACCCCGCCTGTGAGAGAGCAGAGAGAGAGAGAGAGAGCGCGCAAAGTGGAGACATGCACATATCGTGCGGATACGGACGCATGGACGGTTTCCTTGTATCGGAATATATACACATACACAAACACAGTCATTTGGATCTCTAAGCACTGGAACGGCATTGCACTCCTTCGTAGTTCTTGGATTTTGTTTGTTTGTTTGTTTTTTTTGTTTGTTCTCCCCCCCCTCCCCTCCTCTTTATGGCTCTATGATGGATGGAATCCACCCGTGTTCTGCATTTGTGACCGACCCAGCAGTTTCAGGGGAAGGGGAGGGTGGTGGCTGGAGGATGTTTCACTTAAAACAGAGGATCTTCATCCACACTGGAGTTCATGTATTGATCCTCTGCACCATCTGCTAGCTTTCACTTTTTCTTCTTCTGTCCTTTCTGCTTCTCCTGACTGTGTGGTGAGGTCAGAGCCTTAGAACTTTTGCCAGCGGAGTTTGTGTATGTATTGAACTTTCTTTATAAATGATCAAACATCATTATAAAGAAAGAAAAGGGAAAAAAAAAACGTGGTAATTGTATTAACAAAGCTAACAGGCCTTTTCTTCTGTTAATGTGTTGAAATAAGCAGCCAAGTGTAAAGTGACAGCGTATATTCATGGCTTTTTGACCCTCGTACTGATGCGATGCGCTGCCTGGCTCTCTTCTGCGGGGTGATGAGAGATCCGGTCCAGGATGGATGGAGAACCTCGGCACATTCCCACCCCCCAACCCCGGTTCTACTGAAGGCTATTTAAGCTGCTTGTTCTAAAGCACTCCACCCACTCCGACCTGTCAGCCAGCCAACCGACCGACCATGCTGCTTTCTCCTCTTGTGATATAGTACTGCTTTAACTTCAAACTGACTTTTCTATTAGCTACGATTCCGAGCTTAAACTCGCCAGACAGACGCTCTGTGGGTTCTCTTTGTTGCAGACGTTCTAACCGGGTTCATTTTATTCTTTTCTCCTCATAATCAGCTTATTTTACGGAACCTCTTCCCCGGTTTAAATATGGCGTTTCTTGGTTGGATGATTTTTTTTTTTTGTTGTTGTTGTTGTTTTTTTTTGTTTTTGTTTTTTTTACTATAATAATTGTTATGCCATATAAATGGAAATGATAGCTGAAGAGAATAATTATTTAATGTTCCAGGATGGAATCCAGTCAGTCTGTGGGTGACTCAATGTCCTTTTACTTTATGATAGTATGAAATTCTTTTCAGTGTCTTTAAGTGCAGAGCGTCTGAATGTGGTGTAACATTTACTAGGAAGCTTGCGAATGTTCGTAATGTGTAATAACACCTGTTTATGAAGTGTTTTCTTGCCTCATGGCAGTTTCAGTGGAGATTCATGGTCAATGTGTGATACAGATTGTTGGATTTTTTTTATTTTAAGTTTGTTTGAGGGTTTTGTTGTTGTTTTTTGTGTATAGTGGAGAACGTATGGTAACCCGGGCTGTTTCAGAGGGAGACTCTCAAACTGCCACTTCTAAATATTTAAAGTCTCAATGCCTTAACTAACACTATACCGCAGAATCTGTTTCCCACGTTTCTGCATTTAAGACACTACAGAACTCGTCTCTTGCCTTTTGTTAATGTAGTACTCTCAGCCCTCTTACAAGTAAAATCGAAATCTGTGAAAAGCCACATACGAATGAAATCTCGTCCAAAACCAAATCAGATCTTACATTTAGCGATTGCCGTAATTCATGGAATTTCTAACGTCTCTTTTTCTTTTCGCTCATGAAGCAGTCCTAAACCACAGCTCTGCTTCAGGTAGGCTCGTGATCTCTTAAAATATAGGATGAGGGCCCACGGGCACTATTTAAAATTGTGATGATTAAATCTAGCTTCAGTTCTGGAGAGCTTTAACACACCCGGTATTTGAAATGTCGGGTATAAACAGTGTGCTGCTCCAGAAATGGAGTTAGACAATCTTTTTATCAATTAAACACACCTTAGGTGTTTATTACTTTTTTTTGTTTTGTTTTTGGGTTTTTTTTTTTTTTTTTTGGGGGGTGTTGTTTGAGGTTTTTCCCAGAAAAGGGCTGTGAGCTAATTAGTTTGGTGGTGTGTGTGTGTGTGTGTGTGTGTGTGTGTGTGTGTGTGTGTGTGTGTGTGTGTGTGTGTGTGTGTGTGTGTGTGTGTGTGTGTGTGTGTGTGTGTGTGTGTGTGTGTGTGTGTGTGTGTGTGTGTGTGTGTGTGTGTGTGTGTGTGTGTCCTTCAATGACCAGGATGGTTTTTCTCTCTCTTTTTGTGATTTTCTTTTCGCCCCTCAGTGACCGTAATAATTCCCTGGTTTTGTGATATGTATTTTTTTATGCATAGTGAATGTGAATTGAAAGTTTATGAAATTCTACTTCTGGGTTTTTTTTTTTCTTTTCCTCCCCCCTTTCCTCTCTCTCTTTTTTCCCCGCTGTCATCACATGGCATGCAGAATATTTTGAGAGAGAGAGAAGGACATCTTGGGGGGGGGGGGGGGGGGGGGTTTAGACTGCACTACACTTCCACTACCTTCAGTTGCCAATCCTCTTCTTCTGCACTACTCCCATTTTAATATTTGAAGGTCTTTATTTCTTTAGCCAGTACCAAGTCTTTTTTTTTTGTTTGTTTGTTTTTTTTTCCTAATGGTGATTTTTATGAGGACCACTAATGTTATTTCTAGAAAGTGTACGTCATATAGCAGAGTAACAAACAGTTCACTGAAACCCATGACGGGTGCTCACTGTAATGGACATATGACTCGTTTTTAAATTGGACCAAAACAAGGATCATCTTGCACTAGGTCAGGGTTTCTCAATTATTTCTGTGATGCCCCCTCTAGGAATGGAGGAAAAAAAAAAAACATATCACACACACACACACACATTGCCCCACATACACACCACTATAAATAGTATTATTTGTCTATAAACTTATTAGTGCATTTCTGCATAACATTAAAAACAAAAAAGAAATATAGATCCGTAGAAAAGCAGATGGTCTTGTTGTTGATAGGCAGTGCTGATGGATGAGGGAAAGAACCGCTGGATGAAACCTGAACCGCTGAGGAATGGTCATCACTCCGTGTTTGTGGAACGGAATATCAAGGACGGGCGGCTTGCCATTGAACCTGCTGTATGCAACGTGCATCGTGAGCAATATTTTGAATGCTTGTTTCTTTCAAGGGTTTTTTAACTTTATAAATCTCACCCTCATCCCGTGTCTCTGGAATCACTTCGGTTGTAAATGATTTTGTGGAAAGTACTTGAATCCTACTCACTCTTTTGGAATCTCTCCCAGTGGTTTCTAAGGAGAGGCTTCGTTCTTAATCTCTCTCTCTCTCTCTCTCGCTCTCTCTCTCTCTCTCTGTGTCTTACTCTGTCTCTCTCTTTGTCTGTCTATATCTCTCTCTTGCTCTCTTTCTGTCTCTCTCACTCTCTCTGCCTCTCTGTCTCTTGCTCTCTCTCTTTCTGTGTCTTACTCTGTCTCTTTCTCTCTCTCTCTCTCTCTCACATTTAAACTGTTTCTTATATTTGCTTAGCATGTGCCTCCACATGACTGTTTGGTTGGAGTATAGGTTTTTTTTTTTTTTTTTTTTGGATGGGTGCTGCTTGCTGCTGTCAGGTGTGCCTGTGAACTTGCTTAAGGGAGGATGACTTGTGCAAGAAGACAAGTCTGTACACTTCCTCCTGTTCCACACTCCTCTGTTCCCCTTTGCCAGGTTTCATCATTCTGGGGCAGATCGAGCCTTGATGCTGCAGATCATGTTAGTTTTGCCCAAATTCAGGATCAGTGTTATTGAGTTTAAGGTTGTTGTTTGGGTAGAAGATCCAGATCAGCTTTTTTGGTTGTTTTTGTTTCTTTTTTATTTTTTCTGATTAGAAGTAAGGCAGGCTTACATTGGAAATGTTTTGAAGTTGGCAAAGGGAGCCATCTACTGACCAATTTCACTAAAAAGGATCACTGTTTATCTTCAAACACTACACACACACACACACACACACACACACACACACACACACAATGAAATTCTTGACATTTTGCGGCTGTTATGAAGTGTTGTTCTTTTTTTACTGGCCCTTGGGTTGAAGCCCAGCACAATGACTACTAGCCCAGTTCGTATCATCATCTTTCCAAGTTTGTACTGTAGCCTGTTTTTCTATTAAAATTTTTTCCAAGATAACGTTGTAAATAAATATTCATTATCCACTGAAGATAAGGTGAATATCGCTAAATAGTTCAGTTTTTCATCTCTAAAACTGTTCTATTCAGTAATTATCCCCTGAGCCTGAGGCCACTAAATCTTTTACTGTGTACTACATGGCAACATTAGCAAAGGAAACCAATGTTTTCATGTTTCACATTTTTAATTGGTTCAAGCATCCTGAGTTCCCCGGGTAGATAATTACTCCCGAGAACCAGTCAGATCACAATGTTATGTATTGCACAAAATGGTCAAACACATTCCATTACATCTTTTAAAGTTATTGATGGTTTAAGGAAGTGCTCCTTTTTACCTTGAATCAATGCAAAAGCCATATTTGTACACTTTTTTTTTTTTTTTTTTTTTTTTTTTTTTTTTGGGCATTTCTTAAATTTCTAGGATTTCAGAATCAGTGACTCTGCCAATCAGAGTTTTTGACCTGTTTTGATTCAAGCATTATCCCAAGTTTACGAGGTAGATAATATCCATTATTCTGAAATAGCAAACCGATCAGATCGCACCGTCACCATGTAGTGTATAATAAAATGTATTTTTCATCAGAAATATGCCTGTGCTCTCCGAGTGTCCTACGAGCCATTATTTTTGCCTCACTATAGGCGAAATGTCTCATAGATGGTTGAAATAAGAGCTTATGAAGACGTGAAGTAGCATCATTTAAGAACAGAGTTGAGCATTTCTGTTATGAATAAGAATGCAGCAGTGGACCCATAGAGATGAGGCTTAATTTGATGTACAGTCTGGGCATGAACACCCCACACTTTCTGTCGAGTCGGGTTTCGGTTGTTGTACTTCTTCTGTAATGCTGTCTTCAGTTTTTAAGTTCTGGCTCGGCTTTGAATCCTGCATGTATTTTCTAGCTCAGCATTCTTTTTTCATTGCTATTGCTTTTCAGCATTGTTGGTTTTAATCAGTGTGAAATATTAATGTGAACAAAATTCATAGATCTGCTTCAGTAAACAGCACGCTGTTTAACAAAGTTCGGATCAAACAGTGCTGCCATATTCCACGCATCATTTATAGTTTATCACTAAATTTTTTTTCTCTGTGTTTTGTGAAAGATTCTGTGTAACACAATGATTTTCCTTTTCTCTCCAGATAATGAACGTTTGACTTGTACAGTACTGTAAATCCCTTTCTGGTTCTGGTCATATATAAAAATCTGCTTGTGCATTGAAATTGAACTCATAAATCCGTGCTGAAATCTGAATGTTGATGAATCGGAATGGTTTTGTTTAGTCAAGGGCTTTCGATTATGAGGACCCATTCCTGTTTTTTTTTTCTTTTTTTTCCCCTTTTTTTTTGCTGCAAAGATAAATGTCTTAAAGGTTTTTCCCCTGAGGAGTCATATGAAGTACAACATTTAATCTTTCAAATACAATTTTTATTCCCTTCCACTCTTAAAAGGGAAACTCAAGTTTGCACCCCCCCTTTTTTATGTAAAATAAAGCAAATTGTCTCAACTTTCGTGTCCCTTTTGTGCCTCTTTGTTTCATTTTTTTTAGTGTTCAGTCCCCTTTCTCATTTTTTACTTAAAGAAATGATTTAGTAGAAAAATTTTAAGCCAAATGTATTTTATTACATTTTCAAACAGGATGATTCGTGTATATCACTTTGTTGTTGTGCAGTTACCAGCACTGTTACCTTTTCTGTTATGACTCATTTGCTGCTTGATTTTATATTTTTGATATCATTTCCCCTCCTACAGTCTGGGTTTAGTTACCTAGAGTCAAATCAAAATACAGTACTGTATGCGGATTCCCCAAGTCAAAATATTACCCATGGTAAGGGCTACAAAGGATTTTTAAATGGTAATTTTCATGATAATTCTCTAGTTGTATATATTTTTTCCTTTCATTTATTTCTATGCACCCAAGATCACTGTTCTGAAGCGTATCACACACTAACCAGAACTTTATCTAGCATGAGTGTTATAGTAACCAGCAGAATTCCAAGAAATAGTTTGCATAATAAACACTTTTCACATACAAAAACCCCCAACACCATTTTACAATTTTCTACTCTATATAACAAACCCTGCATTATGTGAACAAACTTTAAATAACCATTATGAAAGAGGAGGGTATTTAACAAGGCATTAATAAAAATAATAATAATGTTGGTTGTTGTTGTTGTTATTATTATTATTATTATTGGGCCGTGGTGGTAAGGTGCTGGACCACTGATTCCAAGGTTGGGGGTTCAAGCCCCACTCTCAACGGGCTATCAAAGGCCGGCCATGTCTCTCACGGTCCATGGTGTGAGGTTCATGTAAAAGAACCATTGCTCACTTTCGACAAGAGTGCAGTAGCTGCATAGCAGGCATTTTTCTGCCTTGGGATGGCCTGGTGAGCTGTTCAGGGTGTACTCTGCCCTCGCCCGGAGTCGGCTGAGATGGGTGCAGTCCTCCCCGTGACCCTAATTAGAATCAAAGTGCTTCAGAAAATTAATGAGCGAATGAATTCATTATTGTCGTTTTTTTATTATTATTTTTATTATTATTGCTATTCTGCTTCCGATGGGACTTTTATTATACTTCCACTACAAGATATAAACTTCCGCCCTGTTCATTTTCGGGTCCTTTTTCTGAAACCGGAGTTGATATGGTGAGTTGTTTGTGTTCTGGAGTCGAACTTTTGTAAATCCGTTGTCATCGCTGTTAATTCTTCCTCATCAATGTTTAATTTCCCAAGTATAATTTCTTCACACAAAGCGGAAAGATGAGAACTGTGAATGGCGACTTGTTTCAACGTTATTTATAAATTTGATTTAAAACGGGTCGTTACAACCAGAAAATGTGACGGATAACTTGAAACGATATATTTATGGAAAAACTTAAATATTAATTCTGCAAGAATTTTTTTAATTTTTTTTTAATATAGATAATGAACAAAACGTCACGCGCTCAAATATCCGTTGCTAAGCTACAACCTTCTGGTACCTGAGGTAAACTATTACTATTTTATTTTATCATTATTGTGGTTGTTTTGCAAGCTAAAAGTCAAGCTGGTACCTGAGGTAAACTTACTATTTTACTTTGTCATTATTGTGGTTGTTTGGCAAGCTAAACATCAAGCTGGTACCTGAGGTAAACTATTACTATTTTATTTTATCATTATTGTGGTTGTTTTGCAAGCTAAAACTCAAGCTCAAGAAATTGTGTATAAAAATAGAGAGATTTAAGAGATTTATCTAAACCTTCCATCCAGTACATGGATGATTTTGGTTCTGTGAGAAAACAATATGCGTGTTCAAGGCTCTTGAAGTTTGCACCAAGTAATTATTTACAATGACTTTTAAGTTGGTGAATTTTATACATTTTTGCATAAGCATGAACCAAAACATCAGTTTTTCACAAGTCCTAAAGGTAGGTAGAGAACCCAGTTAAATAAACAAGGGGAAAAAGGCATTTTACTTGTTTATGTATTGAAGAAAACAATCCAATATTACATCTCTGACTGGCAAAAATATGTGAACCTTTTGGATTATCAGGTAATTTGAAGGTGAAATTAGTCGGGGTGTTTTCAATCAGTATGATGACATGTGAGTGGCACCCTGTATAATTTAAAGAACACAGATGTACATGTAAGAGGATTTGGAGACAGTCAGAGAGGCTAGATTGAGATGGTTTGGACATGTACAGAGGAGGGATAGTGAGTATATTGTTAGTAGGATGCTGAGGTTGGAACTACTAGACAGAAGGCCGGGCCATGTGGCTGCAGGTTTTTGTTTCGACCAAGCAGCAGCACACCTGACTTGGCTCATTCAAACAACTGATAAGAGTCTTCAGGCAATTGATTGGTCAATCTGTGTGCTCTGTCCAGAGACTGACCAATCAAATGCCTGAAGACTCATCAGTTGTTTGAATGAGCCAAGTCAGGTGTGCTGCTGCTTGGTTGAAACAAAAACCTGCAGCCACATGGCCCTTTGTGGCACGAGTTTGACACCCCTGGCCTAGAGGAAGACCAAAGAGGAGCTTTATGGATGTGGTGAAGGAGGACATGAAGGTCTGGTGTAAGAGAAGAAGATGCAGAGGACAGGGTGAGATGGAGGCAGATGGTGCGCTGTGGTGACCCCTGGAGGGAGCAGCCGGAAAAAAAGATGTCATCATGTCTACACGTGTTTGGGGAAGTGTTGAGAGCTTCAAAAAATTTTTTGATCCTATTAAGCTGGAAAAGGTTACGAAACCCCAAAACCCAGAAAAGTACTCTTTTGTAGTTGATAACCCAAAAATGAGTGTTTTTTCATATTTTTAATAGACAAAATTTGAACTCTAATTAGGATTTCACAAAATTACATATATGGACATACAGGTTATCTTTTGTCAAATTTTACTGTGTTTTGGATTAATAATGAAATAGCCTATTTGAGAAAACCAGGTTTATTTGACATAATTTTGCTGGTGTTATAATATAGAATATGTCATTATTATTATATATTGCGTATTATGATATTATGCTTGATCCTGAATTATATTTGATGTCAGCATTTACAAATAAGAGTTCAGGACAAGAAAAAAAGTTATGAAGTAAGCAAACCGGTTGCTAGCTGGCTACGTCTGCTTCCCTTTATATGCGTTTCAATATCAAAAATGCCCGAAAGCGCAATGCTAAATTTCACATTGCATATTGTGCAAAAGGTCTTGTATCTATCATGCTTCGTATTAAATGGAAAGGTTGTTGAATATTCCAATAAAAATTCTTGCTATCTTTTTGTTGCCATTTTGGGTTTCCCGCAACCGTTCAATGATTGGCTCTGGTTACCACGGAGTGTATGTAAGATAACCACTGATTCGTGGAAATCGACCGCACTTCATCAGAATTATTGATAAAATATTGTCAAATAAAATTGAAAGGAGCATATTTTCCTGAAAGTTTGAAATTCGTATTAATTTCTGAATGAATCGTATTGCCGTATTTTGTTATTTTTCGTATGAATACAGATGAAATTTGTACAAGTTGGCAGCCCTGAAAACCCGCCTATAAAGAATCTGGACTCCCCAAAAGAAGTATTGTGTACAAATGGAAGATATTTAAACCATTTGTTAAAATTCCCAGACGTCGAACAACTCGGATCACCTCAAGAGTAAAATGCGTTACGGTGGGAAAAGTCACAAAAGATGCCCAGAGTAGCTTCGAATCAGCTGAAGATCTCTCTCACACCATCGTTTGTCAAGTTCTCGCTGGGTTTAATAAAGTCTCTATCTAATGTTCATGAGTCCGCAGCCAGGATTCTAAAATGGAACTTTTTGGTTTGAATGAGAAGCAGTATGTTTGGAGAACGGAAAACAATGAATGCAAGAACCTCATAAGAACCTCATCCCATCTGTGAACAGTGATGCTGATGGTTGTGGTGGTTGTTTTGCTGCATCTGGTCCAGGGTGACTTGCTATCATTGATGGAACAATGAATTCTGAATACTACCAGCAAATACTAAAGGAAAATATCAGGACTTCAGCTCATGAATTGACTTTAAAGAGAAAGTGGATCATTCAGCAAGACAATGATTCTCACAGGATGTTCGAGCAAAGAATTGGTCAAGAAGAATAGTTATTGTTTTGGAAAGGCCGAGACAAAATCCTGATCTGAATCTAATTTAGATGTTTCCGAATTACCTGAGGTGGTCACTTCATATGAGGAAATGCTGCCAACATCTGAGTTGAAGCTGCTCTGGAGAGCAGAATGGGTTAAAATTCTTCCAAGCAGATGTGTGGACGTGATCAACAGTGACCAGAAATGTAACGAGGTCACACCAGATATAGAAATCAAAGGTTCATATTCTTTTGCCACTCGCAGATAAATAATATCGGATCATTTTTGTCAAATAAATGAGCAAGAAAATATTTCATTTATTTAACTGGATTCTCTTATCACACATTTAGGACTTGTATGAAAATCTGATGTTTTATTCAGAAATTTAATATTCTTAAGGGTTCAAAAACTTTCAAGCCTTACTCATTTTCCAGGCAGCTTAAGTGTACCAGGGTTATGGGGAGGCTGGAGCCTATCTCAGGCAATCTTGGGCGAAGGCAGGGTATACTTGATATACAGCTCATTAGATTGTTGCAGGGCCAACACACTCAACAATACTCACATCCACACCGAGGGAACAGCCAGTGAGCCAAGATACATGTCTTTTGAACCATGGAAGGAAACCAGAGGAAACCTTTTTTTTTTTTTTTTTTTTTTTAAAGTTCTGTTTTCAGAGTCTATGAGCTAATATCCTATTAGTCAAGGGACCAATCGAAACATGGGATTGCTCATAACCAGTGAGGGCGGATATGCTAATGCATGATATCAGTACTGAAAACAGATTTCGCTAAACGTAACATTTCTTTTGTAGTCCAATTCGTGATGTATGCGGTAAGTGTATTAATGAAGTTCTGTGTGTGGGTTTTGCATTCAGGGCCGCGTAAGGACAAAGACGGTGAAGAAAGCTTCTCGTGTCATTATTGAGAAGTACTACACCCGACTGGGTCATGACTTCCATGTCAACAAGAGGGTATGTGAGGAGATCGCCATCATTCCCAGTAAGCCACTGCGCAACAAAATAGCAGGGTGAGCATTCAACTCGTGTGTACGGTCAGAAGGACATTGTTATTCCTCATATTTAAGGTGGTGGAGTTAGACTTTAACACTAACCTCCGCCCTGTGGAAACGGATAACAGTAAAGTAGGTGTATGGGAAGAACAAAGGATGATTACATTTTTAAAGATAAACTCCACTTCCTGCAAGTGCAGTTAATTAGCCAGGTTGGTGATGTAACATTAGTTTTGAACCGATGAAGCTAATGAGAGATGCACTGCCATTACACCAAATTATTTTCCATAAACATTTTGCATCAAAGGGGCAATGATGGCTCAGTAGTAGGGTGCTGGCTTACCGATCCCAAAGTCGAGGGTTCAAGCCCCACCGTCAATGGTTGTCACTGCTGCCTAACCGGGTGACCAAAGGCCTGCTGTGCCACTCAAGGTCTGCAGTAAGAGGTTCATGTAAAAGAACCATTGCTGACTTTGATCAAGCATAGGCTGTATAGCTGTCAGTGTGTTTCTGCCCTGCGATGGCCTGGCAAGACGTCCAGGGTGTTCCCCTGAGATGGGCGCCAGCTTCCCCGCGACTCCAATTCGGATTAAGCAGTTCAGGAAATGAATGAATTTGTGCATCAGTTCTGATTTCAGTGATTTTACAGAAAACTTGTGTTTAAGAATCAATGGGCTGTAACATTATCTGTATAGAAGAACCAAACGCCTCCATGTGGTGTTATAAGGCAACCATTTTTGAACTAATGTCATCAGTTCCTTTAAGACCTCCTTCTTCTTAAAGGACACAAACTGTTTCAAGGCTCTTAGAACGGGATTGGTGATGATTTTAAGATAATAGGACATACAGTGATCCCTCGCTACTTCATGCTTCAGTGCGTCGCAGGTTTGTCAAAATTTTTCATCAAAAAATAGCGGAAAAGTTAAGGAAAATGCCACAAAACAAGTCCAAATCTGCAAAAAAACCAAACAAATGAAAAACAACCCAAAACTCCACAGCAAAACTACTTACATTTTTATGAGGTGCACAGCTGTATGTGTGTATTTATATTTTATTTACATATTATCCATTATTTTTGAATGTTTAATTGTTATAAGCATTTACAGTGTTGAATATTTGACATTTTATACACGTATACGTCAGTCGGGGGGGGGGGGGGGGTCCTGCTTCACAGAAATTGGCGGTACCCATTAACTGCAGAAAGTGAGCGATTCCTGTATAACCAAGTGTATAAAAGTCATAGGCATGATATTTACTTTTTGACAAATTTACTTTCTGTCTACCGTGTTTCCCTGAAAATAAGACCCAGCGTGATTTTAATATAGGCCCTCGCCTTAAAATAAGCCCTTGTTGAACGCGGCAGCAATTTATTGGCCTGCTCCTCGCTCAATCTAGGTGAGGTGAAAGTGCTGACTCATCTATTAGGCCGCTTTACCTAAGGAAAAACATTTGTCAAAGCATCAATCCTTGCGTGTTGAGGCTCAGTCGATGACATCAGTGACTGCTTTAAAACGGGGACATACACCCATAAAAATCGCTAAAATCGCTTGATTTGGTTCTGGTTAAAATATAACGAAATAAGAATATCCAAAGACATATAAGACATGTAATGGAGAAAAATGTACAATATCATTACCTAAAAATATGCCCGAGTATCATATTTCGGTATGAAAATTAATATAAGCCCCGTCTTATTTTTGGGAAAACACGGTACATTCTGGAGTCAGTATAAAATAATTGTTGTTTTCCAAACATTAGTTTTTCCAGGACAAATTTAATGTGGTAGAAAAATGTTTATGAAGAAAGCAGCATTTTCAGACAAACAAACAACGCTGATGGGGGTTTTTACTGAAATTTTTTATTAAATGTGTGCATGAACTGCTGCTCCTCTGCATTGAGGGGTCAGTTGAGCTGACTTGGGCATTTGGTCTGAGTGCCTCCCGAACGCCTCTCCTGGTGTGGTGTCTTGGAAGAGACCCCGGGGTGGACCTAGAACACACGCTGGAGGGACTGTGTCTTTCGGCGTGTCTGAGAACGCCTCGGTGTTTCCCCGGAAGAGCTGGGGGAGAGGGATGTCTGGACCTCTTTGCTTAGGTTGCTTCCCCCGCAACCTGACCCCGGATTAAGCGGAAGATGATGAGATGAACATTTTATTGGAAGACATTTAGGACATCATGAATAATAAATGCATTAATGTAAAACTAATTTGAATTACAATCAATAATTCTTGAAAATTATTCAATCCTATCTCACCCCCAGTGAGTGCTGTGGTATAAATCATTTCTTTGGCTTAATTTCCATTAGTTTCAAGGTAAATGTTGGGGGGGGGGGGACTTAGGAAAGTCGGTGGAAACAAGCAAATTGTATTTTGTGACAATAGCTTTGCGTTTTGTATCTTTGTTGTAGATATGTGACACATTTGATGAAGAGGATCCAAAGGGGTCCAGTAAGAGGCATCTCGATCAAACTCCAGGAAGAGGAGCGAGAAAGGAGAGACAACTACGTCCCTGAGGTCAGTGGACCACAGTAAGATTAGTGAGGAACCCTCTGGAAGAAAGATATTTTCGCATCATGTTTAATAAGGTTGGGGGTTCGAGTCCCCACAGGGTTGTCACTGTCCCACCCCCAAAAATTTTTGGTGAATTGTTATGAAGTGATTTTCTGTTGTCTGTTTCAGGTCTCTGCCCTGGATCAGGAGATCATTGAGGTCGATCCTGACACCAGAGACATGCTAAAGATGCTGGTAAATGATTCCAGATTATAAATGCCACATTGCTTTTGTTTGCTACTCTATAAAGCAGGAAAGTCTTTGGCAGTGGGATCAGGGTTCGAACATGTATATCAAGGGTCACCAACATGGTGCCCACGGGAACCAAGTCGCCCGTGAGCCTGTTCAGGGGTCGGGAACCTATGGCTCGTGAGGCAGACATGCCTCTTTTGATGACTTAATCTGGCTCTCAAATAAAACAAAAACATATCTATCTCATGCATGTCAATCTATATATCCATTTTCAATTCCACTTGTGGTTGTGGCGCGCAACGGAGAGCCAATCCTTTCTGTACTCCAGTGTGGGTGGGGCCAATGCCTCATTTTATTGGATTATATGCAACAGCCTTCGTGAGTCGTTTTTGGGTAAAGAGGAAAATGTTCCTTGTTTTGATCAGCTCATATGTAAGAAGCCAAGCAGAGTTGGCAAGCAAAACACAAATGGACCAACATACTTGTCAACTCTCACGCATTTCATCTCCTCCTCAATCTCTCACGCAAGGTGTCTAAAATCTCTCACATTAATACAATTATTTTCAAATTTTATTTTATTTTTTTAAGGATGTAATTTCCGCGAGCAAATGCCATTGGCTATGTCTTTTACGTAAACATACAGCTTCTTTCTGCTGCGGGATCCTTTACCGTAAAATCAGTTACATACGTGCACTTAAAATCTAAAGGTTGTGAAACTTGCTCAGATGATGTTTTCATTTACTAATGTAGTTAAATGTAGATTTAGTTAGAATTGTGAACATGGTTAATAAGTTTGAGTTTGTAATTCTATCTGCTGCACAGGATACTTGCACAAATATTTTAATCAAATGCAATATTAATAATATGGTTGGTATTGGAAATAGTTGATGTTAACCTGATTTCTGTATTTGGAAAAAACGCTGACTCCCTATGCTTATGTCGTCGCTAAACACAAAGCAGAAGTAAATCGCATTGTATTTAGCTTGCACAAATGAATATTAGAATATTAAAGTCTTTTTTTTATTTGCACTGGAGTGTGATTATTGATTGACCTATGATGGTAGAAAACACAAGCCGGAACAGCAAAGTAATGACTTTTGTTTTATTTTACAGGACTTTGGTGGCCTTTCCACGCTACACGTCACGCAGCCGGCTGTTGGCATGAACTTCAGAACCGCCCGGGTCTAATTCCATCCAGTTAATAAAGACGATTGAATTCTCAAAGGATGAGGTGATGGTTTTATGAGTTTTAAATGTAAAGCAGGTCAACTCTCGATTGGTTTTACAACGGTCCATAAAGTGCTTTTACATGGAGATGTCAAACAAGCTCCCCGGCACTAAATGTAAACGGTTTTATATTATGTTAACAAAAAAAAAAAAAAACCCACCTAAATGCATGAAGTGCAGACATGAGCGCTTCTACTCTGTGTAGATTTGGACCGGAAACCCCATTTGAGGACTGAATTAATGGTACTGTAACTTATACCATAGGTCTGCAAATTAAGTGAAAAAAATGATTGAATGCACTATGTTGTGGTCTGTGTTGTGAGAGACTCTTTTTTTTTTTTTTTTTGGGTGGCTCTAACTCTCTCTCTTTATGCATGCAGGTGCTGGAGAGGGGCGTGGCTGTTGCACACACCTGATTCCACTTAGCAATCACCGGCTTCTCTAACAGTGACAACGATTTCCCCGTACTCTAGTGCCTTCCCTGTCAACAATAAAGCTCATCCGTTTCCATCACACTCTGTCTCCTGCATTTTTTGGGTCCGGCTGAATGTTCCTGGTGTCACAGAAGGGCTAGAAGATTCTGTGTAGGAGCAGGGGATCACTGTAATGCTAAGGGCTCCCAGGTCGGTACACACTTCTGAAATAACAAATTTGCTCAAATTTACCTTTGGGCTTTTTACACCCAAGCCAGAGTAGCTCATCAGGCCGGTGCTTATTCCCGGTTTCCGTAGCGTGAAGTGACCGGGAATCCATCTCCTCCTGGATTGGACGCTAGTCCATCGCAGGTTACCTTCCCAGTATATTTTTTAACTGGTATCCATTTATACTGTTGGGTGAGCAGAGGCACACTTGTGGTTAAGACCTTGTCCAGGGGTCTAACTGGGATTCGAACACAACCTCCCGGTCATGTGTCCAGCACCCGAACCACTATGCCACCGGCCCCACTAAATTTACCTTTAATAATGTTATTATTACTAATTAATGATATTCATCTGTGAAGATACTGATTTGATTTTTTAAAAATAGCAAAAAAGTAGATGCAGCTCAATGGAGAGTGGCACTATGGAGCCACAGGCGTGTTCTAAAAATAGCTACTTTAGAAAAGTCTAGTTTTAAAATGTATAAAAATGTTTATTCATTTTTACCATGTTATGACCATCACCTTGTTCGACTTGATTATAGGTTCTCAGGGAAACCCACTTGTTTCGAACACTATGTACGTATGTACTTTTGTTTCTAAGCAACCACAATGGATTGGAAATGAAGCATAGGGTTGCAGTTGGAAGATATACTTTAAAGCATTGAACAAAAATATTGCATGAACTGTTGAGGAATTGAAGACTTTTTTTAAGTTGTGCAATTGATGCGAGTTACGCAAATTGCGTCGTCTTTTCCTTTTGGCTGTTCCCTTCAGGGGTCATCACAGCGAATCATCTGCCTCCATCTCACCCTATCCTCTGCATCTTCTTCTCTTACACAAACTGCCTTCATGTCCTACCTCACCACGTCCATGAATTGTCGCTTTGGTCTTCCTCTAAGCCTTCTGCCTGGTAGTTCCAACCTCAGCATTCTACTACCAATATACTCACTATCCCTCCTCTGTACATGTCCAAACCATCTCAATCTAGCCTCTCTGACTTTGCCTCAAAATCTCTTACATGTGCTGTCCCTCTGATGTACTCATTCCTTATCCTATCCATCCTCATTACTCCCCAAGAGAACCTCAACATTTTCATCTATGGTACCTCCTGTCTTTTCCCCAGGGCCACTGTTTCTAAACCATAAATCACTGGCCTCAGCAACATCTTTTCCTTTCATTCTTGCCGATACCTTCCTATCACACATCACACCGGACACTTTTCTCCATCCATTCCAACCTGCCTGCACACGCTTCTTCACCTCTTTTCCATTGCTCTGGATTGTTGAGCCTAAGTACTTAAAATCCTCCACCTTTATCTCTGCTCCCTGTAACCTCACCGTTCCTGTTGGGTCCTTGTCATTCATACACACGTATTCTGTCTTACTGAGGCTAACCTTTATTCCCCTCCTTTCCAGGGCATACCTCCACCTCTAGATTTTCCTGCACTTGTTCTCTGCTCTCACTGCAGATCACAATGTCATCTGCAAACATCATTGTCCATGGGGAATCTTATCTAACCTCGCCTGTCCATCACCATAGCAAACGACCCTTGATGCAGTCCTACCTTGAACTCTTCTGTCACACCGACAGCACACCTCACCAGTGTCTTACATCTCTTATACATGTCCTGCACCACTCTAACATACTACTCTTCCACTCCAGACTTCCTCATGCAATACCACAGTTCCTCTCTCGGCACCCTGTCATATGCTTTCTCCAAAGGCACAATGCTGCTCCTTCTGACCTTCTCTCTTCACACCCTCAAAGCAAACACTGCATCTGTGGTGCTCTTTCTTGGCATGAAACCAAACTGTTGTTCACAAATGCTGACCTCTGCCCTTAGTCTAGCTTCAACTATTCTTTTCCATAACTTCATCGTATGGCTCATCAACTTTATCCCTCTGTAGTTGCCACAACTCTGCATGTCTCCCTTGTTCTTAAAAATGGGCACCATCACACTTCTCCATTCCTCTGGCATCCTCTAAAACCTTGTTGAATGTTCTTGTCAGAAAATCTACTGCTACCTCTCCTAGGCGCTTCCATACCTCCACCGGTATATCATCAGGGCCAACTGCCTTTCCACTCATCCTCTTCAATGCCCTCCTCACTTTACCCTTACTAATCTTTGCTCCTTCGTGGTACTCAACCGTCACCTCTTTTTTTTCCTCTCTCTCATTTTCCTCATTCATCAGCTCTTCAAAGTACTCTTTCCATCTTCCCAGCACACTTCTGTCATCAGTCAATATATTTCCCTCTCTGTCCTTTATCAATCTAACTTGCTGCACGTCCTTCCCATCTCTATTTATCTGCTGTGCCAATCAGTTTCTCCCTCTTTACTTTCCAACCGAGCACACAAAGCATCATACGCCCTGTTTGGCCTTTGACACCGCTACCTTCGCCTTACGCTGTGTCTCCCTGTACTCCTGTTTACTCTCTTCAGTCCTCTCTATGTCCCACTTCTCAGCTAACCTCTTCCTTTGTACACACTCCTGCACTTCCTCATTCCACCACCAAGTCTCCTTATCTACTTTCCTTCCAGAGGACACACCAAGTATTCTCCTACCTGTCTCCCTGATCACATTGGCTGTGGTTGTCCAGTGATCTGGAAGCACTTCCTGACCACCCAAAGCCAGTTTCAACTTCTCCTTGAAGACAACACGACACTCTTCCTTTTTCAGCTTCCACCACTTTGTCTTCTGCTCTGCCTTTGCCTTTTTCACCTTTCTCACCATCAGTGTCATCCTGCACACCACCATCCTATGCTGTTTGGCAACACTCTCACCCACTACTACTTTGCAGTCACTGACTTCCTTCAAATTACATCGCCTGCACAAGATGTAGTCTACCTGTGTGCTCCTACCTCCGCTTTCATAAGTCACCCTATGCTCCTGTCTCTTCTGGAAGAAAGTATTTACCACAGCCATTTCCATCCTTTTTGCAAAATCTATCAACATCTGTCCTGGATACCAAACCTGCCCATCACTTCCTCGTCCCCTTTGTTTCCTGCACCAACATGGCCATTGAAGTCTGCCCCAATGACTACTTTTTCATCTTTGGGGGTATTCTGCATCACTTCATCTAACTCACTCCAGAATCTCTCCTTCGCTTCTAGCTCGCATCCTGCCTGTGGGGCATAAGCACTAACAACATTGAACATCACGCCTTCAATTTCTAACTTAAGACTCATCACTCTGTCTGACACTCTTTTCACTTCTAGAACATTCCTGACAAACTCCTCCTTCAAGATGACTCCTCCTCCATTTCTCTTCCCATCTACACCATGAAAAAACAGCTTAAACCCTGATCCTAAGCTTCTAGCCTTGCTATCTTTCCACCTGGTCTCCTGAACACACAGTATGTCCACCTTCCTCCTCTGCATCACGTCAGCCAGCTCTCTAGCTTTTCCTGTCATAGTTACAACATTCAAAGTCCCTAATTTCCTCTTCTCTCTCTGCCTACGGACACGCCTCCCGCCTCTCCTTAGACATCTTCGACTAACAGTAGTCCAATTTCCACCAGCACCCTGTTGGTTAACAGCACTGATGGCGGTCGTTGTTAACCCAAGCCTCGACCGATCCGGTATGAAATTTTTTATTGTGACTTGCATATTTTATTTGGGATTTGTTTTACGCCCTTCCTGACGCAACCCTCTGCATTTTTCCGGGCTTGGGACCGGTGTGAGGGAGAGACACTGGCTTGTGCCCCTCCCTCATGCTGTATTTACGTGAATTGTGTAAGTTACGCAAATTGCGCAAGTTACGTGAATTGCATAAATTATGCAATTCACGTAAGTTACGCAAAGCAATTGACACAAGTGGGACTTTCTTGCCAGGCACTTCTTCCGTACCTTACAATCAA